>JARHVA010000374.1:927500-1527500 GCA_037957365.1 Torreya grandis | reverse complement strand
ATGAAAATAAAATAAACACTCACACTTAGATACATACTCTTAAGAGTGTTTTATGCTTGTTCTTTCAAACTTGTTTATTTTTATAAAATAATTGATGCGTGTATGCTCTCCCACCATCCCATTTAGGGAACTTAGGTGACTAAAAACACTCATTATTTACCTTGGTTAATTTAGTTCAAAGTGTGAAAATAACATCATTAATGTCCTACTCTAATACATATGGTTTGGGTGACCAAAAGTGACCCTAACTTCTTTTCACTTGTATTTTATTTTTATGCATTTTGGCTTGTGAGCAAGAGTTCACAGCCTCCTCATGGGTTCTCTAGGGAGGTATTTACTTGGGAATTAATATCCAATATAATTTTAACCCACTTCATGGTGGGTTATACAAATTCAGGGTGACTTACTAGGATACTTATTTGAGCAGTTCAACAAACTCTATTAATAAGATACTACCTCAGACCATAGGGACAACTCAAACATCACACTCACTAAATAAGTGACAGATATAGTGGTTGTAAAAAGGACACGACATTTTCAAAATAATTTGGTTGACATGGATCTAAATGACATGAGAATTTCTTATGTTAGCCACACTCGGGACCATCTAAAAATGTGTGAAAATTGATAGTTTACAACAACCCCACTTACTGTGGACATATTGTTGATGAAGGGTGAGTAGCTTAAAGTTCCATGTCATAGTAAAAACTCTTAGGAGAAGAAGGGGCCTAAAAACCCTACTTTTCATGTGCTTTTATTTTTTTATTAACACTTAAAATCCTCATAAGAGTGAGTATATTAAAAAAAAATGATAGTAGTATGCAACCTTATCAGTTTTAGGATCTTAGACATTACACTTAGGTGTTTTATATTTTTTATCCTTTTATTGCATGGTTTTGAGTCTAAATTATCCATTTTAATTTGTTATGCCATGTAAAAATGATTTTTTTTTATACATCACTCCTTTGTTTGAGGAGGCATTATGCTACCCATTTGGCACCATATCTTTGCCTTAGTCTTTTGATAAATCTTTGTGTGTGTGTGTGTGTGTGTTACTTGATTAGAAAGGGTGACATTACACTGACCAATTCATTTCAATTTTTATGACTTGGAGTCTTGAAAAAAACCATTAAACATATATTTAGAGTATGATAATGTCATTATGCTACTTGAATTGTTTCATATACTTGTTTTCCTTATGCCAAATACCATTTTTAAAAACCAAAGCCATGTGTGCCTTTTTTTTTAATCTATTCCTAGTGCTATTATGTTGTTCAATTTTTGTCTAAATTATTATTTGTTTAATTAAGCCTAGTTTCATTATTGTTTGTGCCTTTATTTGGGAAAAATAACCTATCTTACATATGCCTTTTGTTTCATGTCTTATACTAATTGACCAAGTTCATGTCTAAATTTGAATGCCTATTTTATGCAAAAGCGTTTCAAATTTATTAGATTAAATCATACCCTTTTGTTTAAAGTCTAGATTTTGTGCTTTGTTTTGCCAAAAGACCTAGCATATGCCTATTTTGAGCCTAAATTTTGTGATGCATTTGGCCAAAAGACCTATCAACTTTTATTTTCTTAGATTAGACTTGTTTGGAACACTTTAAACCTAAAGTTTAGCATTTTAGTTTTTATTTATCCAATTGAACTTTCATTTAATCCATTTTATGTTAGACTATTTTGTACCAAGTTTTAGCACATACCATTTTAAAGATACATCTCCACTCCTAGACCAAGTTAGACTATGTTTGGACCATGTGTCCTTTGGACATTATTTTTTATATTTTGAATAACTCTAGGCCTTTTACATAATGTTCATTATTGATGTGGATATGTCTCATTATGATAGAATATATGCACAAATTAATTTTATTCAAGACCCCTATGGTGAAGAAGTGGTTTGTGAAATGGATCCTTATCCTCCTTACAATACTCAATCTAGAGAATAAATCCATGCATCAGATTTAGTGATAGATTCTTTAGGTTGGTTGATGTATGATATTTTCACTCTTACCACTCATGTAATTTGAACCTCCACCTATACCATTAACCACCCTTTGGATTTTTTAAAACACCAAGATCTACAACACCCAAGGATTACCATACCAAGACCTCATCCTTTGGCTTGTGCAAGTAAACAAGCTTCACAACACCCTACCATTTCTATACCAGGACCTCATCCTTTGGATTGTATGAGCAAGAAAGCCCACAACAACCTACCATTACCATTCTAGGACCTTCAAATCATGGAAGCTCATTCTCCTAATAAAGTCATGCAACTATGACTATAAGGGTCATCGTTACTATCCTAAGCCATAAAATGACCTTTGTTGAGCTTATAATTATCTAACTAATAGCCATTATTTATCCATTATCAACCATTACCCACTTTAGAAAACCCATGTCAATCATCAAGCCACAATAGAGCCAATCAATACCTCTCCAATTGAGCCAATAATTAGAGGACCAAGATATATTCAAAACAAGTATTTTACAATTGCTTTTAAACCAAGGCCAAGAGAACCAACCAAGCTATGATATTTTTGTTGAAACACCCATTTGTGATAAGTCAACCTATGATGAATCGCCTTTTGATACTATACCTATTATCAAGGAATCTCACTTTGATAATTTGGTCTTTATTGAGTCACTTCCTAATGATTATAACTACCTTTGAGAAAATCATTATCTTGAAAATATGCCTATGTTTAAAGATCCTCCCTTTGAAAATCCAATCTCTATGGAGTTGTCTCTTAACCTATTTTCCATCATCGATGAGTCTCATTTTGACAAACCAGTCTCTGTGGAGCCCACTTTACCATCATAGGTCATTACTTGTCCCATACCAAACATTCAACAAGACATAATTATAGTTTCATTCACATTGGATGAAGAATGAAAATTAGAGTCCGATTCTATTTTTGAATTGACATCATATTTAGCATCAAAAGTAACATTAACATTAGTTTCAATAATGGATCTAGAATCCCTTGAGTCAGAATCAAATTCAAAATTAGAATACATTCATGGTTGTTACAATATTATTTAGACATGCCTCGTAGATCAATTTGAATATATTTGTGATCCTTATACAATTTTTTAGGATGATTACTTTAATGTTGACACAAGTTATCCTAGTATCTTTTACTAGGATTGTGCTACCTCTTTCTTTTCCATTACCTTTCCACATGCCATTACCACAAATCAACATAGATATTGTATTGACATTCCACCTACCATAAGTGTTGTGGGACCAACATAATCACACCTTATTGAATTACATCCATGGTGACATATCAGTTATAGAATATCAGGTGGGATAAGACCACATTCATACAGAAGAACACTCTCCTAGTGAAACCTTTTCAGAGGTGTTAGGGGACAATCAAATTTCAAACTCAACATCTTCTAGTGAAAGCTTAGTTAAGGCACTAGAAGATAATCAAATTCAAAAGTAAAAATCTCTTATAGAAACCTTATTTAAGGCACTATGAGACATTCAAAACAACTTCATTGGTAAAAACCTCATTGAGGTGCCAATGGCTGAGCACAATAGTTCTTCACTACTTGATGAAGACATTATCAAAGATGAAATTAGTATAACTTATAATCTATAGTTTAATTAGATGGTAGTTACTCTTAGGCCCAAATAACAAAAAAAATTGATGGTCTTATCGAGAGCATATTAATAAGTATTAGGCCTCACCACATCAAAAGTTATGTTGAATCCAAAATCAACAACATTGTGTATACCTAAAAATATTGATCTTCATTTATTGCCCAACCATTATACATTCCATTATCATCCACCAATACATTTCTAAATCAAACCTATCATCCATTATTTATTCATATTTACGATCCCTGACTGTACTTTCCTTCACAAAGACTAAGAAGATACCTTATCTCAAAGTTTAAAGGAAACAAAATCAATGACCAATGAATATCACAACAACATCATTTGCATCCAAATATGTAATAGGTTATTAACAAAGTAACTTTTTAAATGAGGTATGGGATAACAATTTACATTATTAATTATTCTAGTTGTATCCTATGCTAATCAGGACATGCATCTCCACATAAGGAATAACATAATCATTTACCTTGGCCAAAAACATTTACCATGCTAGAATCATTTACCTTGGCCAAAACATTTACCTTTCCATTTACCATTTACCTTACCGTCTCATTTTCCATTTCTCTTATCATTTTTTCATACCTTACCACTTACCTCACCCTACCATTTGGGGGAAACCCTCTTGCCATTTTATCTGATTATCATACCATCATCGTCTTAAATAATGCCATACCATATGTCATCCTACCATGCCTTTAATATTGACCAAAGCCTATTTTTAGCCATTCTACCCAACCCTTTTGATATTGGTTTCTTTGGTTTTTCCTGAACCTTTCATGAGGGGATTTTGATCTAATTTTAATAGTTTCAGAATTCCATGTTTAAATGATAGTCTTTGAAAATAGTGTGATAGTAGATCTAGTAAGTTATCTTTCATTTATGTTTGACTAGTGCCACTTATTATAATTGCCTATGGATAAATCAACATCCCACCTTATGTTAATAATTATAACCTCTTATGGGCAAATTAGTATTACTAACATAGACCATTGTCTCCTAATTATAACCACCTATGGGAAAATTAGAAACAACACCCTTTTATCACACATTGCCACATCACCTTGCCATTATTATTCTCATTTGCCTTACCATTTGGCCTCAATTTGAGAACTTTTTATTACTAGGTTGGATCTCATCACCTTTTGTGTTGGTATAACTACTATGACTTGAGGTCCTAAGGGGACTATGTAGATCATGCTCAATTCACATTGAGGTCAGGTCAGTCCCTCTTTTTCATGTGCTCTCACCATTTTACAAGCAACCTAAGACAATGCTCTCTCTATTTTGCAAGTGGTATTTTATCAATCTCTAATGAGTTAAGATACCTCAAAATTTTCAAAAACATTCAAAAATTTCAAAAGCTAAAAACATTTGTCCTGTTTAATCCTAGTCAATTATCCTCAATCCACCCTACTAGGGAAAATCCATTGTTAGGATGCTTTCTATTTATTTTAATTTCAAGTTTCTATGTGTTTGTTTGCTTACTTGTTTATTTTTTTGATTGTATATATTTTTTATGTTAGTACTATGCCTTGACTTAGTTTATATGCATTCATTGGGTGATTCTTTGTGCATTATTCTTGAGTCTATCCATATTCCTATGTCAACATTGTTATCATTGTTTTTATCATTGGTGCATTATTTTCAATTATTTATTGGATCAAGAGTATATCCTTATGAACATTTGGATAAATCATCATGGTTTCATATCATAATGCCTACCATCACATGTTATAGAAAAAATCATCTCAGGAAGTCTTACAAGAAATGGAGCTAAAGAAGTTTCTCCTTAGTAACCTTAGAAAATTTTCCCACCCTCCTTGATCAAATCAATTCATTGACCATTATGATTGTATCAATGCTAACAAGGACATTCATCTTTGCATTGGTAGGTATAATTAAATCATTCACATTGATCAATATTTATTCTTATGTTCATCTCTTTCATCACTTTGTGCATCTTTATGTGCTTGGTTATTTATGGCTTCTTTAGTCATTAGACCATTGCAAATACATTTGCACCCACTCATCTTTAATCTATATGTCAGGTTATATCTTTGAGTTATTCTTTCCAATTTTCTCTACTAGGGCAAAATCAAACATCATTATTCAATCTAGGTCATCTTAATGATTATAACTGCCTTTATGACAGGTTATATCTTTGAGTTATGCTTGCCAATTTTCCCTACTAGGACAGAATCAAACATAATTATTCAATCTAAGTCATCTTAATGATTATAAATGCCTATGGGTAAATCATTATTTTGACTCATCCACCCTAATTAGGTCATATTCTTGTTCCACTAATTATAACTACCTTTGAGAAAATTAGTGTCTCAACCTTTGTTATTGATTATAACTATCTTTTGATAAATTAGTAATTTTTAAATCAATGCATACAAACATTATCTTGATTATATTAATCTCACCCATGGGTTAATCTCATTATTATTCTTTTTGAGGGACTATCCATAAAATGTATGTGTTAGCCACTCCCTCGAGGGGGCATCATTATAGGCTTCCCAAACATTATTTGGAGATTTTTCTTCAATCATTTTATTCTTTCAGTCTTAAAAGGCCTATTTCATTATTTTATAAGACTTTACTATGCTACAAGTTACAACATCTTTCCAAATAAGGGCAAACTATAGACACCTAAAACTAACCATAACTAGCTTCTGACTAGGACTTTAGATCGATTTCTATGAACCATTGCACATTAAGCCTAGGAATCACTAAACATCACAAATTTTCTTGCACATAATTTACCAAAACTCATTATCATGTTGAGACATTAATAATTAGGGTATCCTTTTATATCTAATAATAACCTTTCATATATTCATCCCTAATCACCTTGTGGCATTACAATTATCAATTTGACCTATAGATCTATTAAGTGGGGCACATAAACAAATATCAAATCTTAAAAGAGCTAAAAATCTAATCTAAATAAATTAATAAGTTAAAATAAATTAAATACCTAGTTGAATTATCCATTTGAAATTAATTAACATCTAAAAAAATAAATTTAAAAATTCAAAACATTTTAGCCTTTCATCATTGCCTTTATGAATTGTCAAGCTCTTTAATAATGTCATAAAATATCTATTTTTGAGAGCCATGCCTAGTAATTAAAAATCATAATCACTTGAAAACTATTAAATCTATTAAGGTTATATTTGACTCACTTATATTTAGTTTGAACCCATTCCAAACCTTAACTCAACCCTAATTCACCTTGGGTGAGAGTTAAATCCTTAAGCTATAAATACAATGCCATGACTATTCATTTTTAAGATCTCATAAGCCAAAGTTATAACGAAAATTTGAATAGAGACATAAGATATTTTATTGAAATTAATGTTATAATACCAAAATCTTGAGCCAATAAATCATCAAGCCATATCAAAGCCAATGGTGCTAAGGAGAGAAGAAGTCAACAAGCTTCATTTGCCAAAGACTTCTTGATGCACAAGATGAGTAAGCCACTCAAAAAATAATTTATAAATCTCAAAGAAGGTAAAGGATTTGTGTCTTTTATGTTTTAGTTGTACTTTTATTTTATCTTTTATTACTAATCTCTCCCCAAGTTCTAGGACTAGAGTGTAAGTGTTAGTGTATTTTTATTTGATTTTTTGTTACTTGAACTAAAACTATACTAATCTCCCTTCTTGTTTTCCTATGATCACAGCTATTATTTTTTACAAATAGTAATAAATATGTGAAAATAAAGAATTATCTAGAAAACACTTGAAGTAGAATATCTGAGTGATAAAAATTGGGATACAAATAGGTTTGAGTGTCATCAACATGATTCCTGAGTTAGATATTCCCTTAGATAGTAGTGACACACTTGGATAGTAGTGTCATATGGCTCTAATGTCCTAAAAATGGTGCTCATGTCCTTTGTGTAGGACTATTCCTATATTCTAGGTGCACCTATGCCTATGTTTCTAGATTCTACTCCTACATGCACCAAATATGGAACTGTATATTGTGCTTGTAATATCTAATTTATGATGCACACCCTAATCCTCCTTCCAAGTATGGCATGAGATGAAAATGTGTGTTCATTAGTAGGATATGTTAGATATCCTCAACACCCTACTATTAAGAGAGTTTCCTACATACCAATACTTCAAGGAGGGATCAATTATAATGTAGTTATCTCACCTAAGTGCAAGTGAATGCTAGAATAATAGTGGTCTTGAATGCCTTGAGTGTGCTTGAGATTGTAAATTTTTGAAATCTGAGGTTAGGGAAGAAATATATGGTAGTATGCATAATTAGGGTAGAATAGGGATTAATAACCTTGATTTTGATTAACTTGTTTCTTGTTTGAATATGTATTTTGCATCTATTTTCCATCTAGTGGATATAGGTTTAATAGTCATGTATTTATAGTGTTTCATAGCTTGTGTGGATAGTAACAAATTTAGAAGGGTTTAACATTTGAAAATATATCCATTCAAGAGAGTTAAGGTAAAAGACACTAGAGTCATGTTGGGGATACTAGTTCCATGTGGCTCTAGTGTCCTTAAGTGGTGCTAGTGTCTAGATGGTAGACTACTAGCCATGAAGGGTTGAGATCTAGGAATGAAGGTTTGAGACTATGTTTTAGCTAACTAGGGATGCCTATGGTCTGTACAAAGTCTAGAAAAGTGTGATAAAAGTCTTTAGGATATGTCTAAGGCTAAGCTAGGAATAAGTTATCTCAAGTAGCACTCTTAAAATCTGAATACCACTTTTAGGTGATTACATTTACCTCCCCCTTTATGATAGAAATGTAGCAAAGTGAAATGACTAGTATAAAATAAAAATAAGCATACATAGACTTACTTAGAAAGTGAAGCTTGTGTAGTTGAGTTTGAGTATGTGAAACTGGATCTACGTATGTGAAGCATGATCCAAAGCATGACTTGAAATAAAGTGTGCATAAATAATTCATTTCTTAAGAGGTATCAAAAGTAAAAGACTATGCTAAATAAAAAATTAACTGAGTAAAGCTAAGTAAAGAGATAGGAAAGAGGAAAGAAATGAATACACCTCATTAGGTATGCAAACCCAGTGATAACTTATGTGTGTGCATGTACATAGTGATCAAATCATTAAATAAATTGGACTAAACTGATAAATTACTCAATCCTCAGTATGGGTGGCCCAAGAACTCAATCTAGTTTTGAATCTATCATTATGCATCCCTGTTTGGTGGATCTTGAGTTGTGAATAGAATGGATTGGACTAAAAGTGTGTCCAAACATCTCATGTAGGTGGCTCAATAGCTCAAGTAGGATATAAATCTATCATTTACCACCTATGTGTAGTAGATGAATATGAAACTAAATTATACAAATGATAGAAATATATAATTGGATATATCTAACTGTGTATGTTGGCTCTGTGGCCACTCTAGTACATTAGGTGGATATGGACGACTTGAGAATGCCAACTACTATAGATGGACTAAGGCATAATACTAGTGAAAACATATAATATGATGTCACATGTATACAACATAGATAATGACATGGAATTTGCCATTCCATTTGATCAACCTATGTGTAATTGAGTACATGGAAATAATGAGCCATGCACATGCCCCCAATATAATATCTGAGTATACTAATTTTAGATTAAGTTGTAATAAGCATATCTGAGTATCTGAACTAAATATGGAAATAATCATACCACACATGATGCCACCAATCAGAGCAATTGATATGAATCTGAACTAAACTAGTATGAACATGAGTTAAATTTGAGCATAACTATCAAACTTATCATTATATCTATGCAAAATTTTACTATACATGGTGTAAAATTCTAACTAATCTAAATTGCACTAAAAATTGGGTCTATTAGATAGTAGTGCCATGTCTTGGTCAATAGCACTATGTGTCACTAGTGTCCCAATCTGGGCACTGTTTTCCATCTGGTTTGAAATCTAAGTCACTAAACTACTTTTTGAGTCTCTATTTTTTCTTGTGTCTTACATGTGTTTGATTTCATGAAACTGATACTATGTGCTAAAAATGTTCTATGAATGCAATGTAAGACCTTGATATCTATGACAAACCCTTGTGAATTCCCCCCTTTTATAGGGTAGTTGTTGACCTATGCAACAATTTTCCTCAAAATAATAGCTCTACAAAATGTGTTAGCCAGAGCATATATGACAACTACTTGATAATCCAATATAATGTACAAACATAACATCAAAATGTATATAATCTAAGCATAAGTATATAATTTAAGATGTATGTTGTGTCTAACATTGCATAAGGGTGTCAAGATAGATTTAATCAATGTGTAAAACATAAAATCTAAGTAGCTACCTAGGGGATGGGGCATGGTATCCATCATAACACCCAAGTAGGAATGGTAGATGCATGAGGTCCCTCATGGCATTAAACACTGGTGTGTGTAATAAGCAAAGACAAGTGTCATAGACATGACCCATAAAATAAAGTATACATACAAAACACATGAAGCACATAAAATATAGGCCAAGGGGATATAATACAAAGGACATGGGCATATGTCACTAAATCTGAGAATAAAAGACATTCAAATATCCACATATGCAAGAAATAAGTAAGTTGGCTTAGAACCACATCAAATGGCATGTTCAAATGTCTACATACACAATCAGGAAAGCACACATGAAGGACATGGGCACATGTCCAAGGCATACATGAATTTAAGTAGTGTAGAGCCAAAGAATAATGGTATATTCAAATGCCCTCTAATAGAAGAAGCATAGAAAATACAATCAAGTCTAAGCTAAGAAAGTTATAAATGAAAGAATGTATGAATGTATTACAAATATATGTAAGAGATAGAATGTACAAATGATGAGTCTAAAGTTGTGATAACTGATAAAAAATCTGAGTATGAATAGCAATGATCAATATCAAGATATATCAATGTGAAAACTAGAATGTAAATAATGTAATGATATAACCTGGTAATAGAAAATGTGTAAATATACCCCCAAGTGGGTGGATGTATCAAATAAATAAACCTAGATCAATGTAAATTATATGGTGGTAGGTGATAACAAGTTTGGTTCAATTTAGTGGACCTAAGTCCTATAAGTAATCTACAAACACTCGACAAGAATAAGTGAAGCATGTATGTATGATAAAACTAACTATACTAAGATAGCTAACTTATGTATTGTCTAAGAAATATAAATATAGCAATTCATACAATCTTTAAATTTTGTGTTTTCCAAGTAATATTTGAATCTTTTAATGTTTTGTCATGTTTTATTGTTTTTGTATTTTTTGGATATAAAATATGTATAAAAAAATGAAAATAAACTATATACAAGGAGCAAGAGATAAGAAATCATGTATAAGGGTGTAGGAACCATACTAATCGAGGAGTCTTATGGGAGACTCACTATCACTATGACATATGTAAAATAATTGAACTGTGATCATGTGTGCTATGTGAAAGGGAAACTGTGAGCCCATAATCTATTGTAATGAGCAATCTATATATGTTTCTACCTATGTAATGATGTTATGAATTTGTGGCACTAACTGTGATACCCTATGAACCATAGGGATATTAGGAACCCATTTGGTAAAATAATCTACAAGTGACATAAGTACCCTATGCTAAGAATCTTGAGAACCCAATAATACTAATTAAAACATAAACTGAGTGGAGAAAGGTCATCTAGAATCTATGAGATATCTATGACACATATGGGTCTCTCCAATAATGGTATTCTTGGGAGAGTATGTCTACGTGTTGATATCATAGGAGTTAACCTCACCGATACTAGTGGATTTAATGAACTCTATAATGTATTCATAGGAAATATACTCTAAGATGTAACTGATAACTAGGTAATATCTAGTAATGGTACTCAAACTATAACTGGTGACTATGCTAGAACTGCTTATGGGATGGGTAAAGGATACTCATATGGGAGACCATCAACTTTGACCACCTAATTTATGTGTATGTATTTAATGCATTTGTGTAATATAGATGGGATGTATTGGAGATGTTATAACTAGGGCTTACCTAATAACATACCAGATATGCCTACACTAGGTACTACTAGGAATTGAGTGGCTATATGTGTTGGTCTAACCTATAATGAAAACATGATCTCTCTGATAGAGTTCTAAATGTAACCACTAAAACTACTGATGACTATGTTTATTGGGAATATATATTGCTTTGAGTACCCTAAATGTTGGAAGAGTGTCATAATGCACATGCTAATGTTTGACCCATTATCAACCATAATACTCTAGATATGATGATGATCTATATATGATCGTATAAAGAGTGTATGTAAATCTATATCATCATCAACAATCTCCTAATCTGTAAATGTGATGAGTGGTCTAGGTGTAATTATAGTATGGTAAATGCTAAAAATGTTGTGCAACAGGTGTGCCTCCTCTGTAACAATATGATATGAAGCTGGTGGTAGATGTACCTGATATGTGTAGTAAACCCCTAATGTGATCCTTACCTCATTTGTTATGTGATTTGGAAATGGATATGAAAATATTTTTCATGCTTTAGATCCTAATTTTTGTGATTTTGATGCCTCTATGGGCACATCAATAATGTTATCCTCAATTAAATATTATATCTTATGCTTTAAGCTTATGCGTCTATTTATTGTATGGCTTAATGCCTTGTGATACTCATAGAATATGTTAGAATTATAGTTATTTGGAAGAGGCCCTGTCATATCAACCTATTTAATGGGAGGGAGAGATAGGACAATATGTTCCAAAAGCTACTATAAAAATCATGCTGGTGACTCTAAAAGGTTAGTGTATATTTGACACTGAGGATTAGATAAAACCAATCTAGGAGATGGCTTGAAAGCTGCATTGACTATGGCCTTTTGATCACTCTTGTTTTTAAGTGACCCTTAAATTGTATAAAATTTTATTTGATCTCTTAATAATCGATTTTGATCCATTGGTATACTTGAGTTTTCCCATTGATAGGAGCTTAACTTCTCTTTCTTTGACTATGTGGCACAAACCTATGAATGTAGGAAAATTCTTGAACAAGATAGATTTATATAATGCTGGTAAGATAATTTATTTAAATATGTCTTGAAGCTCTTTGTCTACCATGGGGCTAGTCAATTTGGCTAATATAGTCTTGTATTGTAAAACATAATCTATGATAGGCTCATTTAAATTTTGTTTCAATTGTGGCACTTGAGCATATGATATCTTGTCACTGATATTAATGGATAAGTGTGTTAAAAACATATCAGCCAAAGGATTTAATGTTGTGATAGATTTATATGGTAAATAGTAAAACCATTGTAGGGTATAATCTCTTAGACTATGTGGAAATAACTTCATGAGAAGCCAATTGTTAGACACATAGTCCAAACATGCTTCATGAAAAGATCTAAAATGGTGCTTAGGGTCACCCTTTCCATCATATAATGTAATATTAGGTGCCACAAAACTAAATGGAAAGGGAGTTGACACTATGTGATGTGACAAAGGTGTATGTAAGATAATATTAGAATCCAAGGCATATGATGACCTAGTGGATCCCTTATCAAGATGTAACACCTTAGCTTGTAGAGTATGAATCTAGTGAGTGCATAAGGGATTATACATATGGAGTAAAGGAACTAGACATAATAGGTTTAGATGTCAATGAAGGTTGTTGAATTATAATTTTAGGTTGTGCTAACTGATTTGGCCCTTTTGTAGGTGTAACAATGTTATTAACTGGGGGAGTTGAAGATTAACCATTATTTATTTTTTAGAGTTCTTCCTAAAGAATAGTGATGAAGTCATCTTGTATATATGTATGTTTGGACACAAAATCTTATAATTGTTGCTTATTGGTCTCATCAAATATGTTGGTAAATTCTACCATTATATATTGGAAGGTAGGAAAATAAGTTTTTGTATATTTTAACCCTTTGAATAATATTACTCTAAGGAAGATCACAAAAAATAAATATGGAAGCAAATGTAATATTTTATAACTAAAATATGAGTATAAATAGACAAAGGATATAAACCCTAAGAGTTTTTAAGTTTAAGGTTTTTTGAATTTAAAGTTGCTTTCAAATTTTTTTAATTATATTTAAATAAATGAAACTCTATTGTGACATTGATTTAATGAGTTAGGTTATGTCAAAAAAATTAGATTAAATATAAGTATGTAACCCTAATTTAGTGAACAAAAATTTGGAAGAAAGAAAACTAGGGTTTTGAGCAATATTTGAAGTAAGTTGGGTTTACCAAATGTTTTATCTTTTTAAGGTTTTACTAGAGTGAATTCTAAGTTTGATTAAAGGGTTGAGTTGTCTAAATTAGTGAAATAATATGTAATAAATAATCACTAATTTGTTACATAATTTTACATGTTTTGAATTTCTAAAAATAGTAATAAATATGTACAGATACATAATTATCTAGAAAACACTTGACATAAAAGATCCAAGTGGTAGAAACTAGGATATAAGTAGGTCTGAGTGTCATCAATAAGATCTTTGAGTTAGATCTTCCACTAGACAGTAGCACCACACTTGGAAAGTAACACCATGTGGCTCTAGTGTCTTAAAAATGGTACTAATGCCTTAATTTTGGGTGCACCTATGCCTATGTTTTTAGATTCTATTCTTACGTGCATAAAATTTAAAACTTTGTATTGTTCTTGTATTAGTTGATTTATGAATCAAACCTTAATCATCCTTATAAATATGGCACGAGTTGAAAATGTGTGTTTGTTAATAAGATAAGCTAGACATCATTAACACCCCATTATGAAGAGAGTTGACTACATAACAATACTGTGGGGAGGGATCAATCCTAATGTAGTTCTCCCACCTAAGTGTTTGGTATAAGTGAAAGTGAATGCTATACTGATAATGATTTTGAATAATTTGAATGTGCTTGAGATTGAAAATATTTGAAATTTGGGCTTGGAGCAGTTGTAGATAGTAGCATGTAGAAGTAGGGCATAATATGGATTAATAACCTTGATTTTTCTTAACTTGTTTCTTGTTTGAATATGATTTTTTCATATATTTTTCATCTAGTGGATATAAGTCTAATATTCATGTATTATAGTGTTTTGTATCTTGTGTGGATAATAAAATGTGTTTAAGCCAACCTTATGCGAGTTTAACATTTGAAAATATATTTGTTTAGGTGAGTTAGGGTAAGGGACACTAGTACCATGTGGCTCTAGTGTCCATAATCTAGCACTAGTGTCCAACTGATAGAATGCTAGGTACAAAGGTCTAGGCTCTAATAATGAAGGTCTGAGACTATGTTTTAGTTGACTAGGGATGCCTATGGTCCATACAAAGTATGGAAAAGTGTGATACAAGGCTTTAAGATAGGTATAGGGATAAACTAGGAATAGGTTATATAAAGTAGAACTCATAGCATCCAAATACTATTTTTAGATGATTAAATCATCAATAAAATTAAAAATATATAAATAATTCTTAAGAGAAGTAACTTATAGAGGTTCTCTAACATCACTATGAATAATCTCTAAGGGATGAGAGGAGTCATCATGATTTTTATAAAAGTTTTTAGTGTGTTGCTTACCATGTAGGCAATGATCACACATTTCATGATGAGAAAAAATGACATAAAGACCAACCATAAGATCATGATGAGACATATCATATTAAAAATTTAAATTAATATGACCTAATTTTTCATTCCATAATTGATATTCATTTCTATTGTACGATATAACATAACATGTAGAAGAAGCAAAAAAACATATATAATCTATTATTTTGAATTTATTCAAAAATCAAAGAACCAAATTGATTCTTAATACACCATTTACTTAATTAAAGTTATTGTGAAATTATCATTTGTAAATTGAGAACAAGATAATATTTTTTCTTAAATTTAGGAACATAGAAAACATCATTTAAGAATGCATTTGTAAATTTAACTTTTCTTTGTCTAGTAGCTTCTAGAAATGAATTATCATCATAGAAAAAAATTTAGTTATATATTTAGTTTAGATAAAATATTTGATAAACATGTCATGTGACATGACACACTACTATCTGAAATCCATTCATTTTCATTATAACTAAACAAGGCTTTATACAATTCAATAGTGTTAGCATTATGATCTTGATTGTCATTTAGATTTCGGTTACGTTTTTTTTTGTTGATTCTAATTAGAACTTTTCTTTAATTTATTATTTTTAGAGTTTTTGTAATAGTCTTCTCTTTTATGTCCATATTTATCACACAAATTATAATTTCTATTAAATTTGATTTTTTGATGCTTGTTTTTAGATTTTTTGTTCCAATCATTTCCATTGACATGGTTCGATTTATAATTAGATTTTAGATTTTTGGTGTTTTCAAAAACACTATTAAACATGAGAAATGTCTGAGTGGAATTCTCCTTAGAATCAAATTTTGACCTCACTTGTTTTTCTTGTATAAGAAGTGCAGACAATGTAGTGAGGTCAAGAATGACTTGTTTTATTTGGTATTTAGAATTAAGAATATAAATGAAATTATAAAAAATTTCATGAATGTTCAACTAAATAATAAATCATAAAATTTAATCTTGAATAAGATTACAATTATAGTTGTCTAATTGATATTTAATATTTTTTATTTATAAAAGAAACTTTAATTTTTATCACTTTTCATGAGAGTAGTAAGCAGCTCAAGTATAAGTTTAATGAATTTTTATAGATGAATGCCCTCATGCATATATTCAAGGAGTTTCTAAGCATCATTGAGTGACTATTGATTATCATTTGGAGTAATAAATCATCCTTTACACTCCTCAAAATTATTGACATGGTTTCTTGTAATTTCTATTGAAATATATTGGTAAGTTTGATCGTGACATGTATCCTTAACGATAATTTTTCATTCATGACAATAATATTTTAAAGTTTATGAGTCATAAATTTGAATTTAATATTAATTTTACAAATATTATAGGTTGACCCATTTAACATTTGTGAGTTATCTAGCATAAAATTTGGAGAAGTCATAACTTCTATATAAGTTTGACATTTTATAGTTTTTGTTTTAAACTAAAATGACACTAAAAATAGTTTAAAAACAAAATTTTAATGTGGTTTTATATTTATTTTTTTATAAAAAAGAAAATATTTCAATGTTTAAACAATAATAATCACTTAATTATATGCAAAATAATTAAAAAATACACAAAATTATAATAATTGTAAGAGTCATAAGTGTCACAAGTTATTGAAAGTGTCACAATATTTTGAATAAGGGATGAAGAATAAATTTTAAATTAACTATATTATTTTAAAAAGGAAGTTTGACTAAGCAAAATTGTGACCAAAATGATAGGTTTAGTGAGTTTCGAATCTTGTACATGTCTTTTATAAAATTACAACTATCAACTCCCCTTCAACACTATATGAATATTTAAATTCAAGATATGTTATTTAAAACCTATTTATTCAAATTTTCTTAAATAAAAAAATATAAATAATGTGCATGTAAAAATAAAGTTATAAGATTTTACTTTTTAAGTTAAAGATTCAAATTGGAAAGTGGGCTCCCCCTTTTGGTTTCATAGAAAATATTATTTATTTCATAAATATATTTTAAAACTATATACATACCATTTTGGAATGCCATAGGTACTCGTGGTGCGGGAGGGAGGCAGAGGCACAATATGGGGAGAGTATAAGGGAAACACAAGGTTTGAAAAATGTCGTGCAAATATGAAAGAGCCTCTGGATGAACACTAATTAATATTAAATTTTTGTGTTAAAAAAGTTATTTTTTTATTTTTATCCAACACATGCCATATGATCATGCTCAAGTGGAATAAAATTTATCTAAAAATGGTTTTGATGCCTCATAAGCTCTAAAAAGGTCTTTAAAAGCAAAGTAATATATTTCACCAATTAAAATCAAGTTTTAGGTTACATAAAAAATAAAATAAAATTATTCAGTGGTTTTTCCACCCACAAAGGTCATACCAAACCATACTATGATACCACATGATGAATTTACTTGTAATTAATGTTAGTTTTGGAGTCTTGTGTGCTTATTTTGATCCAAAATACTAAGATACAAATACACAATCTCCAAAGTGATGTTAGAATAATTTTAAACCAACCTCTATATCTTTTATGGTCATACACCAAGGTGTACAAGGTTGATTTTATATGTAAAATTTTTCTTGCACATGTTCCAAAGTAAGGTCTTGCCAACCAAAACCATATCAAATTTGCTCTAAAAGTATCTTAAATTATGTACATATACATAGGTCCATGATCTAGATATATACAGTGGTGGAAAGGAACATAAATACACAACACAAGATATTCATGGGAAAACTTGACAAGGAGGTAAATATCCACAATGATTATTTATCATTTTAGAAACAAATTCACCTAATACAATCAATCTTCCTCTCACTTATTCTTAGAGAATCTCCTTCATAAAACCAATATTTGAATAATTTAAATGTTTTAACACTCGAAAGATTGAATGTGTATTGGAATTATTCAACTGCTCATATATATTGACTTTACCACATAAAATCAATTATAATTGGAGTGAATCACTGTAATTTTATGGACTCAACTTCTCACCCAATTCACAATAATAAATTTTATAACCATATATCTTATTATTTATAAATAAAAATATTAACCCACATGGGTTAAATAATAAAATATATTATTATTAATTTACCTATATAATTTATTATTAATATATTAATGGAATGTCATATACTAAATAACATTGGTTATTTCAACATTGTGGTGGGTGACTTACTTTTGAAAAGTTTTGGAAGCAAGCACAACTAAGGAGATAATTTATATTATTGCCATTAATGTTTCGTAACCAGGAAAGTCATATTCCTCTTATATTCTTCCTTCTAGGAAAAAATAATAATGAGAAGGTTTGAATTTTTATTTTCCAACTCTAAGTATTTTATATTGAGGGTTTAACTCACTTCTTGGGTTAAGAAACCACACACTCAACCCAGCTATGGTAGGAGACTTCCATGGTTGAGTGGAATGTGTGAGTTTCCCATGTGGAGCATGGTCATAAGATTTAAAATTTGTTGATTATTTACATATAAAATTTTAATGGGTGCAATTTACTTATTGTGCTTTAATCTGGATGTTTACCATTATGGGAAATGAGAAACATAAATTTGGAGTTGATAGTTTTAGCTTTTTGATTTCATTATAACTTACAACTTTTTACATAGTCAACATGGAGGAAATAAAAGTATAACCAATATTATCTTTCATTTTTTGTTTATTATATGGATCTGTGATTATCATTTGATAAAATCTTGGTTTTTGAAAAAAAAAACCAACTATAGATTTCATTTTGAGTAGCTATTATGAAGTTGTGTTAATCATTTTTAATGGAATCTTGGTTTCTAAAAAACTATAAACAACATTATCTTTCATTTGAGTAGCTATTTATGGGGTCATGTTTGTTAGTATAGATATATTTTTGGTTTCTAATAATTATATTCAATTATAGCATATTGATTCAATTGTTGATTTTGGTTATGTGCTAAATTGATTCAATTTGGTTTGCATTAAAAGTTAATTCATTGAAACTGATTAAGCTTAAATAATATTATTTAATTATGTGAATTAACACTTGAACACTATGTGGTTTAATGATTTGATGTATAAAAAACTTACAATTGATGTGTATTAGCATGCATGTGAGAAGTTTCATGAATTAAATGGTTGTTAAACATAATTGGGACAAAAAAAGGTTTATTAGGTTGTGTTAATTTAATATTCAATATATATACCTATTGTTTACTCTCATTAAAATTATAATTGAAATGATTTAATTGAATTAATGTTATGATGGTAAATTTTAATGCATGTGGCTTACTTCTAGTTTCAGTATTATTCTGATGACTTGGTTGTTTCCTATATGACTAGAAAAAGCTTGCTTAAGTGTAAAATGAATTAAGTATCAATTATTCTATTGTTTTCTGTTTTTCCTTAATTTGATCATGTCCTTACTTTATTTTGAATGGGTACTACATAATTATTATTTCTCTAATGTGGATCATAGGTGATAAGAGATTGCAATAACTGAACTATACTATCATCTATAAATATGGAAAATATTCATGGCATGTGCAATAATTAAGTGAGATATAATAGTCATTATGCTATTCTATGTTACCTCTTTATTTGTGTTGAATAATGTAAATTATGATATATGATACTTAGATTGTTTAATCATTGAATTAAACCATTATTGTAATTAATGCAATTATTCTATTTGTTGCATTTATTATAAACTATTTCATTATTACAATTGATGCAAGAGTTTACCTTTATGGTTTCAAAGTTGGATTATGACAATTGGACCTCTTTATTTATAATCTCTTCATCTAGCCAAGTGTTAAGAGAGCGCATGAAGTAATTGCAATTTTATTATTTGATGGGCTATTGACATGTATGTCGAGGTAAAAAGGTGTAGAATAAAGTAGTTTAGTTCTTAAACATCGATTCACCTATGTGCCACATAATTACATTAGGCCCCGATTCAATTTATGGATATGTATGATACCTATGAAATGAAAATAAATGTTTATTATGTGGGTTTTTTTCCTTTTTCCTTGATCTACGTGACCACTAGTTCATTAGAACTCAAGTACATTGTAGAACTATTCATTATTTTACTATGTGTGAAATAATACTTCTAAAGTATAATGTTCTTAACTTAAGTATTATGGATACGACCCAAAATAGTTATTATAATGTAAAATATTATATATAAATTTGTAACTTAATAATGAATATGGATATGTGTTGAAAGTTTAGTAAAACTGTTATTTTGGCATTATGTCCCTGAATATTAATCTTGTCTTAAATGTTGATTAATAAATGGATTAAATGAATTGATAAGTAATTAATAACCTATTCTAAGGTGTAAAAAAAAGGAAAACATATCTAAATTTAATGATATCACTAAGAAAGATAACCAAGTAAGGAATTGATTTCTCAATGTTGTATATCTAAATTGAAAGTTTTTAATGAAATCAACTGATTAAGTGGATTAATAAGCATTGCACATATGATTTATTAAATTTAGGTGGACCTTGTCATAGTACACAAATTTATACAAGTATACCTTATTAAATGGATATGCTATACATGTTAATATAATGACTAATAACTTGAAGTAAATAAAGGTAATAATATTTTAAAACATCTAAATTAGTTGAATCTATTTACAATCTTAATAAGCCTACCTTGGAAATAATTAATCTAATGAATGAATTAGTAAGATGATAATCATTATACATGTTTCATATCTTATAATAAATTGGCATCTCACGTTCATGACCACAAGCTATGGGATAACCTATCTAATCAAATTAAGAGCTAATGACTCTGAGAGCTTCAACGTGCTTGAGAGTAGTTATTCACTCATGCCCTAACTGGGTGAGGTGCAACCTCATAATTGCATAAACAAACTAGATAATGGTCACATACAAATAAAAACCAATCCAAGGGGAGAATATGGTCTCAACTGACCCCAAATAATGCTTGAATAATTGATCACAATATGATCCATCTTTAGTGTAGACCTGATCAATGACCACTAAATCGACAAATGGTGTACTTGAAATTTTGCAACAAATCAACACATGGTACATGTAGGTGAAGTAAATAACACTTCAATGATTCAATATGAATTTAATTGTGTTAAGTGAAAAATTATTGGGATAAACCAAAATGAAATTTGAGGCTCAATTTTGGGGTCTCTACAAATCTGTATCCCCATTGAGATTAAATAATTTGTAAAATAAACCTTTTAGGTAGTTACATAACTCCCATAAATTCACTAAGTTTAATGAATAATGATGAGTAATTAAACATGACACATATAATAAATCAAAATTTTATTAAGTAATCCAATTTGATAATTAAGGTGCATTGTCTTCTTTATCCTTTAAAATTTGTTAGGCCACACTCGTATATCTTTTTATTTGTTGTGGATGGTTGTTTGGATGCTAAATTTTTTTGAAGTGAATATTTTTGATATCTTCCAACCACATCAATAATCCTTATAATATTTGGGACATTATGTACTTGATATGTGTATACATCGATATTTTTCATCTTTATCTTTTACTAATGATCTCTCTTGCAAGTCTCATTGGTGCATCAATCTCTCTAAGTGCACATCCTAAGGAGTGAATTGGGAAAGGGGTGGGATCGGCTTGTGGTACTTTTTGAGTGATGTTTACATACTATCTAGTCATACCTACATCACTAGAAACCTATCCCCCTCTAAATATTTTTGCCTTCTTTATTCTCTATTTCATTTTATTCAGTTTTACATCCATTTTGTTTTTCCTATTGTATCATCACTATCAATACGATTATTTCTTACTTTTTTCCTTGTAATGTATTTAAATTATTGATATATTTCTAATCCTTCTTGTGTTTTTTATGTTATGTTGTAGCTGATGATAAAATACTATGTTGGTTGATATAGTACCATGTCAGCTAATATAATTATATTTTATTAATCTAGATCAATACCATCAATTTGGGTTAACAATTGATGTCTAAGTTTGGATCTATATATATGTGGGTATTTAATATCATTTATAATGCACACAACACTAATTTTCACTACTTACACTCGCATTTATTATTTTAAGTAATAAAGTGATGAATTAATGGATAGAGACTTATTCTTATAGAGGTCAAGTCTTGTTCAAGGTCATTGAAATTCAATAGGAATATTTTAAACCAATGAGGCACCTCTTAATCTTTGGAGTCCCAAACTAATTACATTTAGTTATTCAAACTTTCCATTTGAGGTTTTCACCTATAACATATCTTACAAGGTGACACTAGAGACAAGAGGGTTTTGATGTGTTGATAAGTCAACCCAACATATATATATATCCCTATGCTTTTTTTATTTACTTACTAAATAGATATATTCTACTTATTGTTAGAGTAATACATATGTTGTTATCACTAGGCTTTCCTTGGTTGATTTTATGTTTAAAGTTGATATATTATAGGGTGTTTATGCTTTCCCATACAATCATAGTTTAGGACCTTTCCTAGGCCACCTTTTCATAGACTACAATTATAATCATCCATTAAGCATTTATGAATTTTTTAGTTTAGTTTATTTAATATCTTAGATTTAGATTATCCTTGTTTTTCAATTCCTTACATGTGGTTTCCTTATGATATCTTTGAGGCCTATTTTATAGTCTTTGATTTACAACATCATTAAACATTGTTGATACCTAGTTATATCCCATATCCCATATCTTAGGTATAGGATTTGAAACCCTATACCCTTGATATCAAGTATGGGTTACCATATACTAGATCAAATTTTTTTACCCTCCTTGGTTACATCACTGATCTAGATTAGTTTTTTTACTTATATCCTAATTTATATAGAGAAAAAGGATCACTATATCAATAATATTGATATACATACATTCTAGTGTACCCAACATGAATCTTATCCCACAACTAGTTAGATTATCTTCATATTCCCATATCTCATTTCTTAGAGATTTTTATTTGAAAAGTATCTCTTGTAAAATATTATTTTACTTGTTTCTTAGTTTTATGTTTGCATTTCCATATCTTACTTCCTAGAGAAATCAGTTTGACAAATATTGCTTATCAAATACTTTATCTTAGCACTCTTGTTTTTTAATTTGTCAAAGAAAACTTATTTTAAAAATATTCTTAGATATTTTTATTTGTTTCCAAGATATTTTTAGTGATCCCCTAAGAAATCAACCAATATTTTCAAGGATTCGATACCAAAAATCCTAGTGACTTAGAGTTAACCAATACATAGAAGGATTCTTTATAACTTACCACTTTCAATTTTTTTATCTCCCAAGATCACCCTTTTAATTATTGTAAAATGGATTTGAATAGTATCAAACACTATGATCCATACAAAATTTCAAAAAAATTGAGGAAAAATAAAGTACTTTAAGCTCAAAAATCCAAGGGTGAAAAGGAAGATGTCATGGAGTATACTACTGAAATGATTTTTTTCTCCAATAAGGCTCCCATAGTTGTTTATCATAGAATGATGTAACCTTTTATGGAAACACCTCCTTATATGCATTTTTTATTAATAAGAAATGGGGAAAATCAATTATTGACTTCCCCTCTCCCTTCTCCATCTATATGGCCTAGTTTAACAACTAACATTGTAGATCTTAGTTTGGTGGTTCTACCCAAATCTCCAATATCAACACAAACATCAATGCCATATATAGTGATTCTCAAAATAATATTAAATATTTTATGCCAACCCAAAATTCACTTTATCCAACACAAGTAATTTTACATGTCATAAACCATATGGCTAACATGCAAGATTTTAATAACACCCAAATAATACAATTGCATAATCAACTTTTGTAAATGAAATCAAAATATCAATAGGTTTAGTGGGGAGTGTAAAATTAAAATGTCATCATTCCCCACCACCTCTTCCTTCACCCTCCCTTAGTTATCATATTAGGAACCTCATTCTATAACCTCCTATTCATAATAACATCATCAAACATATTCAAAACAAACCCTTAGTACCTAAAATTTCCAACATTGACATTAATGGAATTAATGGTACTATATATTATAATGAATACACAAATTTCACTTTACATCTAGAGGCCTTTATAAGCCTTTACAATTATTGGATTGAACTCAACATCTTTGTTGTTACAAAGCTATTAGTCAAAACCTTAATAGACGATGCTTTAGAATGATACAATCAACTCGAGTATAACTTAATAACTAGTTTAAAATAATTAGTTAACTTATTGGTCCAATAATTCAAATCTAATGACTTACCTAAAATTTTTTTATCAAACTTCATCAACTTCAAATAAGTACAGAATGAGACAATCCAATAATTTATTAGATGTTGAAAAGCCACAACTAATAAATCTAAGCATAACATGACAAAAGACAAACTCTTTTACATATTTACCACTACTTTTAACACTAGATTGCATTACATTATTAGGTATTTCACTCTTAAGTCATTGAATGAACCCTTAGAACAATTAAAAAGATAATAAAATCTCATAAGACAATTTGAATCTTCTCAACCTAAAGAGGACACTCACATGGTTTTGAGAAACAATGTAAATAAGCATGCCATTAATGATGGTATTTTTAACACTTATGACATTGAGAGGAATATTCATGCTACCATGTCAGGAAGATATAATGAAATTACCTTATCCAAACCATAATGAGAAGTGCCTTTTAGCCTACTCATCCTCCTTCAAATAACCAAAACCACCATTATCATCAATATTAGTCTTGAATAACTTTGAAAATGCCTTCATAAACCCAAACTTAGAAACTTCGGTGAGTCTAGACCTAAATCATGATGATATGATCCCAACAAGTTTTGTTGGGATAATGATAATAAGGGTCACTCTCATGATAATTATAGATAATTTATGTTTCTATCATATGTGTTTATCCTTAGTCATAAATTTGATCATGATTCCATGATAACTCGAAATCTATGATAAAGTTTCCAAAACCCACAAAGGTGAAGTCAAGCATGACACATTCAATAAAGATAACGCTCACCTTGAAATTTAAAAAAAAATTATTTAAGCATATCCTTCACATCAATTCTTAGATGTCAAAAATTCTAAAATATTAACTTTCATACATATAACAAAACCATTTATATTGGCCAATACAATACCATTTTATGTGTTTTCAACTTTATTATTATATATGATACTATTTACTATTAATTCAACTCTATAGACATGATAAACACCATTTTATTTACAAGTTACCATCCCTAATGTATTTACAAACCTAATATAATATGTTTTTGTTCCTATTATATCGATAGACCTGATACAATCTATTTCTATTTTCACTCTATTGATAAGCCTGATATAGTTTTTTATGTTTCCAATTGTACTAACCAACCCAATATAGTTTTATACATTTCTAATTTTATTGACCAACTTGATACAGGTTCCTAATCCTACATATACTAACATGGTAGTGTTGAGTCCATCAACATCAACTCAAAATTAGGAAAAAATAGGTCTAGATTCCTCTATAATTAGATCTAATTATTTCTAGAATTTTTTTCCCAATTACAATAATGTTTAGCTCATATTAGATTTATGTTTTCAATTGTATTTTCACCCTTTTAGGAGATTTCAAAGCTCTCCTCATCCAAGTGGCACAATGGAAACACTTCTAGGCTTGTCGGTAGCCTAAAGAATGAGGTGAATCTCTAGATAGGGATAGGTCCCTTGATGTACCAATTTTGATCACAACTACAACTAAACTTGGGGAGTGAAAAGGGAGAGAGATAACTGAAAAAAAACTATCCTAAGGGAGGTGATACACCAAATATATTTATTCCTTCTAACCATATGCATGTTACACTTAAAATCAAGGGATAAATTGAATATACACTTCTCCAATATTCATTTTCTCACATCAATGTGACATTGTGAGGTTATGGATGAATGTCTAAAGGTAAGAGGACTAGAAAAGAGGCCTATGAGGGAGCTAATGAATAGACTAACTCAATCAATCATTGACATTTCCTATAACACTTCACATGCCCTATAATAAAAATCTTTCCAACTACAAATAGATGATAGAATGAAAATAATCATGCTAAGGAAACAAGAGTTATCACTTTTGCAAAATCAAACATTCCAAAAGAAAACACTAAAAACAATTATGGAAGAGGTAACAATTAATATTATTATTGATCAAAAGGAATACAAATGAGAAGGATTTTATCATACTCAAGTGAAGCATCTAGTACAATGGCCAAAATGGCTAGTTCTTATATAACTTGAGAGAGAGAGAGAGGAGAAGATAGAAGTACAAGGGTCATAAGGACACTTGTCAAGATAAGATAATTACTTACTTTTGCATGAGAAGAGGATATGGGAAGAACCATGCAAGGTCAAGAAGCCCAAGTTTCCATCCAAGTCATCAAACTCTTGAAAAGTGGCATAAAAATTCTCATTTTGGCTCAAAAAAATTGCCTTCATGACTCAGGATAGGAAGGAATGGAATCTAAATTTATCCCAAGAAGAGTACATCAAAAAGGTTTTAAAGAGGTTTAGTATGTAGGATTCTAAAATGATTGGGACTCCTATGGTAGGTCATTTAAAGTTATCAAAGGATCAGTGTCCCAAGATAGAGGAGAGAATCTAGATGTCACATGTACCATACTCATCAGCTATTGGTAGCTTGATGTATGCCATGGTGTGCACTAAGCTAGATATTTCCCATGTAATGGGAGCAATAAGTAGGTACATAAATGATCTAGGTAGAGAACAATGGAAGGTAGTGAAGTGGATCCTTCAATATTTAAGAGGGACTATGGGGATATTTTTAAGATATGGTGGATTGGATACCACTTTTCATGGTTATGTAGATTTAGACATGGCTAGATATTTAGATATAAGGAAGAGTACAATATGATATGTATTTACTGTAGGTGACACAATGTTGAGCTATATTTCATGACTAAAAAAACTTATGGCTTTATCAACCACAAAGGCTGAGTATGTTGTTGTCATAGAGGAAAACAAATAAATGATTTAGTTACAATAGTTACTTGAAGAGTTGGGGAATAATTAGGAGGAAGGGAAGCTATATAGTGATAGTCAGAGTGTTATACATCTAGTAAGGAACTTCGCTTTCCACTCTAGGATAAAGCATATATAGTTGAGGTACCATTTCATTAGGATAGATTTGGAGGAAGAGATTTTAAAGCTAGAAAATATTCATACCAATTATAATTATACAAATATGATGACCAAGGTTGTCACAAGGGAGAAACTGAAGCTATGTTCAATTTTGGTTGGCCTTCATAATTGATAGTGAAGGGTTGAGAAGCCTACTAAGAGGAAATCAGTCTCCAAGTAGAAATTATTATGTTGTATAGCCTATTTATAAATTATAATGTAATTTAAAATACTATATATTTTAAATTTACTATACACTCTATATGTATTCTCACTAGGGTTCATAGGTGGTAGCCCCAAAATTTTTTTTTGGACCCCCTTTAATAGAAAACCATTTTTTGGGTTGACTTGGACCATGGTTTTATTACCCATTATTTTTTAATACCACTTTATTGATGTATTATTTATAGATATAAATTTCATAAGTAATACATAATGAGAACAAGGGTTGGAGAAGGAAGAATAGAGTATGTGAATTTAGGTGTGAATTCAGGATGGTTTGTTGAGCATAGTTCCAAACAATATTTGTGCATTGTAATTATGAGAAGACTGATCTAAGAGTGGTTTATACTCTCATGGCTTGTAATAAAATTTGAGAAAGTGTTTTTTGGTGGATGTATCCCGCATTGGGTGAACCACATTAAATATGGTCTTCTTATTTTTCATGTTTATTTCTGTTCTTTCTGCATCTCTATTTATATCTATTATTATTATTATTATTATGGTTTTGTAAAATTATTCCACATCAATTTATATATTTATTCCTAACACACACTAAAAATAATCATGTAAGATGTAAAAATAAGTATTATTATTGATCAAAAGGTATATAAATGATAATGGTTTTTCCATACTCAGGTGAAACATCTAGTACAATGGCCAAAATGGCTAGTTCTTATAGAACTTGAGAGAGAGAGGAGAAGATAGAAGTACAAAGGTCATAAGGAAAATTATCAAAATAAGAAAATAAATTACTTGTGCATGATAAGAGTATATGGGAATAACCATGCAAGGTTAGGAATCTGAAGTTTCCATCCAAATCATCAAACTCTTGCAAAGTGGCATACAACTTCTCATTCTGGCTCAAAAAAATTACCTTCATGATTGGCCTTGTTTGAATAATTTATAACTAATTAGGACCAGGTATGATGATTGGGATTAATTTTAAGGGTCTCAAGAATTCATATCCATACATTGGTTGTAGGTCTAGTCATCTATAATCATCCCAAACTAAGCTATTATCATCTATTATAAAAAAATTCCTCTTCCATGCACCCTGCATACTTAGCCTTAAAATTTTCATAAATTTCCCATGAAAATAAATGGTATGGAGTGGATGAAAAATTTAAAAACCCTCCATGGATCTATAATCCTCAAGGACACCTTCAAATGAGCTCACTTGAAGATCCTCACCCTTTTCACTAGCTTGTCCACTAGGTTAGTTTTGATTGGCTGAAATAAGAGCTATTTTTTGAACCCTTATAAGTTTATATGGATTATTAAATTGACATTAGGGGTTATACCAAGTCTATATCTTCCTCTAAAAGTTTGTTTCATCCTCATAATCCTTATATAACTTTTCAAACACAAAAAATGGTAAAAAATAGTCTGTTTCTCACCCATCCGTATAGGTCCATACAAAAAAAATCATGTAGAGTATCTTGATTGAGTCATATAGAACTTGTAAAACACAAAAAATGGTAAAAAATAGTCTGTTTCTCACCCATCCTTATAGGTACATACAAAAAAAATCATGTAGATTATCTTTATTGAGTCATATTCAAGGTAAAATAGGTTTCATGGTCAAACTAACCCATTAAATCATCTTTCTAACTCCATTTTCTCAAACTGGTCTCTGCAAGGGTTTAACAAGGGGTTTAGGCCTATTTAACCTCTTAATATTTATTTATACATGTTTCACATTAAAATTTGAAAAAAATTTAACTAATTTTATGTTCAATGACCTTAATAAATTCCCCAAAATCCTTTAGATCTGATGTAGATCCTCCAAGAAGATACGAGCATTTGAATCTGGCCCATCAAGCTTGTCTTCTTATTTCTTGAAGGTTTGAGTTGATTTTGAGAAAAAATGGCTTATATTGTGTTTCCAATACATCCAAATATATTTAAAATGTCATAATTACCTCAAAAACATTTTTTAATTCATGGGGATGTTCATATCATGATAAAGTGGTGGATGACCCCCAATTTGGCTTTAGGCCTACACCTTGTTCAACAGGCCTGCCTGTAGCTTTTGATGTTTAGAATTTCCTATTTGATTTCCTTGCATCATATAATCTTTTACATATCTGCTATGAAACTATAAATATTATCCCATTAGTTATAAATCCTACTTAGTTCCAAAGTGAAAGTGACCCCTTGTTTGAGCCTTTAGGCATAACCATGCCTACTAGGGTTGACTACAACTTTAGTAATTTAGACCGCTCAATTTAGTTTCCATCCTCTATTCTTAGTCTCCCATGTTTTATTGGATGTAATTCAGATTTATAAACTCTTTTTAAAGGTATACTTATATTATATTTCACTCCTTTTACCCAATCCTCCAAATCTCCCAGTTTAAGCTTAAGGGAAAGTACCCCCTATCTTAGACAAAATAGGGAGTACTTCCCCTATTATCTCAAAAAAAATGAGAATTTTAGAGTATTATTTAGGTGATTATGACATCTCATACCAAAATTTAACCTTTGGTAACACCATTTGACCTTATAACTTCCTTAGAAAAAAATAGACTCCTTCAAAGGCAGACTACATACACAGGGCTTTCTAAATGAGTTACTTGTTTGGGATCCTTTATTATTCAGTCTCATCTAAAGAGAGTGTCATTAGAATATTTTATTATGATAAAAGTGTTTCAAAATTTTTTACACCAATTCCACTCTTCACATACCCCTCTATACACCTTGCATAACTCAAACTATGTTTTATCATTCTGATTGTGTCTCTTCAAGGTACTACCCTATAGGTGCTTATGAGATTGAAATTAGCTTGGTAATGACGTATAAATACCTACCTTGAAGTTTTATAATCATACAAATATGTTATTAAACTTAAAATTAATTTAAAAGTTTTAGAACACCATTTTAGCATCAAATCTAGGGTCACTAACCTAACTGAGATACCCTTACCCTTAAGGTCCTGATTGTAGGTGTCTCTTCATGATTTAGGTTGAGATAAATGCCTAAGGGTACATTTATCTATATTCATGACTTAAAAATCTATTTACTTATTGGTTCACCTTGAGTGACCTAAACATCCTTTGAATCACCCCTTTGTCATCTCACTATCTTTCACAATCATTTAGAAAGGATGTAGGTGCATATTCCACATGGAGGGGGACCTGTAGGTCTACACAGGGTTAAAAACCTAAAAAAAAAATTCATAATATTCCTTATACCCATTATTATTCCTTTCCTCAACCCAAGTTGATAACCCAATACTCAAACTCCTCAAATTTGATCGCTGTCACATCACAGTCAGCTAAGGCATACTATGTTGTTGTCTTGACAAGGCACTTTTAGGTGTTAGAGGATCATATTGGGATGTGATCATAGTGAAAAAATAATTTAACTAAAGCTTCAAGGTCATCATAATTTATTATAACTAAACCAACAATATCAAACCATACTTTCTTTGTTCACTGCCCTACCAGTCACCTATAGTTGGCTGTAGGTGAGTCCTGTCCCTCCACTAGGAGCTTGGTCATGGTGTGTAGTAACCTCCGTTAAATCTTAAAATGTAAATTATTATTTAAATATACCTGAATTAAATTTTAATAGGTTAAAACACCACTAACACACCAAGCTAATTCATTGTCTACTTGTAGGTGGGCTTTTGGCAACTTGTACGGAATGAGAGTGGTTTAGGAAGAAAAACACAATGCATATCCTCCTTTAGATGGTATCTTGGATCATGGTCACCTATTTAAACAATTGGAAAAAATAAAAACATGGTTCATAGGACATTGTGCAACCTATATGAATAAGTCCTCCTTGAAGTCAAAATCCTGTAGACAATATTGAAGGAATTTAGTGTTTTGGCAAGTAACTTTGAGGATTCAAACTACCAAACTATAACAACCTTCTACCTTAAAATTATGCCAAGATATTATAATATTTATGGAATATATATATATATATATATATACATACATACATACATATATATATATATATATATATATACATATATATATATATATATACACACACATATATATATATATACACACACACACACATATATATATATATATACATATATACACATATATACACACACACACACACACACATATATATATACATATACATATATATATATATATGTATGTATATATATATATATGTATATATATATATATGTATATATATATATATGTATATATATATATATGTATATATATATATATATATATATATATATATATGTATATATATATGGATTATAACTCCCAAAAACCTTATTATATAATCTCAACCAAACCCCAAGGGTCTCTATTTTCTAAGTTTAGGGAAAAAAGGCCTAAATAGTGTCATTGTGTCCTAGAAGGTAGTCTTTAACTCTACTTGAAAAATTATCCCTTCAATAATTCATGTTAAGATATAAATATGACATTAAGACTCCAAACATGGTTCTTACTTTTTCAAATTCCTCCATTAATGACCTCAGTCTTCTAATAACACCTGCAGGTGTCCATTTCTATGTCTACAGTAAGGGTAAGTAAGTTGGTAGAATTTATTATTAATGAAATTCAAATGATATTTTATCTCTTACCATAATTATATATATTCCAATTTAATTTAAAATACCTTTATTAGTTCAAAATTTCCTCTTTCAACATGTTAGCCTTCATGAGATACCTGTCACTGAGCATCACTAGCTGCTTGACTATGTGAGTGACTGTATGTTTAGGCAATGGAGATTGAGTCTCACTTTCAAGGATCATGTAACTTATTTACATGTTAAAATTAACTCCAATAAACTTGTGAGGATTGAAAAAAACCAAAACAACCTCATTTCAACATGATCTTCCTTTCAAGCATCTGGTTGACTGGTATGACAGTCAAATAGTAGGTTGATTGTATGGTGGTCTATGAATACATTCATGAGAATTTGTTTAGAAAATGAGGTCAAGGAGGTAAATATAAATTTATAATATTTAAACATATAAAAATGACATATTACAACCCCTTGGAACTGCTGATAAAGCATGCAACTCTGAAAATGGTGAAATTAGGCCTGCCATCCTACATAAGACCAATCTATAAATTTGAGATGTTTCACCCACAAAATCAACTTGAAAATTTAAAACAATCATGGAAATAATTATAGAATATAGTAAAAATATCTTGGAACCAATGTCAATAGCTGAGTTGTATTAAATTTCCCAAACAAGAGTAAAACCTATAGGGTACATAGATTATCAAGCATATTTATATAGTTAACTTCATGAGGATGGTTCATGAAGCACAAGACACAATTATTTAAAATAATTATATTTAAATTTTTATATAAGTTTAATTAAACCTCACAAAATATTTTGATCTAAAACCTCATGAGCTATCCGTACTAAGCACAAACTTGCATGTAACTTTTACTTGCCAAGATGATTGAAAAAGGAGTCTAATAATTTTGATCAAGAAATGGAACTTAAAGATAAAAAAAATATGTAACTAAGATTTGGGAATATGAAGAGGCATTGTGTGATATTTTCCCATGTGGCACACTTCCCAAGAAGTCATACAAGTTCTAAAATCTCCTTTTTTCCTAAGAAAATTACCCTTTTAACTGAATAACCTACCAATTTTCAGTTATGTAAATTAATTAAGACCTATAAGGACACATGGGATGTTAAATAATGTTTTTAAACCTTAAAAATTCCCAATAAATCAATAAAACTCATTAAATGCACCTTTTTGACCCCTAAAATGACTCAAAAGGACATGTTGGCTAATGAAATAAGTTACCAAGGCTAATAGATCATTTAATAACATTAAATGACCTATGATATACCTTATGAACAAATATTAAAACCCATAAAACACTTAAAAGTCAATTTTTTTTACTAGGGGTTCCCTAATTTGACCTAAAAGTTAAATTTGGTCAACATTTTGATAAGTGGAATTACATAAATTTTTTTATAAAATTCCCTTTCAAATTCATTTTATTAAGATTTATATGGAATTTTATAAGACACTAAAATCACCTTATACAAATTTTATTTGATATGAACATCCCTCTATCACCACCTTTATGGAAAGAAGCTACCTTGCATGGTTCTAAGGAAAATATCATGCAATAAAGTGAAGATATATTTATCCATGTCAATGGCACATCCAATACATTCCTATATCTCAAGTTTCCATCACATATATGATCCCAAAATATATCATTATTTGTGTGGATGACCCTCCCCTCTTCATTAGCATCTTAATTGGTAATGTTTGAGTCAAGTGAGCTTTAGTAGATGAAGGTTCCAAATGTTTCCTCTTTGTAATTTATTAAATCCCTTGGGTATTATACTAAAAACTTTAAGTCCACTCGTATCATGTGTTAAGGATATTAACTAATACAAATTCCTCCTTTATGATGCATTTATATTTCTATAATGGTAACTCATTAGATAGTTAGGGTGAAGGTCATGATCTTCAACTTTACCATTTATTATAATATCTTACTTGGATGTCTTTGGAATCATCGCATGAGGGATATAACTTCCTTTGCATGTTAATGAATTAAATTTATATACATGGGTGCTATATATAAGGTGTAAGGTAACACCAACCCTTAGAATTTTAGCAATTCTAAGAATGTGGTGTATATGAAATAACTACCCTTGATCCATTTCATAGTATCCCATTCCAAGAGTATCAATGATTAAACTCTCTCATTGACTCTATTATAGGTTATAGTTGTTGCCACAATCTTGTGGGAAACATCCCACCAAACCTCCTAGATTCAGATGATGTTGAGCCCGATGACATTAACTTGGTATTCAAAACATTGGATCTCACTTATAGCATCATAACTTAGTTGTTGCCTACTTTGAAACCTCCTTCTAGAAAAAGGCCAACTAAGGAGATCCCATTACTTTTGTTTTACCCAATAAACCTATTATTAATAGATAAAATTCTAGTGATATTATGGTTAAATCCTTTAATGTGGATCTCACTGGGTTTATACTATGATGATGGTTACACCTCATATGCCCTTCATTTATGTGGCTATCCTAAGTAAAGAATGCATATGTATTACACTACTAATATTTCCTTAAACAATCTTAAAAACATGCATCATTTACCTCTAACATCAATATGGTTAATTTTTCTTGTCCGAGTATGCCCAAACCTCTAGATTTTCATTTTGATGTAAAAGAAGAGTTTATTTCTCCTCCTTTAAATGGGATACCTCATAATGATGACCTTATTATATCTCTTTTGATAGGTTTGAATTGTAGTGAGTTTTTAGTTAGATTACACTAGATGTACCTATTTCTAAGCCTCTTGAAAGTATACCTGATAATTTTCTAACAATAGAGTTTATAGTACCCTTTTATTATATTTTATGATCCCTTGAGTTTAATTCCTCCTAAGATGTCAATGATTCTTATATGGCCAACATCAAAGATGATACCAAAAGAGATAGTCATGCCTTATTTTTCATTTCACAAGACCTTCAAACATTTATACTAGGATTATAGAACATACAAGAGACATTTAGAGCAGTGGAATACATAAGGCCAAAATCCCACCATATGTAATTGAATATCATATTTTTCTACTATGAGGCACTTTATGACTACCATAGGATGAGTACTCATTATTTAAATAATTATTGATATCTTCAAGAATATTTGGATGTACTTTGTCTTGAGGTTATTAATTTCCTCTCTAGCCTATGTTGCCTCCAAATATGACACTAACATATATCTCCAAGCCTAGTGAGTTTTATTTCCTTTGTCATGAGTGTTATACCCATTATATAGATAGATATATATCTCTTCATAGGTATTTATACCTATTTTTAAGGCCCAATCCTCAAATTCCCCAATAATGTTCACATGAAATGTCTAGGATAGATGAACAACCTACCCTATAACTAGAACCACATATTTGGTTAGAAGAATTTCTTCCTTATTCACTAGTGGAATCTTCTCTTCCTTGTTTATGTCATTCATAGTAGGAGAATTAACATCATTATTATTCTAACACACATAATTTATATCTTGATCTCATTTATGAGTCTTTTCCCAATTCTTAAAAAAAAAAAGAAGAGACCATGGTTCGAGAGAGATATTAGTTGCATCAAGATATAATAAATGTTATATATGAAATTTGTTGTGATTTTTCATTTTTTTCATGAGAAGATATTTGATTACATCATATTATTCATTTCACATTTGTCACATGTTTTGAGTCCACATTACTATATTTAGCATACATGTATGTCCCTATTTACTTTCTTGTACCACATTCTTTACTTTTCTTGTGCTTCACTTTCTTAGCACATTTTTATAATCATACCTTTTTATTCAAAAATTTCTTCCCTTGTAATTATTTATTATATTTTTATAGTCATCACTTTTGTGTTTTTATTTATCCATTATTTTCCTTGTGGTTCTTTTCTATCTTTTTAAAATCCTCCCTCTTGGGATTTTATATATCCATTATTTGCCTTGTGGTTCAATATATTTTTATAGTCCCCATCTTTTGAGTGTTTTCTCCTACTAGTGCTTGTGATAGACCCCTTGTAGGTTTGTATGGATTACCTATTGACATTACTACCATATTCTATATCACCTCAATTTTAGGGTTTACCTTTATCATTCGAATTAACTTATATTATCATGTACGTTTAGATCCCTTTTATGCCTAGTCACTTCTAAAGTAAAACTTTCCATTATTGTGGTTAGATACTAACATATCTTCAATGTATAACCTTTTGTACATGGATGAATATTCTATGATTCCCATCTATTCCTTTCCTTTCAATTGATGCACACTTGGTTCAATTTCAAGTTCACACTTTTTTATAAATTGTAGGTCTATGAGTATCTAATCATCTTGGTCTCTAGGTTCTCTAATTTAGCTGCCAGGTATATTTTCTCCTGTGTTACTCATTTTTTAATTTTCATTGTTGGTATTTCAAAATCATATAGAAGAAAATAAAATAAACCAAAATAGCCAAAATCCATAATATCACTACATAATAATAGTAATAAAAATGATATATATATATATATATATATATATATATATATATATATATATATATATATATATATATATATATATATATATATATATATATATATATAATATAGTCAATTCACACCAAAAAACATGATAATATTTTGGCACACCCCTATTCTAGTCAAAGTTCAAATTCCATAGTTGGCCTCATGAAGATCTGATTTATAATGGGGTTCGGTAGGCCAAAATACTTGGGTATAAGGTCTCATAAAAATAATTAGTGCCACTAATTTCTCACATAAACACCCAATCCTCATAGTAGACAAACAAATCTATAAGGGGTCTTGAGGAATAGGGAACAGGTTGTGCAAATGCACAATTTTTAACTGTTAATGAATTTAGCCTTTATGGGATGACCTTATACTTTACTTATTATCCCAAGTGTTTTTATTGCTATGTGGGGTTTTCTAGGTCATTTATGTCAAAAAATCTGTCTTACCCACTTTATTAGAGTGTCTTATTCTTGTAAAATATTTTTACATCTTTGTTATGGTGCATATTTCCTTATATCTCCATTTTATCATTCTCAATATCCCCTTAATGGATATTATTACTAACTGATCACATCCTTCTCTTTTACATTCTTTTTTCTTTCTCTTTACTTTAGATTTAAATTTTAGTTTTTATTCTTAAACCTCTTGGATTTTTAGTTTGTGAGTTGCATTGTAAGACCTTGGGGAACACAACCAAGCCTTCCTCACAAAAGCCTATCACCTTCAGATTTGACTCTTAGTTTTTTATTCTTACACCTCTTGGATTATTAATTTGTGAGTTTCATTATAATACCTTGGGGAACATAACCTATCCTTCCTCTCAAAAGCCTATCATGTTCACATCTACATCATATTTGTCATTGTAGTTATAAATCTAGATAGTGGTGCCTTCCTACAAAACACTTTAGCACAAACATTGATTTCAAGTTTCATTTATTTGAGTCTTTGCTTCCATGTGTCACATATTATTTTTTAAGTTTTTATCTTTCTTATGTTGGATGTTTTTATAATTATTTTACCATATTTTGTGTCATTTTTGTTTGATTTAAAATTTCAATTATTTTACTTTGGATATGTTTTACATTATTTTCTTCTTTTGTTTGATTTGGGTTTTCACCTATCTTACTTTGGATGTTTTTATAATTATTTTACTAAACTTTTTTTGATTAGATTTTCATCTTCTTACATTGGATGTATATTTTTATAGTTGTGTTTTTTCATCTTATGTTTTGTTTTATATTTTCATCATTCTTACATTTTGATGTGATTTATGAATTTCCTTACACATATCTTATGCTTTATATTATATTTTTATCTTTATCACATTTGGTATGTTTTAAAATCATTTATTACACATATTTTATTTATTTATGTTTATATTTACCCACTTAAGATGTCATTTTTATAATTAGTATTTTTTTAACAATACATATACTCACATTTGTTAGAAAATACAGAAACATACATAGCATCATGACATCATGAAACAATACTAGAACCATAATAAGTGTTATATCAACATTCAAAAGCCATGTGGAAAATCAAGAGTAAAATCTAATGATGTGTGTGTGTGTGTGTGTGTCAAAACATTGATATAAAATATAATCATGAATGCCCAAATCTATGGCTATGTGTAAGTTCTCTTATGTTACTCATCTTTAACACCTATTTTTGGTCTTTAAAATCCATATGGAGGAGGAAAATAGAAAAATGTTTAAAGATCTCAAATCCATAATATCATAGCACATACAAAAAATAGACAATAAGAAAAATGAAAAAAAATATTACAAGTCAAATCACACCAAAATAAATGATAATATTTTACCACACCTCCCTATTCTAGTTAAAACTCAAATTCCATGGTCTCATTATAGAGCCAAGGTCCATTGGGGTTTGGTAGGCTAATAGACTTGGGTAGGAGGTCTTATATATCATTAGTGTCACCTACTTTCTCATGCAAACACCCAACCATCATGGTAGACTAAAAAATATGTAAGGGGTCATGAGGAATAGGAAACACATTGTGGGAAGATAAGAACATTAAAATTTTCATGCATTTTACCTTCATCAGATGATTTGTATATTTCACTTGTCAACCAAAACTCTACGCTTGCTAGGTGGGATTTTATAAATCCTTGATGTCAAAAAATCTTGGCCTTGCCCACTTTATTAGGGTTTATTATTCTTGGTATGTATTTATACATCATAATTTTGGTGTCTTATATCTTAATATCTCCATCTTATCCTTCCCAATATCTCATTAACAACTATTATTTTTAGTTAATAATGTCTCTCTTTTTTACATCAATTTTTATTTATCTTTGGTTCATATTTGAATCTTAGCTTTTATTATTACACCTTTTAGATTTTAAATTTGTGACTTGCATTCTAAGAAATTGGTGAACACAACCTGACCTTTATGACAAAATCCTATCACCTTGACATCTACACAATCTTTGTCATTTTAGTTGTAACTATACATGGTTGTGAATTCCTTCAAAACACTAATGCATGTATTGATTTCAAGTTTAAATTTATTTTAGCCTTTGTTTCCATGTGTCACATATCCTTATTTGAGTTAGGTTTTTATTTATCTTACATTGAAATTTTTACAATAATTTTAATGTCTTTCATGTCCTTTTTGTTTGATTCAAAATTTCACTTGTCTTACTTTGGATAATTCTTACACTCTTTATTTTTATTTTGTTTGGTTTGGATTTTCACATATCTTACTTTGGATGTTTCTATAGTTATTTTACTAACCTTGTTGATTAGATTTTCATCTTTTTACATTGGATATATATTTTTAAAATTGTTGTTTTCATCTTATATTTTGTTTTATATTTTCATCTATCCTATATTTTGATGTGATTTATAACTTTACTTAAAAATATTATGTTTTGTATTAGATTTTTATCTTTCTCACATTCAGTATGTTTTACAATCATTTATTACACATCTTTTATTTGTTGATTTTTATATCTACTCACTTAAGATGTCATTTTATACCTAGTTTGCTAATAACACCCTGATGATGGGGGAAGCTTCAATGGTAGAAGCAAAACTATCTTAAAAAAATTTAAAATTTTATGAGGACATTTATAACCATTGTGTTAATTTATATAAGAGTAACTTATTCTTTATCAGCACCCCTGAAATCCTATAAAGGAAAATTTATCATATTTTGGGTTGATTAAAAAGTTCCATCTTCATACTCGAGGTTGCCTCTATTTAGTGATAAAATGAAAATTGAGTATTGGAACCAATTGATTCATATAATAAATAAAACATTAGCTAGATGGAAAGGCAAATTGATTTCTCAAGCAGGGAAGTTTTAACTTCTCAAAAGTTCACTCCAAAGTATCTTGGTATATTTCAAGTCACTCTTCTCTATCCTAGGCAAAGTTGCCAACCAGTTGAAACAAATCCAAAAAATATTTATTTAGGTGGGTGATAATGAAAATTTAAAATTTCCACTCATATCATGGGATAACCTAAAGGAAGAGGAGGCCTAGGTCTGAGGAGGGTAAAGTAGATAAACCAATTTATTCTAGCTAAATAAGGCTAGAAAGTTATAAAATATGACAATCAATGGATTACGATCATAAAATCCAAGTATTTGGAGTCTAGAGAAGGAATGGGTTTCTTGTCTAAATAAGGCCTAGATAATGGCTCAACCTTTTAAAAATCCATCCTCAACTGTAAATACCTTCTCAAAAAAGGTAACAAGTGGAATGTGGGAAATAGTAACGAAGTAAAATTTTGGGATGATCCCTAGTTATATCAGTACCCTCTTACTTCCATATCCCCTTGGATGTTTTCAATATGATTTTAAGGATGAAGTTGGCATAAAAGTGAGTGAGTATTGGGAAGAGGATAATGGTTTGAGAAAGTGAAAATTTCTTCATAAGGAGGGAATTAGTGATTAGGTCTCCCAAATCCTCCTAGATCTCAACCTAAAACTTTAACATACTCATATCATCTTGTTCCTCAAAGAAGATGAACTCATTTGGTCAGCTAATTTAAGTGGAGTCTTCTCAATTAAATTAGGTTATTTAGCTAGCATGGCTTAAGATGAGTTTTCTTAGGATTGCAAAAATTTATGGATAAAGAATATCACTCCCAAGTTAAACATATTCCTCTAGTTGGCAACTTTGAATAAAATTATCATTATGGATAACCTGGTTAAAATGGATCTCCCTATCTTAAATAGGTGTGTTCTCTATAAGTGTAATGTAGAATCAGTCTCCCACTTACTCCTAGATTACCCATTTACTTGTGCCATTTGGACTTATTCTTATTGAAGTTCAACATCTCCTAGGCTAGACCCAAATCTATTGATGACCTTATATTTTAATGGAAAATCCCATATGCTTTCCCTCCCTTGTATTTTATATGAGACCTTACCCTTACACATATATTTTAGGGAATCTATAAGTGTATAATTTTATACAATTTTGAAAATCAGGTCCCTTATCTTCCCTCCATCATTAAAAGGATTTTTATGTGATAAGGGAAAATTTGACCTCGTTATCCTCTAATTTCAAGGATCCTCTCCCTCTTCATCTCATGTCCCTTTTTCCTCTTGGAAAATCTCTCTTCAGGAGCATGTTTAGAACCAAAGGGTGGATATATTTATGGTTAAATGGATTTATCCACCCATCTCTTAGTTCAAGATGAATTTTGATGGTGCTGCAAAAGGTAATCTAGGCCTAGCCAGGGGGGTGGATTTTTAAGGGATTTTGAAGGCAACCTTATGGATACCTATGTAGGTCCTTTGGGGGTTCAAATAAACCATGTCATTGAAGCATCGATGGTAATTTGGGGCATAAAATTAGCTACTAGCTTGGGAATTAAATTCCTATAGGTCTAAGGTGACTCTCTCAACATCATAAATTGCATAAAAGGTAAATGAAATGAAGTGGTAGATGTGAAAATATTAATCCTTCAACTTAAGGTATCCTCAATCACCCACACTTATAGTTAAGGTAATGAGGGAACATATAAAATGGAGAACATTGGGGTACATATTACTTCCTTCTAATAATGGTCAAAGGAGGATGAACTCCCAAAATAAGTTATAATGATTATAAAAAGGAGAGAAATACCTTTCCACATGTAAGATAATCATAAGCATATTCCATATGATTTATCTCATCATGGATAAATCCCAAAGCAAACAAGAGTATAATATTGTCAAATAAAGGAAATCAATTTGAAGCATGGGAGGAATTACTTTAGTCCCAAAATTAAATTCCTTGATTTTCCAAAAATAGGTCACTTAGAATTGGGAAAAAAATGTTCAAACATAGTGAGTTTTTGATAGGCGATAAAAAGTCAAATATTAGTGGCCACTATGACATAGTTTAGCTAATTTCATACATAAAGGTAAATAAAGATTTATAATTCTAAAAAAACTATCCAAATGAGGCCTCATTAACTTCATAAAAATGATTATGGGGCATGATTCATCCATCTTCAAAGACTTTTTTAGAGGTTTGGAAGACCAAATAGTTAGTATGAGAGGTCTCAAAGTCACCATTAAAAAAATGGTAATTAGAGAAATCAAAGACATGAGTTGTGAGGGAGTTAAGTCATTTAATGACAAAAAAGGAATGATGAATTGATGAAAATATTTTTAAAAACTCACAAACTGATTCCCTTATCTTAAAAAGGGTTTCCTAGAGCTGATTTATTGAGGAAATGGCCCAAGATATGTCTCTAGATCATGAGGTATATCACCTTCAAACATAAGAACATGATCACCTTTTCACATAATTTTATATTAATGAACCATCTCAAGGGGCATAGGATTAGTCTACCTTTTTTTATACTTAAATCTATGGAAGTCTCTATCACTACCTTCAAGGCAAACCCTTCTTTAGACCTCATACACTAAGGTCTCATTCTATTAATTGTGAAGAGAGGGGAGCCCTTGTGGGGGAAGATGTCATTGAAGCCATTGATGTTCATATTGAGGAGGAAGAGTTAGAGGAATACAATGAAAAGTGTTTTGACATGGGGAAGGAGAAGGAATTATCTAACTCTGAGGGGGAGGAGGAAAATGACAAAACTACCCCTGTAGGTAGTTTTGGGGAAAACACCTAGGATCCCTAGGTAATTAAAATTTTGAAACCCCAAACCCCTAAGAATAATAAGAATGAAGAGTTGGAATGTAATATAGAAAGGATCCAAACAAAATTATCCATGTAATAGTTTATCTAAACCAAAATAGTCGAGGAGATTAAAAAAATAAAGATGATGTTGATTCTAGATGAAGCTAAGATCCATATAAGTACAAATGAAGGAAAGGTAGAAGCCATTGAGGAGGTGCACAAATTAGAGTGACGCCCATCAGTAGAAAAAGGAAGTTAGAGTATAAATTGGATGAGAATAGGGAATAGGGGAATAAAATGTAGGATAAATTAGAGGAAAGGATTCCAGAAAGCAAAAATAAAAACATGGCTACAATTCTTCCCAGGGCCTAAGTAAATGAACCAAAAGACACACCAAAAATAAAGAGAAGAACAAGAAAGATAACAAGAAATTGATTGTTTAATTTGAATCTAAGGAATCACACCATTAAATATAGTTTTTTTTATAGGTAGTTCCTTTTTATTGATACTTGGTGTCTTTTTTATAAGTTTTTTTTGTACTTTTGGCTGAATACAACTTCATTATTCTTGGCCCTTGGGATTTCTAATTTATGTCTACCATTCTCTCTTTATGTTGAATATATTTTGATGCTTGTAAGGGTATAGGATCTTAATCCCACTTTTTAACTTTACCTAATAAAAAAATTATATCTAGTTTTTGTTCTTTTAAACTATGAATATACTCACATTTTCTAGAAGATAATGAAATGTACATAACCTTATTACCTTGATCCCTAGATGGATGAGGGACCACACTCTCTAATGAAGCTAAAAACCTAGCCTCTCTTAGAGATTGATCTATATTTATGGTCCTAGATCACAAACACTTCACTTTTTCCTCTATATGAACTAGTTATATCTCTATCTCTATGATCTAGGCATTAAGCCTTCATTCTTGATCAACACTTGGTACAATGGTAGATGCATGTGCTCTTCTCTTGGTGTCCAAGGTAGTTTGAGTTGTAGACACCACCTATCATACTAGAACATCTCCTTCTATCAGAACCACAACCATAACAATAGTTTATTCTTGTTGATGTAGCTCCCATATAGCAACTCTAACTAGCTTAAACCATCTAATATGCTCTTTCACATATGGTTCTATAGGATTTGAATTAGCTATTTTATCAATCTCCAGTAACATTTCATCCAATATATCATAATGACTAGCCTCAATCATGAGTTTATACCATGTTTTATCCACTTTATCATCTATAAAAATAATCTAATTCAATGTTAAATCTCAATATATATATAAACAATAAGTAATTTATCACTAATCCCTACCACGTATATCTATAAGACTAAAAAATAAAGTGATAACAAAAGCTAGATGTGGGTGTCTCTCATTGAAAATGTAATCATCTATCATACCAACAATGATAAGCTCATTCCCTCACTACCAGATCTCATGAACCCCCACCCACCTCTATTGCTACATGATTAAGACCCAATGCCCTGATGACCTCTACTAACACTAGATAACCATAATGTCTATTCTTATTAGGGAATTATCCATAAGGTTTTATCTTAGGATTTTTCTCATCCTACTCTCTTAAGCATTATCATTATCATTTACTCCTAACTTGAGGTGTATGAAGAGGTCTCAAAATTGGGACATTCATTGGTGCCCCTATCCCCTTACTCTTCCTAACTCTATAACATGCCTAACCTAATGGGGTGAAATAGTTAGTAGTGTTATTGGGTGCCACTAACTAAATTAATCCAAAATTTATGCATAAGAGTGATGATCTATCCACCATGTATAGTGGTCGGTGACCATTTCTCATCCCTTTAACTAAATTATAGAAGGCTATGTATCTAATGAGATTATAGTCCCCTGGTATGGTGTCTACACTATCTAATTTATTTGTACAATATCTAAGGTTAAATATGATGGGATGTGCCTCACACTATGGTTCGACACTCATCACTTCACTCAAAACAAGTGGTTCTTGATCTATTGTAGTAACCCTATAAGTCAGTACATAGGAAATCACTCGTATATCAAATATACAAATAGAGTAATTAGATCCATAGTTTTTGGTCACTACTCAACATATAGTAAAATTCCTGTATTAGCTACACCAATATAATCACTTCCATGTCATGTATTGCTCCCTTATCTAATGTAGGATAACACAAAGATATTATATATAAAATTATAGCTTTATCTTACTTTTAACAGAACATGAACATGGTCATCAAGCCAAAAATGACATTTTAGATATCCAAAATCCTTGATATTTATACAAAAAAATTCTAAAAATAAACTTAAATTGATTATACAAGTTAGACTATGTAGCCCACCATGCCAACTCCTGTTACTTTGAAAAGGGATTCAACACATCACAAATCATGAATGTGCCTTCTATTGGTAGCCCCAAAATAGAATGAACATCCTCCAATGTGATGCCCACCTCTATGGTATAACCACCTACTATCCAAATAAAAGTGTATGTGATCCTCTCCTAATAGCCAAAGAACATAACTATCACCTTGAAACTAAGAATATGATACACATTTCCATAATCCCTATAAATCCTAGGTTAATCAACTAAGATTTGTCCTCGTTAAATAGGCTTGCCAATAGATTAGGAAACTAAGTCACATCCATTATCATCCATAAACATGGTCACCTTTGTAAAAATATAAACAAAAAATTAGTTAATATTCAATATAAAAATATTAAATTTAATTATAAAATTACTAGAAACAATAAAATAATAGAAAATGGTCTAGATTTATATTGTATTGACCATCCTCATTTTTTGATACTATTTCACCATATAAAATTTCCTTGTATCAACCATGTAGTTCACATCCAACTATATAAACTCTAACTATATTGATTTTGCATGACATATAGATTTCCTAAATCTACTCTATCTATCCATCCCAACATTAATTGCATCACCTACCTCAATGTATTCTATGATACCTCCTTGTTGACCACCTTTACATATACCGTATGATTTTATAACCATTTTCTCTGGTTGCACCATAAATGGTTGTTTAGAGTCTTTATATCTCTAAATATAAAATGACAAAATAATTTAATTTTTGATCTATTTATATTTAACAATCAAATTAAAAAATTTCCAATATTGTTCTCTACATTTCTTATTGTAATCATATCTTTGTTTTTATAGCTTATTTTGAGAACTTGAAAAAAGTGCTAGAATCTTGATAAAGCAAGAAATTTTACAATACTAACAGACTTTTTTTTGTATAAATTTGGATTTTTGTCTTATTTTTTAGGTCTAATAATTGCACTACTAGATTGACATCTTACATTTACATCACATGCAATGTCATCTCTACACTTTTCAAGGTGAGTGGATGTGCATGTTTGTATTTACTTGTCATCAGTTATTAAAACATTTAATTTATGATTTTTTTTCTATGTATCTTTCTCAAAGCACTATCCCCTATTATATTATTATGACACATGATAATATTTGGGTGGGGAAAATATATACACCAATATTATTCATATTTATCTTTTATCGATGATATCTCTTACATGAATCCTTGATGAACCAACCTCCTTTGGTTCATCGAGAGGCGTGGGGTCGAATCATTGTTCTATAAAATAGATGTTTACATTATATCTATACATACCTACATCACTATCAACTTGGCCTCACCTGAGTCTCTTTTCCCTTTTCTTTCATCATTTCCTTTGGTTTAGTTTTACAGGATTCTTCTTTTCTTACTTTATCATCAATGTCAATACAAAAATTTCCTACTTATTTATCTCTATACTATATTGATACATTTATGAATTTTCATGTGTATTTTATATTATATTATGACTAATGATATAGTAGTGTGTCAAAAATTACAGCTATACTATATCGATTCTGATTGATACCATCAACTTGGGTTAATATTTGATTTCTAATTTTAGATATATATTTATAAGGTCCATAAATATAATTTAAAACACACACAAAACTCATCTACTTTGTTTATACTCACATTTATGCCTTTCAATAGTAAAAGAAAGATTTAGTGGATATAGGCTTATTCTTGTGGAGGTCAAGTCTTTCTCAAGATTATTAAAGCTCAATAGGAGGAAATTGAATGAAAGAGGTGCCATTTAGTCTTTGGAGTCCCTAATTAAGGACATTTAGATCTTCATCCTTGATATATGAGGTTTTCATTGATAAAATCTCTTGAAAAGTGTCATTATAGCTAAGGAAGATATTAATGTGTCGAAAAGTGAACCAAAGGTAATATCTCTATCACTATTCTATTTAGGCTTATTTACTTAGTAGATAGATATGTTTTATTTGTTGTTATAGTAGTATGTATGTAATTTTTAATAGCTTTGCCTAGGTTTCATTTATGTATAATGATGACATATTATAGGGTCCTTAGGCTTATCAATATAATAATAGTTTAGGACCTTGTTTAGACTAAATTTTCCTAGACTATAATTACAATAAACCATTTGGAATTTATAACCTATTAAGCTTATTTTTATTATCATCTTGGGTCTAGGTTACCATTATTTCTCATTTCCATGCAAGTGGTTTTTTTTATAATACCCTTCATACCCATTTTATAGAGTTTGCTTTACAACGTTATTATACATTTTTGGGATCTAGTTAGACCTTATATCTCATATCTTCGGCATATGATTTGGAATGATATACCCTATATATATAGTGTGGATTAATTAATACTAGATTTATAACTATTTACACCCCTTAATTAATGTATACACCTAAATCCACTCACCCTAACTATTCCACTAATTCCATTATTTATCTTTATTAATCTCATAATCATAATCCTAACCCATTAATTAAACCCTATCCTCTTCAAATATCACCTACATTATGATAAAATTATCACACCCCCCATGACATAATAATCTCTTTATTATCCCACTAACATCTCATTAAACCACTAATCTCACCTCATTACCTAGCTGCTAGCCCCACTTGCCAATTTAAAATTTATATATATTATACCTACCCCTCCTCCCCCCATCAAAAATATCCATAGCCTTTCCTAAACACCTATATTCTTAAACCTCCCTAAAACCCCTAATTAATCCCTATTAATTAATAATATAATCTATAAACCTCCAAAATCTATTACTTTCCCTAACTTTCTAGAATTATCTAAACTAGAGAGTTCTAAATGAATTAAAAATTCATTTAAATTCTCCTCCATCACCCTATAAATAACTAAGGATGGATATTGGTTAGACTAATTATAAAGATTATAATCCATCCTTACATGCATATACTACATATTTTAATCCCTCATACTCTCTTGCATCCATTCTAGCATCTAAAAAGCCATTAAGCCACCCATCTTGAAGTTACCATTTTGAAGCAATCTAATAAGCAAGTCAATAATCATTAGAGAAATCAATTTGAAGATCTTAGAGGGAATATAAGAGGATAAAAGTGATGGTAATAATCCATTTATAATTTTTATTTCTTCTAAATTATCTCCCTTTGATGTTTTGTAGATTTTGGTTTAAGTTTACTATTTATAGTATTTTCAACCCATAGCTCAAATTTACAAGCAAACATTGGTAACCACAATGGGAGCCCTCATTTAAAATAAACCTTGTGTGTGTAAGGATTATTTAATTATCTTGAAGGACTGGTTAGAAGAAGATTGGGATCCAAAATTTTCAAAATTTCACATCCCAGACAAAGTGCAGTATTGCACTGTAAATTGTGATTTTGCAAAGGTGGCATTCTAGATCCTAGTTGCAGTTTTACCTAAATGCACGAACTAATCATTAACTATTGAATTTTTTGTAAATTTTTTAACCTTTTACAAAATCACCTCTTGAGAGAGGAAATTTTTAAATACAACTAAAATTTTTCTAGAGTAGTTTTGGTTTTGATTGAATATTATAGTAAGCTTAATATTAACTATCTTGACTTCTTCTTTGTGTTTTATACTCTATGCTAACCTAGTTATTTAGTAAGGGTAAAGTAGGTTTAGGTCACTCTTAAAATTAATTTTTTTATACTAATAAAAACCCCTTATCCTTAGTAATTCTATTTATTTTTAGCTATGGTTTTGCCTCTACAAGAAGCGATTTTGATTTAGGTTTAAGGCACTAACTACAACTTGTGGTTTTTGGATAATTTGAAAATTGTCTCTGTTTGGCTATGATTTAGTTATAGGGAAGATGAGATTATGTTTAGATAAACTTAAATATCCCTTAAATCACCCTAAATATACTCTATAATATTGCCTATTTATAAAGGTGATTTTAATCCTGGTGGCAGTTTTGAAGATTGCAAAGGTAGTTTTGCTAGTGGTTAGATAGTAGTTGCCATAACTCTATTTTCTAATCTTTAGTCATAAATATTTAAATCCATATAGATTATCCATCTTTTTATTTTCATAAATAGTATAAATATATCTATTTCATATTATGTATATATTATAAAGTTTAAACTATGCAAAATTACTTCTCAATAGAAGTAATTTTGAATCTTATAGGCGATTTTGAACTCAGATAAGTGATTTTGAATAACATTCAAAAACATATTATGTTGTTAATTTTTGATAATCTATCTCCTTGTAGGTTATAATTAGGATTTTATAAATATTTAAAATTGATAGCCATCCCTTGTATATATTTTAACATTTTCAATAATCTATATATTTTTGTAAATGGTTGAAAAATCACCTCTTGATAAAGGCAACATTAATTTTCATAGGGTATTTCGAACATCCATCAATGGTTTTGATTTAAGATAATTTTATAAAATATTTACTTCATAGTATCTGATAGGGTATTCATTTAAATATAAAAATATCTCCCTTAACATTGTAAATATTTTATTCTATAGTTTGTTAGCTACAAAACCATATATCGATATATGTGGTATTGATTCCCAGTTGTGGTATTTCACTAACCATGATTGGTTTTACTTGACTAAATGGTCACAACTAATTAATTATCTAAAAAACTAAATATTTTTTAGAAGTGGTTTTGACTATTAGTTATGATATTATATTATCTGGAATCAATTTTGATATTCTTATTATGTAAAGGTGGTTTTATAGGTGCCAAAATTAGTTTTGACTGATTAGAAACTACTAACAAGTTTTTTTTCAAGACATCTTAGTGGAAATCCCTAAATAAATTTACTAATGTGTTTCTTTACATGATCAAGACTTAGTCTAGAATTTAAATTTTGAATTTGTGTATATATCTTTATTTTCTTGAGTAATTATATCACATAGTTAAATAATCAATTAAATAAACTTTTATTTGCCTATTTGTTAACCCAATTTGCTTTTTATAGGGTAAAACATGATGTGGAATTCATTTCCATGTACCTAACTAGTTATTAGGGGTTGGTGATGTAGATTTCATCACCATGCGTTTGACCATACTCCTTATTCTAATAGAGTATAAATATCACAAACAATTATTATTAGGATAAATGATCGACCCCATACATATATTTCATAAAGGGGAAGATATAATTAACTAAACCAGGTATTAGACAACACCCTACACAAATTTTAGCCCCACATATCTTGTGTATATAACAGATTCCCCTAGAAACCTTATGTAAACCTAACATAAGACTTATCAACCATAATAGGTGACTTGATGCCAGAGATAGTATCAACTCTCAAATAATTATCAAGTGTAGATGGGGTTGAAAGAGTTCTAAAAATTTTATAATGAGTCACTAACCTAAAGCTTCACCTATAAATCCATTATACAATGTAGTAATTAGGTTACACACCCTTTTAATTACTAATATTAGGGCTAGTGATTTGTTTTGCTTGTGTGCATGTCATGCTAGACCTATGTTGTTTATGATCTAAGTTAGAATTATCCTTTTTACACAAAAAACCTAGAATACCCTTAGGACATACTTCCATTTTAGGGATAAAACTAAATCATTTTCACTTTTCACCTAATTCACCATGATCATAAGTATTAGATTTTGTCTTGAAACTAAAACTATAGTGGTCACCCATCACTTTTAATTCTATTCATCACTTTATCTATCCCAAAACACACTACCTTGATTTAAATATTAAAAAAGTTTATAATTATTTTTATCTACCACCCCATCATCTTATCATCCTACCTATTCATAATTAGGACCCATCCAATAATCATCTTACAAGTGTGAAAAGGCATCTAGTCATCCCAACACTTAATCCTCTTACTAGATTAAACCTTTATAGGGTTTTCACATTGGTAATACTTGATCAATATTAGTCTCTAATCTCTAAAAACAAATATTATCACATACACATCAAATAACTTGATCACTATAGTTTAAATCTCAAGACAAGTTTAGTGCTCAAAGTCACATTCCTTTTTGTCTCCCACCAAATCAACACTCAATCATCCTTATCTCACCCTACATCATCCACCATGTTAATCAAGGCTTGTGCCTAAGTCCTAAGATTGGGATAAGGATAAAACTAAGAGAATTATCTCTTTAGGACACTAAGTTAATGAAATAGGGATAATGAAGAAAATAAAAGTAATATGCACACTCCTAGAGGAGATGAAAGGCTCACTAATGACCTTTTTACTATTGATGAGGTTATAGAATAATTAAATAAATATATAAATGAAAATTGTGACCCAATGTTTTCCCAAGTAATAATAATGGGTGAAACTAACCCTATATTTGATACCATTCCCTTACAACATCTCATTCATCCATCATCTAGACCTAACACTCCACCTCACCCAAATGTCACTAACAAAGAATAGGGGATATTGAGCTTGTAGACCATTAATAAGAGCTATAATAAGAAGAATAACCCCCTCAAAGCAATCACATTGAGTTTAATAATAGGAGATCTACCTTGGAGGATCACATATAAAAACTTACACAATAAATCAATTCCCTCACATCTCAAATCCATGCTAAAAACCAAAGGCCCACATCACCCACATGTACCACTAGAAACATTAATCTTGGACCATTAAGACTAAAAATAAGAAAAAATAATACTTACAATACTCTAATGGATCCCTCACTTGCCCAAGCATGATAAATGATGAAGTAAATTCTTTATCAAATTGACCCTCACACTTAGGCAATGAGATACTAATATGAATATTTCTACACATCTCCATTGAACATGAGCATTTTATAGATACCCTTCCTGGCACACTTCAAAGTCCTAAAATTTTACAAATATAAGTGGATAGGGGACCCATGTGACCATGTTAAAGAGTTATATGTGGCATGCCATGAGGTTGCATATAATTATGATTATCTACTATGATTCTTTCCAAAAAGTCTCATAGGACTTGCTCTAGTATGTTTCATGCATTTAACAAAGGGTTTCATTATCAGTTTTAAAGAGCTAATAGAAAAAATTATGAGACATTTTTATTGTAATATCAAAAATGAAATTTCTATTATTGATATTTACAACACTAAACAAAGTAATGGGGACTGTCTATCATCATTTTTAAAATGATGGATAAGCCTTTCCAACTGATTCCATTATACAACCCTAGAAAATAGTTGGCTAAGATAGTTATCAATAATATAAATATAATTGAAATATCAATTGAAATTAAAATATGCCAAATCCTTTGATGAAATTAGAGAGAAGGGTATTTAGATATAAAAAAACACTAATTGAAATAATAACAATCAAAATATATACCCATAATGAACAAAGTCAAAGCTAAGATAATACTTTCTAAGGTAAGCCAAAAATCTTCAACAAGAAAAAGAATCTAGTAGGAGATAGTTTTACTGACTCAAAACATGTACAAACAATACAAAAATATCCCCCCACTACCAAAAAGAAAAATATCTCTAGTATTACTATACCAAGAGGAAAACCAAAGCCTAGAATAGGGAAAAGACATCTTACTAGTCTTGGTGTATCTATCAAAATGGTCTTTGAATAGTTAATTTATACTAATATGATCACCATCTTAGAGATTCAACCCTTATATGATAGTAAACCATGCCCTGATTGGTACCATGAAGATGAGTTCTACCAATAACATCGAGTAAAAGGGCATGATATTGAGAAATGTATGTAATTAAGACATTTCATCTAGGACTTAATAGAAAAAAGAGAGATAGAAGTTGAAGGGTAAAGTCAAATACGTCAATCTAAAAATCAATAATTGGGTATATATTAGGACCCTCTACCCAAGCATGATTATAAGTAGAAGAAACTAATCAGGGATCAGGGTCAAGCTTCCACCTCCAACAAAATTGATTATCATTCCATTCCATATTACTAAATCAATACCATCAAAATATGAGGCCCCCAATAGCCCACTAATCCACCATCCCACATTCTTAAAATTACTAGGGCTAATACTAATTGTGTAGTCACTACAAGACATGGAAAATAATAGTTCTTGGAGCACCTCCAAAGGACCCACCTACCTCATCGTCTCAAAAAGTCACTATCCTTAAGCAAGTCTCAAGTTTTTATGATAATCCATATGATATCATTCATTAGCTTGAGAAGACCCCAACCCAAATCCCCCTTATGGACATTTTTAAAACATCATCTATGTATTGGGAGATACTAAATCAAGTCTTTAATGAATTAACATGAGTTAATTTTAAGCCTTTGTGAGTCATTTATTTCTATCACAATATATCACTTTCAGTGCCTAGGACATGCCACCAATAGGCCCTTACCATAATTATCCTTTATTTATTTAAATCTCCATCACCAACCATAAAACATTATGGGTTCTTATATATAGAGGATACACCTTAAATTTTTGTAATATTGAATTTCTTAATAATTTGGGGTATTCATAATTTTCACTAGGTTCCACTCTAATAATGATTAAGGTATTTGATGATAATGAAAGGCCATCCTTTAAAACAATCTATCTTCCTATAGTTATGGGGCCTGTAATCCACCAAACCTTAATCTATGTAGTGGATGTATATCTCCCCTATAATATGATTTTGGGATGCCCTTGAATCCATGAGATGAGAGTGATACCCTCCACCCTTCACCAATGTCTCAAATTCCTATACTTAGGCATGAGGGTCACTATACTAAGTAAAATTGAGCATTTTCATAACTTCTAAATGGAACAATCAAATCCTGATTTCTATTGTACACGCACCCAAAATTCATCTTATAATCCCAAATATATGAAATATGTCCAACCTGATAGTATATCACCCACCTCATCTAAGTCATCCAAAATAACTCACTTGAAGATCATTTACAAGGGGTGTGGGGAATATGAATATAAAACCCTTTGTTTATGAGACCTTCCACTATCTCCACTTAGCTAGGTCCTAAGCTATGAGGCAAGATAAACCTATTATCTATCAGTTCAGGTTAACTTCCTTCAAAAGTGTAGGGATGTTGTTTGAAGAATATTTTAAAGATATCGATGATTCTCAAATAATTCATGAAGATGAGGCCCTAGATTTTCATAGGAAAAAATATCTCCAACTTCATAAAATGATTCAAAAGATGAACTAAAAGGGTATAGGAATAGGATGAGAGGAACAAGGTAGGCATGACCATATTGGGGTTCAAGAACATCCAAGATGACTTGGAATAAGGTAAAAACCACTTGGAATTAACCTAAACTCTATCATAATGGATACTTATTTGGTTCTTGAAGAGTTTACTTCTAACAAAGAAGTAAAGACATGTTCTATTTATAGCCTCTATGTTGACCTGGATACCACAAATATTTTCTCTGACACTGCCATTTACACTATCAACATCTCTCTCTGATACCCTCAACTAATAGACTAGGATAAGAGGAAAGAGCCATATTTTGATGAATTTCAAAATGATGAGGCAATTATCGAGTATCTGAGAGCTTGAGATTTCATGCCATTAGGGGATCACAAAAGAGGATTTACTATCAATTTAAATGAATCTACCTATTTTGGAGAGAAAAAAGAGTTGTTAAATCAAATATAAGAGGAAGAATATGATGAAGGTGATCCCTCTCCAAATATATAAGAGATATAGCTAAACCTTGATGAACAAGAGCTTTATCAAGAGCTAGATGTAGATATTCCATCTGAGTTTCTTCCGGAGAAGTGTTACCACCACCCCCAACATATCTTCAAGACTAGTCACATTATCTAATTGAAAATATCATAGAAATTAATATTAGAATAGATGAAAAATCATAGAATTATCAAATTGGGGGAAATTCTCACTTCTGAGGAACAAATTCTCATTGAGCTTCTTAAATAATTTATAGATGTATTTTCATTGATCTATTTTTACATGATCATCTTAAATCCTACTTTGGTGGTATATTACTTAGTGGTACATCCAAATGATAAACTAATAAAATATAAGATCTACAAGATGAACCCCATGGTAGCATTATTATTCCAAGAAGAACTAAAAAAATTCTTGGAAGCATGAATCATTTGGCCAATTGATTATTCTGAGTGGATCTCTAATATTATCCCTGTCACCAAACCATAAGGGGGGATATATATTTTTACCAAGTATAAGATATAAACAAGGCATGTCCTAAAGATGACTTTCCTTTACCCAATATTGACATGATCATAATCTACTAGAGGATACAAAATGCTATCCCTCATGGATGGCTTTTTTAGTTATAATCAAATCAAAATTGCTCCAGAAGATCAACATATAACTACATTCATCACTTTATGGGGGACTTAATACTATCAATTAATTCCCTTTGTCTTGAAAAACACTAGAGAAACTTACCAAAGGGCTGTGACAGTCATGTTCCATGACATGATGCATGATATTATGGAAGATTATGTGGATGGCATATTAGGAAAGTCCAAACTCTGAGAAGAACATCAAACGGTCCTTAGATAATTTTTTAGAGGCTCAGAGAATATAAAGTTAGACTAAACCCTAAGAAATGTGTATTTAGAGTCACTTCAGGTAAAATTTTGTGGTTTATATTCTCTCAATGAGGCATTGAAGTAGATCCTACTAAAGTGAAAGCCATTGTTTAAATGCCTCCACCTAAAAACTTGATGTAACTAAGGAGTATTAAATAGAAATTATAGGCCATTCATTAATTTATATCTCAGTTGGCAGATAAATGTCATCCCTTTACTCATATTTAAAAAAAAGGATCTCAATTTGAGTGGAACCTAGAATGTCAAAAGACATTTGATAATTTAAACTAGTATCTGGTGAAGCCTCCATCCTATCACCACCTATATCAGGAAGGCCATTGATCTTATATATCTCTATTACATCATGTGGCATAAGGGATCTCTTAGCTTAAAATAGTGACAAATGAAAATAAAGAGATATTTATTATTTAAGTAGAACACATTTCATGTGAGCTCAATTCTACCCCTATAGAGAAAGTATGTCTGGTTATGGTTTTTGCTTCATAAAAACTTAGGTATTATATGTTATATAACTGAGGCAAGCTAATAGAAAAAGTTGATCTGCTCAAATACATGTTATCTAAGTCAACCCTAATAGGAAGAATGGCCAAATGGATCATGTTTTTAAGTGAATTTGATATCGAGTATGTGAATCAAAATTCCATCAAGGGGAAAGTTATCACATATCAACTAGTAACAACACCCATAGTAGAGACAAAACCATTGATCATAGCCTTCCCTGATGAGTCTATATTAAAAAATGAAGAATTACCTAAATGGAAATTATATTTTGATGGATCATTTAACACACATGAGTCAAGAGTGATAATACTTCTAGTCACAACACAAGGATACTTAATTCTTAAATCCTTCCAAATATATTTCCCATGCATAATTAACATTGTTGAATATGAGACATTAATTTTTGGGTTACAAATTTCCATTCAATGGAATATTTAGCATCTTTAGGTCTTTGAGGATTCTTAGTTAATTTTAAAAAAAGTGAATGAAGAGTTCCATACTAAGGATGAGAAGTTACTTCCCTATAAATAAATGATTGATTATTTGAATCAAAATTTTTAGTTTATAACTTTGGAACAAGTGCCTAGAGGAAGTAACAAAGCTTTAGATGCAATGGACACTATTGGTTCTTTAATATATATCCCATAATATGTATTATAAGGAAATTTTCTAGTTGAACATATTTTATTGCATACAAACCAAGCATTGGCTCATTATCAAATTTGTGCATTCCTTAATCCTAGTCAACCCTAGTACCACGAAATCTATACCTACCTCTATGATAATAATCTTCCACCTAACCTCAATCATCACCAACATAAAGCTTTCATACAATCTACATCCCATTACACCATCCTCAAAAACACGCTCTATTGATGAGGTTATAATGGGACCCTGTTAAGATGACTGACATCACAAGAGGCTTTTATTGAAATCAAGGAGGTCCATGTTGGTATTTGTGGAGGCCATGACAATGGGATGGACCTAGCCAAGAAATTAATCTAAACTAGATACTATTGGCCCACAATGGATCATGACCCTTTTTAGTATGTATACAAGTGTGTAACCTACCAAAATAATGGAAATCTCATACATGTCCCAACTCAAGAGCTTCAACCTATAATGATCCCATGGCCATTTTTAGTATGGGTGTTAGATCTTATTGGAAATATTAATCTTACATCATTAGATGGACATAAGTTCATAATTATAATCACAAATTATTTTACTAAATGGGTGGAAGCAATTCCACTTATATACACCATAAGTCTATAGATATCTAGTTCATATTGAATCAAATTATTTTCCACTTTATAATCCTATCTAAAATGATATTAGATAATGACAAATATTTTAAGAATAAAGAAGTGGAAGACTTGTGAAATTGATATCATATTGAGAAACATTTTTCCACCCCTTATCATCCCCAGAGAAATGGACAATCATAAGCCACAAATAAAGCACTTATCAAAATACTCAAACAAATTGTTAATGATATTGGTTGAAACTAACACCTACAACTTTATCCAGTACTTTGGTCCTATAGAACCAGTGTCTAAATGCCTACTAGGGCCACCCCATACTCTTTGGTATATGGATTCGAAGTAATATTATTAGTTGAATTTGATCTTCCCTCATTATGAATATCCTTACAGGGCATGATAACAAATAATGAATATAAATAAGAATGACTACAAGAGCTAGATTTATTATATGAAAAGCATCAAAATGCTCTTGATCATCTTAGGGAATATCAAAAAAATCTCAAGGGCCAATATCACAAAAAAATCTAGTTTATAAAATTTAAAATTGGTGACCTACTCCTTAAAGAAAATAAAAAAATGCCAATGTTGAATGTGAAAAGAAAGGGAAATTTGAAGCAAATTGGCTTGGTCCATATGTTATTATTGCCAAATTTGGGCCAAGATCATATAAATTAGCCACTGTAGATGGTGATGAGGTTGATGATCCCATGAACATTATTCATTTAAAAATGGTCTTATGTCTGGAGGGCCCTAAAAATTTCATCCTCCATCTATAAGACACCACACTTGGGGGCACATCCATCCATCACCACTTCACTTCTCATCATTCTTCTTTCTCTCTCATTTTCCTTCTTGTCTATTAATATTCCCTATGACCTTGATCCTAATAGTGGGTGTATATATATACGCTTTTGAAAATAAAGAGATATGAGTTTCAAAGTGTGAAAGGGGATACCTATTGAGGAGTCATCTGGAACATCTAATCCACTCTAACACTAATATTTCCTTCTAATATCATATTCCACATAAAATCAAATTATCCTGAATGACTCTTTTCCTTATCATCCTCAATTGTACCAAAATTTACTCATCCCTATTCATTATTCTAAGCATACCCACTAAATTCATTAATAAAGAAGGGTCATAAAACATTTATCCTCCAAGATGTATATTTATACATAAATGAATCTTGAAAGTCTTACCTAAATCCTAGGACTATTATTATATAAATCTTGATCCTTATTTCAATTGTTGTAAAGATTTTTTATCCCTATTATTCTTAGTTAATATTCTAGGGTGCTTTGTCAGTATCCCATTTTTCTAAAGTACATTGTGTATATCTATTTAACCCATTTGTAAATTTATTTATCTTATAAATAAATTGTCTTCTTTTCACACTTTATACATATTAGCCAAATTTTGATTAGGTTATTTTTATCCATAGTATGCCAATTTAGAGTTTTAATATATTTTGTAAATATTCATCATTGTTATTTTCTTTACTTACATGTAAATCCATTTTACTTCATTTAAGAATGTAAATCCTTTTATACATCATTTTAAGTTGTGAAACTTTAATTCTTTTTATTATGTCATAATTAAGATGTCTTGTCCATAGTTGTGTCATGTAAATATTTATTGTAATCTTTGTGTTAATATGTCATTTTAATTATTTTTGTCTTGTATTAAAAAAAATATATAAACATATTTACTGTGACAAATTTATCTTTTTAACTTTTGTATTTTATAAGTATTTACTTTTTTGTTTATTTTTCTTGGGAATGAAGATGGCCTTAAGTGAATACCCATTGAAACTTGGGAATGTCATTAACATAATTCCTTATTAAAGTCCCTATGCACTCTGGATCAATGTGGCCTCAACTATTCCAATGTTTTAGGTATAATTGTAATAAAAGTACAATATTAAAAATGGATTTAAGACACCCCACAAACTATATACCCTAAACATTAAATTACCTTATTTGATCACCCTAGTATAATAAATAAGCCATCCACCTCCTTGGTGCAGATGGATTTTACCTATTACTAATTTGTGAGATAAATGATTACTAAGGGAATCCCTATTCAAATCTTATCACATGTCATGCACTATCATACATTTCATTCAATTATATTTATATCATTTTTTCCATTAATCTAATATAAAATTAAAAATATAACATTACATCATTTATTTAAAAACCATGTCATCCCATATCATCATATACATAAAATTAAAACAAAATTACACAATATACATAATCATATAACATTTTATACATCTAAAATACATAAAAATCTAACCATCTTATAATATATAAAAATTAACTATCTAATCTAATCAATACATCATGATCACATAATAAAATCCATAATAATCCATATCTAATCATCCCATGCATCTAATCAATAACATCCAATATTTAATCAAACCAATATCATGATCACATAATAAAAATATAATCACAATGTCATATACCATAATAAAAGTCCCATAATCACATAAATGTCCATAAAGTCCAGTCAAAATATATATGCAATGCGAGCATCATGGACATCCATGTGCTAAGAATACAATATACATGTCCAAAATACATATTGTCTCATAAAACTAGATCATGACTATCTCAGTGGTATCTTCAGAGGATGGTGTATTAAATGTAATGTAGTGCTAGCCTAATAAGATGGAGCATACTAATCTACTAAGACACACTCTCATATAGATCCATGTAATATTATGCCTCTTTTGTCAAATGGGATATATGTTAAGTAATATATCCTATACCCTATCTCTATAATAGGGTTCTTCCCTCATCCTTGGCCCTCTTGGACACCTATAGCTCTACCTCCCTCTAACTTAACCTACTCTAAATCTACCCAATCTATGATTATAAGGTCACTATATATACATATCACATATAAACCTACCTATTTAGAGTCACAATTTATCAATCCTTGATCTGAATCTAGTCTATTTAAACCTATAAAGATTATATCTATGCTTCTTTCATCCTAGCATATCCTAATAAACTTTTAACTCAAGAAAATATATGCCCCATTTGCCTATCTCTCTACATAATCTAGCACTACAAATATGACACCTATGCTTGATACCTATCCCACTCCATAGTAATCCCAACCACCTTTGTAACCCTAACACTCACTTCCTATCTCAAACTATCAATTTGTGCCTAATCAAATGCACTAATAGGTGGTCTAGAAGGCCCTATAAAATTTAGACCTACCCCTCTCACCACTTGGTCTCCTCCCCTCACATCTTAGTCTCCACCACCTACCTCTTGATCCCCTCCATCTATATATATCACTACCTAATTAACCTCATCTTGACCATCTGTCTGGGTCTATAGTTGTAGCCTTTATGCCCATTACATCCCTAAACATGCCTGTATCTATACCAACCTCCATACCATGCCTTTATTCCTAGCTCCCTAAAGTTGTCTAAATAGTCTTTGTGGATATCTATAACACTAACATCTTATATATTCTATAGTGACTCTTAAATCTACCATCAATATTTGATAATCCCATACCACAAAAGTAATGTTATTTTAATCAACTCATGCAAACTCTATCCATTGTTTGCCTCCAATAGGGTCTCTTCCTATCCCTCTTGGTAAATATGTGATCCTCACCTAAGATATCCTATTAGCATTTGAATTGCCTCTGAACCCTTTAGGATGATATCTCTTAATAATGTAATCCCATTGCTTAGTTAGATAACACTCTATCAACATGTATCTCATGTAGTTAGCATCCTCCACCCACCCCCATTAAACCTATCTATAGGGTATCCACATGATCTAGTCGTATCTTAGGGTATCTAATGCCTATCTATATATCTCATATCACCCACATGTGATTGTTACACATCCACAATAATGTACCACCCAAAAGCCAATGGTTGATCAGGCTCTTAATCTACACACATACCCAATAGACTCTTAATAGTTATGTGATCCCAATACCAGATCTAAAGTAGTAATGATGGACCAAAGCTAGTCAATACCCTATAGGTACCCATGTGTAACTCTCTATATAAATGGCCTAATACTATGGGCCCCCATGAAAAAACCTAGTAGTCCTAAACCATATCTATGACTACATTCCCCAACCTAGATAAAACCACTACTCACTCTTATTTGGCAATAATATTCTAGTGACAAGAGACATAAGCACTAGGGTGAATCTATCAATTAACTCATCTCTGAACACCTTATTTATATTTATTCATGAATCCCACACCCTAGCTTACAAATGTATGCATAATCTATGCATAATAACACTCAATGTTTGTGACCACTAGTAAATCAAATCCCCTCTTGTTGGTAATTAGAAGATGCACCACACATCCTCAAAATTAATAGTCATATCCACTATAATGAAGTGTAATGTTCTAGTTTTGGAGTGACATTAATCCACTAATGCTATGATGAGTTCCCAATATATCCTAATAAATGGCATCATGGTAATGTAATATAATTTGGTCATCCTTATTACTCCATAATCCATCAGACTCAACTTATGCATCTCTTTCAGTAATAGTGGTCACTGTAATATGGAGACTAACACACCTAAATATACCTGCACCATACAAACCTATTAGTCTTTGATCACTACTAACCTATCAACCTTATTTATCCTACCTATCAACCAATATATCCCATCTACCCTACCAACCCTGCTTATCCTATCCACCTATCAATCCTACCTATCTTATCTCTCCAACAAGTCAAACCTATCCATTAAACCTACCTTAATGATCCAACCAACCACCCATCTATCTAACTTACCAATTGACCCATCTTCTTCCCATCATGTTACTTAACTAACCCTTAAAAATAAACTTCATCAAAGCTATATCTCACCTCTAACCCTCAGTCATGATTTTGTCAAAATCACATTTTGACTATTATAGTTTTGTAAAACTACAAGTCACCACCTAAAGTTTTTTGGAACTACATATCCCCCATATGGTATTGTAATAATGTAGATCCCCTACTATAGTTTTTCAAAATTGTAGTTCACCACATGCAATTTTACAAGACTGTAGCTCATGAGTGCGATACCATGGCTTGTGTTTGCAAAACCACAACTAGGAGAAATATCCCCAATTTTTATTTTTCATTATCCATTTATATACCTAATAAATATTCATAATAAATGTATCAATGAATAAAATTACCAAGCATGGATAGAGCACTCATCAATGGTCTTACGTCTACTGGTCTTTGAAACTCTCAGACCCTCTCTCCATAGTGGGAAGCTCATGGGATGTGATACATTATCCTTAGCTCAAATCTAAAATTAAAAAAGTCAAATAGAGAATTTTTTTTTATACTCCGCATTTTTCTATTTAACCCCCCAATAATCCTATTCTTTTACCCTCTTTACCCCATTTAGCCCACACTTCCTTTACCATCTACCTAAACACCTCACCCTAAATCTTCTATCCATTTGTCTCTCTATTAATCATGATCAATCATATTTACACTAAATATCCTATATCCCATTAGTAATTTTAATTAATTTTAGGGGCATGGTTTTCTCATACCTCACTCCTAGTCTAACACCCTGAGTTAGAATTAAATCAACCTAAGGTCTCTCTAGACTATGTAGGAAATATTTGGCCACTTTTTAATTCCCAAAGATAAATTAGAAACTAACACTAATCCCCATCCCATATTCTCTAGGTCACTTGAATATATTAAATTGCATTGATATATGATCATCAAATTAAACTTGTCTATCATAACAACTCACTTGTTCTACATCCTTTTATTGGCCTACAAGCTCTCCTTTGCATGAGTCCTTGCCTAAGAATCATCGACTAATCATGGAATTTAATATACCAATCTAATAAATATATGTTGTTATATCAATATTATTCATATTATCATCAAAATATACTCACCTCTCTCGTTAGCATTAGTTTTTCCTTGGAATAATCTTACGAGGCTAAACATTTTTTCTAAAGTGCATTCCCCCTTAGGACCAGTCTTACACCTTCAACCCTATTCCATTGTATATGTACTTGGGACACTTTATTGTAGATAAAATATCACTTGGAGCATCCCAATGCCTCATTTTATTAATTTTATACCCACCCCTAGGTCTATTTTTGAGTGGCCATTTGGTTTATACCTCCTTGTATGTCCCCTCTAGTGGGTATCATGTAACCTTATTTTACTAACTTATCTATGTAATGATTTTTATTTGAAATACCATTAATCCTCACTTCATCAATCTAAATTCCATTTTAAATAGGGTCAAAATGTATACACCTAAATCCAATCACCCTAACTATTCCATTAATTCCATTATTTATCTTAATTAATCCCATAATCATAATCCTAACCAATTAATTAAACCCTATCCCCCATCACATATTCCCTACATAATGATAAATTTATTACATTCCCATGACATAATAATCCCTTAATTATTTCACTAACATCCCATTAAACCACTAATCTCACCTCATTAACTAGCCACTATCCTCACTTGTTAATTTAAAATTCATATATATTTTACCTACCCCTCCTAACTAACCTATCCCTAGCCTTTACTACACACCTATATCCATAAATCTCCATAAAACCCCTAAATAATATCTGTTAAATACTAATCTAAACTAGAAGCCTCTAAAAGTTAGATTCTTCCCTAACTTTCTATAGTCCTCTAAACTATAGAGTTCTAAATGAATTAAAAATTAATTTAAATCCTCTTCCATCACCTTGTAAATAACAAATCATGGAGCTTGGTTAGACTAATTATAAATATTTTAAGTCATCATTTCATGCATATACCAAATCTCTTAATCCCTCATACTCTCTTACATCCATTATAATATCCAAAAATCCATTAAGCCACCCATCTTGAAGTCACCATTATCAAGTAATCTAACAAGTAAGTCAATAATCATTGGATAAATTGGTTTGAATATCTTGGAGGGAAGCTAAGAGGATAAAATTTATGGTAAGAATACATTTATAATTATTATTGCTTCTAGATTATCTCCATTTGATGTTTTTCTTAGTTTTGGTTTAAGTTTACTATTTATAGTAATGTTAACGCACATCTCAAATTTATAAGAAAGTAGTTACATCACTATATTTTTATGTACACATGCTCTAGTTTGGTCTTCTACTTATATCATAATCTATAGAGAGGAAGAATATCATTACATTGATCATATTGACTTGCATATAATATGTATTTCCAACTTAAAGGCCAACTTTTGAGAGTCATATATTATATTATCATCTCTTGTTTTTGGAAAAACCCTTAATAATTATTTCATATAGGCCATAAATTTGTTCAAGTGACCCTTCATTATCATATTTATATATGTTATTCAATATGTTTGTGATCATTTTAACTTGATCAATCTCCATGAACATGGAGGCCTTATTTTATCAAAATACTTCTAAATATTAGCCAAGCCATCACTACATTTTTGTTTAGATTCATTAAGATCAACCATTTTCTTTTAAAAGTTATGATTTTTGAACATAATTTCAAATCTCCACTCATCACTTTAATAATAATTTCATATAGGTCATTGATTTACTCAAATGATTCTTCATTGACATATTTATAGAATTTAATCTATATGTTTTTGGTCATTTGACCTTGATCATTCTCCATGAACATGGAGGCCCTTATTTTATCAAAATAGTTTTAAATATTAGCCAAGCCATCACTACATTTTGGCTTAGCTTCATTAAGATCAACCATTTCCTTTTCAAATTTATGATATTTGAATATAATTTCAAAGTTCCACTCATTGTTTATATTATAATAAATAATTTTAAATTTTTTAGAAGATTATAATTCTTTTAAAGATGCCATAAACATGGATAAAATGTTAACCACATATATGTTCTAAAGTTATATCTCTTTATAGTGTCCCTAATTCCACTTGTGAATTTATTTATTATAATTTATCAAACTATTATAGAATTTGATTATGCCATCAATTATTCTCATGTCATTCATAATTACCTATACAACATAATCCTCCCATACTATCCATTTTATTCCTTTTGTGGAAAAACATTTGTGTCTATGATTAGTCTAAACATGTCTACCAAATATTGTGTTACATTTGATTGTAATTCTTCAAAATATGTTATAGTCATGAAATAAATTGAATAAATTGATTTTTAAAATTAATGCTATATTTTTATAACCTTGTTAATAAATTATTTGATAAGATAAACTATAATTTATATTTTCTTAATGATGCTAACTTAACTGGTAAAGTGTGATCATCATATGCATGCCATAGAGTAGTTATAAGCACTTTTTAAATTTAATAACTTGATGTAGGCATAAATGGGAAACTAGATGTATCAGTCAACACATTGCTTGATTGATGGAATTTTCTCTTTATATAAGTATTTACAAAAGTAACCTTTAAGCTCACAAACCACTAAAAAGATAGGCACAATTGACTCAACATTGATATTTAAAAAATGATAATGGTAGTAACCTAACAACATTATAGGGTAGTAGAATATTATCATGTGCATGATATTTGAAACTTAGATACTAGTTCATTAGAGATTGCATGGTTATTGAGGGCTCAGGGAGCAAGGTGGCTCCCCACATTTTGATCATATCTGACACATTAGGGGCCACACTTGATGTGATAAAAACTTTCAAATGACTGACTTTTGGGGTCAAGCTAGTTGATGGGTCAGATATTTTGTATGGTTTCGTTTTGTCTTCTTTTGAGCTTGAAAAAGACAAATAAACAATAACTTGGGTAGATCAGGTTTTGGGTTCTCCTTCTTCTAAGATTAAGAGATCACTTTTGGGTTTTCCTTCTTTCAAGATTAGGAAACTAGGTAAAGCAATATTAGAAAAATCTAATGAAGGGATCAAGTTAAACCTATTATATTCCATGTTGGATGAAGCTATGATAGGTATGCAAAACACATTTGTGGGATGCTTTTTTGCTCTTAGGCCAAATGTGGATCTAGTGCATAAATGGGTAAAAGATAGATGGAGTATTAAAGGATCCATTATGACCACTGTTATAGTAGGTGGTTTGTTCCTTTTTCATATTTACCTTAAGGAGGACTTGATTGTGATTATTATGAATGGACCCTAGTTTTTTTTATAAAAATCACCATACTAATCTTGATTTATGCAAATAAAAACTAGGTTTTGATCTAACTATAGATTTGTGTGTAGTTACCCCAACCTAAATTAGGTTACCTAATTTACCCATGGAATTCTTGACTCTAAGGATCCTTTGAATAATTTACAATTCATTTGGAAAATTTTTGGCTATAGAAAAGGTAACTATGCAATAATTTAGATTAATTTTTTCTCAAGTTTGTGTTAATATTGAAATGCATGTAGTTTTACCCACCTAAATAACTCTTAATTCAAGATATGGGAAGTGGATTCAACATATTGAATATGAAAAATCTAGTCCTTTTTGCCACAATTTTGGGATTTTATCTCATAAATAAGTGTAAAAAACCTATTGTTAAGAGGGATGAACTAAAAGAGAAGGAAAGGATGCCTTCTGGTGTGGAATCCCCAGTTGACACTACTCGGCATTCATCACTAGGTGTTGAAGAATCTAAGATGGATTAATAGAAAAGACAACATCAAAACACCCCCTTAGTAGATCTCCACCTTCACCATGATAAAGTAGACAAGGGAGAGTTGGCTATCCCAAAGAAAACTCAATAATAAAATAACCCATCAATAGCTCTATAAGACCACTGTAGAGTAGATAAGGGGGAGGAGGTTAATTAGGATATTTAGTTACTTAGAGAGGAAGGAGAAATAGTGGTGGAGAAACATAAAAAAGATCTACCTATGTTGGGATAGGTTTAGGAGTATGAGTATACAAATGATACTTCTGAGATTTTTAGTGGAATTTTAGAAGAAGAATGGACTCCTGTAGACAAAGGTAGGAAGAAAAATATGTGAAGAAGGTAGATGTGGGAAATGAGAATAAACAAGGGAGACCTTCTTAAATAGATACAAGATCAAGGGAGGTAGCTAAAGAGGTTGGTATGGGTAGACAAAAAACTTTTTAGAACCTCTCAGGATCTAGAAAATTTAAGAAATGACCAGACTTATGTGGGTCTGCTCAGAAGGGAGATGTACTGTATGTTAGATTGGTATTGTTCTATTTATATATATGAACATAATTTATTAGAATATTAGGGAAATAAATAGTCCTCACAAAAAAATTTGGTTAAAATTTGCATTTGGAATAATAAAGTTGATATTATCATGCTCCAAGAAACCAAAATGACTGAGGTAAACTTATCTAATTCCCTAAATTATATCTAGCTAGAGGTTGAGTTTTGTATTAGTGAATCTTAAGGTGCATCTGGAGGTTTGGCCATCCTTTTGAATCCTACTATTTTAGTAGGAGATGAGTTTATTATTCATAAAATCTTTATTTCTATCAAGTTTAGATCTCAGAATGGGTAGGAAATATGGAATCTTGTGAATGTTTATGCCCCTAATTCTAGATTAGAAAGAAAAAATATCTAGACCTATTTAACCTCAAATTTATCTATTTATCCCACCTCACATTGGATGTTATCAGTATATTTCAATACCCCACTTTATCCCTTTGAGAAATTGGGAGGGTTGGATGACTATTCTGATATTATGGGGGCCTTGGCTAGTTTTCTCTCTTGTACTGGTCTAATGGATATTGAGATTGAGGGAACTAGATTTACTTGGTCTAATAGAATAATGGGAAAAAAACTAATTTAGGTTAAAATTTATAGGGTGTTGATTTCCAATTCTTGGAATACTCTCCCCCTTTACAATGTGAGGCCCTTCCTAGAGTGGGATCAAACCATAATCCTATAATTATCAATTGGAATATCCAAAGAAGGATAGATTTCCCTTTCAAGTATGAAATTATGTGGGATTCACATTCATGTTTTATAGATATTATTTCTTAAGGGTGGAATAAGCCTATTAAAGGTACAACTGTGTTTCGTCTAGCCCATAAGATTAAGAATGTTAAGTAAAATGTTAGAGGATGGAATAAATACATGTTTCGAGATATTTTCAAATAGAGGGATATTTTATCTTCCAATATTAAGGATATGTAATACAAAATGGATAAAGGTATAAATGATGTGGAGTTATATAAACAAGAGAGAAATCTAAGAGATGAGTGGCATAAATTTAATCTGAGGGAGGAAACATTCTGGAAACAAAAGTCAAGAATCTAATGGATGATAGAAGGGGATAAAAATACTACGTTTTTTCACCAGTCTAATTTTAAAAAAATTCATAGAAATATTATAAATAAAATTCAAGAAGAAAATGACATTTTTGTGACTGAAGATGACCAGATTGGATTGGTTACCTTGAATTTTTTTAATAAGTTATTGCAAAAAAATGAGGATAATGAATAAGGTACTCAAGGACTATTAGATATCATTATTCAAGTTATATATTATTTTGAGATTGTAACCTTGGAAGAAATGATTATAGATGAAGTCAGAATAGCTATTTTATCCTTTGGACTATTCAAAGCTCCTCATCTTGATGGATTTCCTCTGGCTTTCCTTCAATATTTTTGGGATATTATTGGTAAAGATGTCACAACTGCTACTAGGGACTTATTTAAATCAAGGAAGATTTTAAATAAATTCAATTCTAATTTCATTTTGCCTATCCTAAATAAAGGGGATGTCATTTCCTTTAGTGATTATAGACCAATAAGTTTATGCAACATTGTGTATAAAATCTTTTCTAAAATTTTAGTTTATAGGATTAAACCTCTACTGCAGCAAATTATTTCTAAGAATTAAAAAGGTTTTTGTCCTAGGTAGACAAATTCTAGATGTGGTTATTAATACACATGAGGTATTGCATTCTATGGATCATAGCAAAAGTGAAGGGATGGTTTTAAAGTTGGATATCTCTAAAGCCTATGACAGAGTTTCTTGGTCTTTCTTATTTGAGGTCTTGAAAAAGTTTGGTTTTAAAGGTAAATTCCTTTAGTTGATAACAAAGTATGTTACTTATCCAATATATTATATAATGGTTAATGGTTCCCCTAGAGGATTATTCAATAGTGGTAGGGGTTTGAAGTAAGGAGACCCTTTATCTCCTTATCTCTTTATTATTTTGGTAGAGTTTCTTGGTAGAAATATAACTAGATTGGCGAATTCTAATAATCTTAAGGGTATCAAACTAACCTCTTATATCCCTCCTTCTCACCAATAATTTCTTAATGGCACTATATTATTTGGCACTTCTTTTGTCAAAGAAGCAAGGAATGGAAAAACTCACTGAATATCTATACAAAAGTTTCTAGTCAGCATATCAACTATGAGAAAAAATAGCTTTACTTCTTTAATACTATAGAGATTTTACAAGACAAAATTGTTAAAATTTTGGGATGTTTCAAGGCTTCCCTTCCTGATACTTATTTAGGCTTCCCTTTATCCACTAAAAAAATTTCTATGCCTACTAGTTTAGAATGGTGGAAAGAGTCTAATTGAAGTTATATGGATGGAAAGGAAAGTTATTAAGCCAAGTAGGAAAGTATCATCTCCTAAAATCTTTGATTTAGAATATTCTTGTTTATTATCTTTCACTATTTAATATCCTAGCCTTTATAGCTAATAAAATAGAATAAATATAGAAAATATTTTTATGGTCTAGAGTTGAGGAAAGAAAGAGGATGGCTCTTATTAATTGAGACACTATTTTTACAACCAAAGAGAAGGGTGGATTAGGCATAAGAAAGATAAGAGATTTCAACAAAGCTCTTATGGTAAAAGTTGGATGGTATATTATAAAAGAGGAGAAAGATTGGGTTCATATATTTAGAGCTAAATACTTTGGTGATAATGAGATTCACAAATTCACTCACAATATTCCTAAAAGATATTAAAAAGTATCAGTTCCTAAAAGCTTTACTTTAGAATATTCTTGTTTATTACCTTTCACTATTTAATATCCTAGCCTTTATAGTTGATAAAATAGAATAAATATAGAAAAGATTTTTATGGTTTGGAGTTGAGGAAAGAAAGAGGATGGATCTTATTAATTGGGACACTATTTGTACAACCAAAGAGAAGGGTGGATTGGGCATAATAAAGATCAAATATTTCAACAAAGCTCTTATGGAAAAAATTGGATGGTATATTATGACAGAGGAGAAAGACTGGGTTCATATATTTAGAGCTAAATACTTTGATGATAATGAGATTCACAACTTCACTCACAATATTATTTTTCCTAAAAGGTCTATCATTTAGAATAGGGTGATCAAAATTAGAAGAGTTCTATCTATAGGGATAATATGGAGAGCTGGAAATGGTCAGTTGATTAATTATTGAGAAGATGTGTGGAAGCATAATCATCCTCTCTCGGGCCATCTTACATTTTTTTACTAAAAACTATTTTTCTAAGGATCTTTGGGGATACATTATATGGGTATGTCTCATTTTAGAATGGGATGCCACATTGGAAGGATTTCAATATCTCTTTAAATAGTCATGGTCTAAGCAATATTATTAGTCCATTTTAGGGATACTTGAGATATTATCATTTATTTAAGAAAAATAGACAAGATTAATTGATTTTAAAACCTCATATTTTAGGAACCTTCACTATATCTACTACTTACTCCTTATTATCTATTATTCTTGAGAGAAATAAGGATTGGAGAATAGGTTGATACCACAGAGTTATTCCTAAAATTAACAATTTTTGGTGTGTAAAAAACCATTATAAAATTTTAACTTTGGATAATTTGTAAAAGAGAGGTTTTAACTTACCAAATAGATGCTATCTTTGTTGTCAAGATGAATAAAGTATTAACCATTTGTTTCTACATTGATATTTTATTAGAGAGATCTAGGGACAATTTTTTCAAAAGTTAGAGATAGAGTGGGTCATGCCTGAATGGCTTGACACCTTTCTCCCTATTTGGTTTAAGGCTCATCCTTTTTTGCACCCTATTCTTAGAGAATTATGGATTCAATCTCCTCTACATGTTGTCTGGGGGATTTTAAAGGAAAGGAATAACAAGATCTTTAGAAATTCTATGACAGGTACTGATTAGTTCATACACTATATTAGCTATGTTATTCAAGAAAACATTAATGTGTCTAAGATAAGAAAATCTAAGTCTCTTCCTATCGAGAAGGAAGTAAGAATTTTTAAAAATTGGAGCATCACTCATAATCTCAATGACATGGATTATCAAAAAGACTACATAAGGATGCAAACTAGATGGATATGTCCCCAAATTGGTTGTGTTAAAATCAATTTTGATGGATGCTCAAAATTTAATCTAGGGCCTTCCTCTATGGGAGGAATTATAAGAAATGAAAAAGGTAAAATAATTGAGTGGTATGATAAACCTATAAAAAGGTCTTATAATAACTTTGCTAAAAGTTATGTGTTATGGTGGGGTCTCCATAAAATTTAATCCTATGGTTTTAATTAAGTGGAAGTGGAAGGTGACTCTAAGGTGGTGCTTGATATGGTCACTAGATCATTGAATATTCCTTGGGAGCTCAATGACTACATTGAAGATATAAAAAATTATATTTATAATATTCCTAATATTAAAATCTAGCATGTGTATATAAAAGGAAACCATGCTATGGATAAAATAGCCAACCTTGGTCTTAATGTTAATGGCAATTAATCTACGACCTTGGTTGATGACTTACCACAAGGAATACAACATATAATTTTTAATGATGTACATGTTGAAAGTTTACCATGCCACTAATTTTTTGAAAAGGTATCCTTTTTCTTGCTCGATGATTATTTTCATAGAGTTTAAAACATTATTTTCCATGATTGACTTATTTTTGCTTACTCATCATATTATTATGATGATTGATTCAAATCTTTAGAATGTTGTGAAGAGACAACTCAAGGACAATTTTTTTAAAAATACTATCATGAAAAATCACTCTAAACCTTGTGAAAATAGGGGCCTTTCTATAAATATTAATGATGGCACTGATCTCATTGTGTTGTCATTCTCAACACCCAAATTTTTTTATTCATGCATTCAAAAGATGCTTATTTATATAACAAAATTTTTCATAGTGTTATTCAAGGGTTACATAGGTTTCTTATTCCTATTATTTTTTATTACAATATGGGGGACCAGTTGATTTGGGTGAAACTTGCTTCAAGTGCAAGTTTGAAGAAGAATTCTCAGGTGTGGGGTATCTTTGAAGAAGGATGCCTTAGTAACTATGTGAAAGTTATGCAAGGTTTTGATTAAGCTATTTCCAAGCCATTTGTAAACTCTTGGAGAAATCAAGAGGTGACTGTAAATGGGATATCATTTATAGTCATAGAGGAATTAATTATAGAAACCATGGGTCTATCATTGGATGGTAGAAAGGTACAAAAAGTGGCTAATGGGTATTATAAGGACTTCATGGATAACTTTCTAGAGGAGGATGAAACCTTGACTAGACATCAAAATGGGTACCATAGAACATAACTACCTACACCTTCGGGCATGGTTTCTTACCATTTGATAAACAATTTTACTCTAGAAGGATGGTTTGAGACTATTCATGGCTATCACTTTCCCCTACTTGATCATATTTGACATGGTAATTTTGTAATCTTTCCCTTTTTATTCTGTCTTCCCTTCAAAGAAGCATTATAAAGGGAGCTAATCCCCCTCTTCACCAGGGAATAATGTTGGTTTTATATAAATTCAATGTTATGTTAAACCCTCATATACCATAGGAAAAATGTAGGGATGTGCCTGATAAAATTAGGTTACATAAGGGAAAGACTAAATTTGTAAACACTACTAGTGGCTTTTCTACTGCTAAATCTGATATCTCCCAAAAGGTTAAGGAGACAAAATAAAGTTCCTCACACCTATAAAGGAAAAGACCTTGGTCCTAAACCTGGCCTGGTTACACCTTCAATCCATCCAACTAAAAATCCTATGACTGAGGTTATTGATTCTCTAAAAAATATTTTATTATCCTTGAAAGAGCAGAGTGTGCAATCCCCTATTAGTAAAAAGACTCAAGTTGTCACCATCAAATTTGATGTAGTGAAGGTAAATATAGCTATTATGTTTGTTGATAATAAAGATAACCCTATGTAGACTAATTTTCCTTTTGAGAGCAGATCTACAAGATTATCTAAGACTAATTTGGAAAAGACTACTAGTATAAAAAATAAACACAAACAAACCAATGATGTTTTAATTGAGGAAATTACTTCTGATTCCCCATCTAAGGAAAATACAAAAAGTGTTGATGGAGTGGGTCAAAGCTTAGAGGCTAAAAAGGATAAGGAAACTCACTATGAGGGTTATGAAGAAGAAATCCAAGGTGATGAATAGGGTGAGGAAAGGGAGTTTAACATTGATGAGCATCATCAATTTCATGGGAGTGAGGACTTTGGGGGAAATCCTTTCTAGGACAAATATTTTGAAGATATCCAGATAGACATTGGGACTTTTGAAACTTAGTTTAAAAATTATGAAAAAATTGTTAGTCCTCATACCAACCCTGGCCTTCAAGATTTTTTAAACAAGATTCTCAAAATGGAAGAGTTTTTTGACAAAAGGATTAACTGTTCCACATACCAAGAGAGCTAGAGTAACATGTTTAAAATGTGTCAAATGTTTTAAAATAGAATTGAGAATTTGGAAAAAGGTCTTAAGGATCTGGCTAAATTCACTAATGAGATTATGACTAACACTGCTAATGAGGTGAATAAAATTAAGACCCATTTGGAGAAATAAAAACATCTATAGAATGAAGGCTATGAAAAATACAAAAGACTTAAATATATTCCTCTTCTTAGGAGGAGGTGTGGATGAAATTTCAAAATGACTGGAATACTCCTAAGTTTTAGTTTTACTATTTGGTTTTTTATTAAAGTTGTGTTCTTGTTGTGTTATAACTATTTTGTTCTGATGATCTTAGCCTTTTAGTTATTATCAGGATGGATAGTTATAATGCTACTATGTCATATATTATGTTACTATGTTTTTTGGTCTTGGCTCCCTAGCCCTTTTGGGGTTATTATTAGTGAGATTAAGTTTCATACTATCATTATGGGGGGTTATGTTTGGGTTTGTTTTTTGTAAATGGTTAGTTGATACTTTCTTAGGTGGTACAATGGCCCTTAAAGGGTTATTATCAAGGTTTTGTTTTGTTGTAATTCTAAACTAGTCTACCATTTGTATGGGTATGGGACCCTTTTCCAAGCTAAAATTAATCAAAAACATTATAGGTTAGTAGTTATATATTAGGAAACAAGCATCTAGGTTACCTAAAAAATTTATCCCCACTTTGTATTTTATCCTCAAGAGAATATATACAATAAACAATACCATATAGAATTTACAAGGTTCATGAAATTTCATCAATTAGGTGTGGATATCATCACTAATGATTTTATACTAGGAAATTCTTACTTACCTTTGATGAATTTGTCAATGACTATGAATATCCACAAGTGAAAAATATGAGACACTTTCTTACCTATAACATGTTTAATGGAGTTATTATGTCTCTGATTGCTTATAAAAATTAGTTCATGTATAATGTCTTTGAAATGTTCATCCTTGTTTTGACTAAACAAGAGGAGATTACATTATCACTACATGATTTTAAGATCAATGTAACAAAAGGAATGTGGATCAATGATGGAAATTCACATAACTATGTTAAAACTTGAATTGAGTTACTCGTCAATAAAGAAAGGACTGAAACATGCCAAAAATGTCTTGTAATTGTATGCACTTTATGCTTCTTGGGATCATAGTGTTATGCAACAAGTACCAATTCCAAATTATGGAGTAATGATAGGAAATATTATTCTTTTACAAATTTTTTTTTTGGGGGTTTGTGTCTAAGGGACATGTTTGAATATCTTTTAGGTTTTATTTATTTCAAATTAAGAGGTCAATTTGTATAAATTATAAATATCCTATATATAAATTTACTTTACTACTAAGGATGTCATATATTTTAGATTTCAATCCTTGAAATTTTACTTAATGTGTGACTTACCCAAGCAAAAAAATAATCAAGAGTTAATTCTATAAGAGATTAGTAGAGGGTGTGGTGGTTTAAATGTGAAAAAAGTTTGCAAATAAAAAAAGTTGGAAAAAATTAAAGTTTTTTAGGAATGAGTATGGAAGAGTGATAGGATTTAAATGAGGAATGAAGGCACTATTTGTAACAAAATGAAAAATTTTAAAGACACATGTTGGACTAACTTGTGGTTTAAATTTTAGACGATCGACTATGGGGAATGAGGGTTTTATTTAGAGTGAAATGAGATGAAATTAAATATATGTTATTTTTATAGGGTTTGGGTGAAAATTAATGATGGTAGGTAGGGTAGGAAAATTATTTAATGACCTTAGAAAGTAGGAGTGAAAATTTTTTAGGCCCTATGATTCATTTTATAAAAATTTGTTTTGTCACAATGCCCTCTACATTTTAGTACTAAGTATATTTTATATATGGGTACCATGTTTTAGGTACTTATATCACTCTTTGACATTATGCACATGAAAATAATTTATCTAATGTTTTGGATTTCCTTGTAATTTATTTATCTAAGTGGTATGCTACATTTTTTTGGGCTTTAAGTGAAACTACAATATTGCCAAAATTTAGGGAAATATGTAATCACAATGACTTTAAAGACTTAAAATGTCTTAGATTTTGTTATTATTGCTTTATGGGCAAGGTCCAACTTCCTAATGCTTTTGATTCCTTTGTTGCATTTCAAAATTTCATTCATATTTTTAGAACTAACAAGAAAATTTTACTTGTTCAAAGTGTAAAATGAGGTATGATTCTTAAATTCAATTCAATGCCTAAGAATTTGTGTTCTCTCTAGACTTTTGGGATTGAGTTTGCATTTTAACACTTTGGAAAATTGTAAGGTGAAACCAAATTCCCTGATTGGGACTTCCACTTATCTAATTTGAGCTATTCCAATCAAGGTTTTGGGGTTTTAGTAACACTTGAACAATTGCAAAGGATCCTTATAAATTCAATTTCTTCACCAATTGTATGCACTTATATGATTTAGCCAAAATTTATCAGGATTTTAGAGTTTAGATGGATAATTATATTTACATATATACACATGACCTAATTTCTCCACTCAAAACTTCACTTATAAATTTTGAATCTTTAGACAAATTTTAGAACTTTAGGAAACACTAAAATGATTTAAAATATAAGATAGAACAAGATCTATTGACTTGAAAAAAATCTTGGAAAATTTCAACTTTCAAAATGTACCTTAATAAAGGTGATAAAAATTTATCTAACATATGCTTGCCTTTAGACTGGATATAAATGAAATTAATTTTTAAAACTATGAGAAAAAATCATTATCAAAAAGTTTAGGTATAACAAATGGCTCTTTCTAGGGATAGGCAATTTAATAATTTAGGCCATTAAAAAAAGATGACTACTAACTAATGTTTAATTATTTGGACAAGATAAAAAAGGAATATAAATTAAAAATATTGAATATATATATATATATATGCATGCATGCATGTATGTATGTATGTAAACACACACACATACATATATTAGAAAATTTCAAAATTAAAAATGCACCTTAATAAAGGTGATAAAAAATTATCTAACATATGATTGACTTTAGACTGGATATAGATGAAATTATTTTTAATAAATATGAGAAAAAATCATTATCAAAAAATTTAGGTATAATAAATGGCTCTTTCTAGGGATAGGTAATTTAAGAATTTAGGCCATTGAAAAAAAAGATGAATAATAACTAATGTTTAATTATTTGGAAAAGATAAAAAAAGGAATAAAAATTTAAAATATTAAATACACACACACACATGTATATGTCTATATGTGTGTGTGTGTGTGTGTATATATGTATATATATATGTGTGTGTGTGTGTGTGTGTGTGTGTGTGCATATATATATATATATATATATATATATACACACACACACACACATATATATGTATACACACACATATATACATATACATATATATATATATATATATATATATATATATATATATATATATATATGTATGTATGTATGTATGTATATGTATATATGTGTGTGTGTATACACACACAAACACACACACACGCATACACACACAGACACACACACACACACACACACACACACACACACACACACACACACACACACACACACACACACACACACACACACACACACACACACACACACACACATTTAAAATTAGAGACATAACAACCTAATTAATAATATGAAAGGTTTGTTACATTGTTGTATGAACATGGAAAATCACAACTTGCTCTTATACATAACATATTTTGAGATAGTCCTTGTTTAAGGACATTGGGATATGGGCACCATCTCATAAGATAGGTATAATTTGTAATTTTTTTGGGGGAGATGAAATAGAAAAGGTCCCAATTATATAGAATCAAGCTTATTAAAAAATTGTTATTATTCTCTTATTTGATACATTGATAATATCACATGCTTATATTCCTTGGTAGTCACTTTTTTAATTAAATACCCTTTTGAGTTTCTCATAATGATTTTTAATATAATTAATTACCATTTTTTTATTCCACTTTTTAAATTATAATAGTCTGTTTTCCAACGAATCTAAAAAATAAATATCTTCAATTTCTTGACAATATATAAAGTTAAGATTTTTAAAGTGATTAATGATCAAAAATTAGTAACATAGAGTAGATATAATGTTGTCATATCTATGACCTTATTGGGAGTAATCTAAAATTCCCATATGGCATTAAACAAATTTTTGTGTCAAACTTTTTGGCTATCATTTAGAAGTTTTAAAATGATCATGATGAGATATTTTTTGTTTGACTCAGCCTAATTGTTTCCTTGTGGGTAGTATTTAGTTGAGTGTGGTAAAATGATCCCATAATCATGATAAAAACTAATCAATTCAAAAAATGAAAATTTAAATTTTAAGATAATATTCTTTGACACAAAAAAACATACAAAATTTGGTCTTTGATGAATTATAAGTCCAACTCAAAAGTAGTCTTCTTTATTGGGATAAATTTCACCCAATCTATAAAATAATCGATGGTGATAAGGACATAAACATGCCATTGGATTAATTTATACTAAGATACCAATGAATTATAAACCACATTGTTGAAAAGTTACGTTGACCATAATTAGATTCAATAAGAACATTGCAAGCCTTGGGTGTCTAACAAATTTTTGGAAAATGTTAGATATTATAACCACATTATTTGTAACTATTTTACCTTATTTTTTACTAGTGTATTTAAATAAGATAAATTTTTTAAATAATAATATTGTCTAAGATATGTCTAAATTAATCAAACTAAATGTACAAGTAGATGCTTCATTTCATTTTACTATTATTAGATATGACCAATAATACTAGGGCACTCAGCGTTTTTTGTTCAAGTTGAGATTGTCTATAGGTAGTAGGGATGACTAAAATTTTTAGATTTAGAAATTGATTATTTTGACCTCCTTGGATGGATCTAGTAGATGATGGACCACCTATGGAAAACTAGAACTATTTGATCTTTAGTATAAATGTTCCTATAAGATGTGTCAGATTATTTATACATATATCCTTGTGCCTATTTCTAAACCATTGTTTTATGTAATATCAAAACCTTGATGTTATGTATAGGTCTAAAATTCAATCTTTGTCAATTTGAAACCATATATCTACTTGTAACACTAGGTTTACCTTAAAAAGGGAATGAAAAATATGGATTATACTAACCCCAACCACATGTTAATGAGTGGTTGAGTGCTACCTACATTTACAATACTTTAAAGTGGGCTCAAATCACACATAGTTATTTTGGTTATGTGTATGTGTATAATAGTGATCATTTAACATGGATGCCCATAGTAACTTGGCTTTCAATATTTAAAAATATGTAAACTTGACTTGGATTAGGTTCTTAAAACTTGGCTAGGGCTACTCCTTTGAGGGTTTTTTTATTTGGATGCTTTAAGGTTGTTCCTTTCAATGTGTAGATGATATAAATCCTCTTGGTATGTGATAGATAGCTGTTTTCTATATGGAAATAGTCTTAGTCATATTTTATATAAATAAATAACTCTCTAGGCAACTTGATCTACCATCAAATTGATCTATAGACTAACCCATATGAAATATTTGAATTTAATAAAATGACCATTCAAAGGCATGCAAACATATCCAACATAGATGAATGGATTTGATAATCCAAAGATATTTAAGTTTGACTATAGGTGCCCAAAAAAATATGAAATGTTGATTTTATGATCATGAGATAGTCTAATAAGGATAATAAGTAGATTAAGCATAGATTAGGGTATAACTATAGGTGACTAAAAAAAATTAGGAAGGCCAAGCCCATGTAAGGTGATTGGATAGGAAAAAGTGTGGGAAATATTTATAGACACTCCATTTCAACCACTTTCATGTTTAAACTGAAATCAAAAGCAATTTTCTGTAATCACATGTAAATTTAACTAGAAATCACCACTAAACCTAATTTACCTACACACCTACTAATTTAACCTAAAATCATAGTGATATATCCCTGATTAGGGAAATGGATCATATTTCATCATTAGTATTACCAAATACTTCCTGAATTAAATCAACACTTTGTAAGTGTCTTCACAAGACAATTAAGTGAATACTTGATTGATAAATAAAACATTGTAAAATCTCACCATTCCTATAATTATTTATCAATCCCACTTAATAAAATTTAACCATTCCTCTAATAGAAAAATCCATGGATTTGGAATTATCCTATTTTCCTAAATTCAAAATTAGATTATAGCCTCAAAAATAGATGACATCATAAGGCAAAGTGTATAATCAAGCAAAGGTTATGACATTTATTACACTTTACTTACACACTCAAGATAATTTATTACACCTAAATTACACACACAAAGGGGTTATAACTTGAAAATATTACACGCCTATTACATACTACAAGTCTCCATTAATGGATTCTCTTAAACTCTCAACCTCCTATATTCATGATGGTGATGATTGATTCTTAATCCTCTAGATTGAGATGAGATAAATGATCCATAAATATTCAATAAATATATAAATTTAAGACTCAGACCTCTCATTTCACAAGATTCTTCATGAAAACTTACTCTACCTAATTATACAAGGAACTTCAACACTCTTATGCCAAGCCAAGGCCAAAATCAAGTGTATACAAGGAGAGATGTTTCCCATATGAGGAATCAAGCATTGAAACATAATTTTACATATACAAACCAAGCTCAAACTCTTTAGACCAATTTTAAAGTAAATATTCTAAGGAGGTATAAACATTATTTTTATCTTCTAATGAGAATTTCTTGCTTGTTTTCCACATAGCTCAACTAAGGGATTAGGCTTGAGATGCTAGTTCTTCAAGTTGTTTTGATTTTATTCACTAATAATTAACTAACCTCTCTTGGTTTCATAATATACATAGTGACATAATTGGTGGGACCCAAAATATTTGATGCAAGCCACAAGTTCTTTTATACCATTAACATTCCTCTAATTACTAGAATTAGCCTTGTAACCAAGTTAATTCACCTTTTTTTCTTCAAAAAATCATTAATATTTTTTCCAAGTGTAAAAAATGAATTTAACCTATTAAATAGTGATTTCACCCCCAAAAATGGTGAATTCAACAACCTGTTAATAGATGAATTCATTATTTTATAATTTTTATTTTGTGCACAAGTTTTGGAATCAGTGAAATTACTCTAGAGTTAGTGAAATGGAATTATAAATAATGAAATGGATTTTTAAAGAATGAATTTGACCTTATAATCTATAAAATAATCATTTTATACTTTTTATTCTATTTTATGTGTAGGTTTAAGTAAAAATAATGATTTTGCCCTAAAAAATGATGTTTTCCCTTAAATTGGTGAGTTTGACTCTAAAAATGATGAAATTGATAAAATGGCTCTAAAAATAGTGAAATGGTTGTGAAAATGGTTAAATGGAAAAAGTATGAAATAGATCTAAAAATGATTAAATGGCTCTAAAAATGGTGAAAAAATTAGTGAAATTACTCATTTTTTTGCATGTAGCACTTATCTTCCAAAGACCATAAAATTTGACTCTGGCATCTATTTGACTTGTCATTTATAGAAAAAATAAAGGTATAAAAAAGACTCATGCAACCATAAAAGTTTTTTTTCATTTTTCTTAAAATACAAAATTATCATGAAAATGATGAAATTGCCATGAAAATAATGAAATTACCTTGATAATCAGTGAAAACACCCCTGTTATATTCTTTTACTTTCTATTTTGTATTATGTGTATATTGTGATAATCGACAAAATTACCCTAAAAATGGTGAAATTTCCACAAAATTAATGAATTCATCTCTGTAAAATAGTTAAATTGACTCTATAGAATGATGAAATTGACTTTGTAAAATGATGAAATTGACTCTGCTTGCGTATTAGTAAAATCATACTTTTGTGCAAAATTGAGACTTAAAAAAATATCTTTTTACCCTTATTATTAGATAAAAAAATCATTTGTACTATAAGACCTTGGACAAAGAAGTGGCATTTTGAGCCAAACAAATCATTTTCACTTCACACTTCAATTTGTACATTAAAATGAATACACTAGATTATAATAAAAACTTGTTTATTTTGATTTTTTTTTACTTTTTTGTAAGTTTGCTTGTTGCTTGATTATCTTGTGGGGTTGTTTTACGCATATACTCTCCCTTTTTTGGGTGACTCAAAAATGTAAAGTTCCTATTTTATTTTTACCTTATTTTTCATTTGACTATATGATGTAGAGTTAATCACCTTCCTTCAAGTATTTATGAGTATGTTAACCTATTAAGTCACCTCTTATAATTATACCAAACCTTATCTATCTAGCAAGGTATATAAATTGAGGAGCATTGCCATTTTTAAGGCTCAAATTTGTGATTACACATCATTGTGTGAGGAAATAACCCTATGTATTTATTTCCAATACTCAAGACCAATGTATGGTACCATCAAAAAGAGAACTATTGGAAACAATATTGAAATTATTTATTAAAAAAATTATGCCCACATACAATGAGGTATATAGGGACCATCTATAAATCCTAGTAAAATTATAAGCAAATCCAAAAATATGGTAGCACTTTACTAAGACCATTATGACTAAAGTGGTTTTGAAGGGACAATACCTTCTCATAAATGGCCCAATCTTGTATTACTTATTAGATGCCTCTTTTTTTATGGATCATTCATTGACATAGTGGTGAAAAGGTAACAACCCCTAAATATTTCCTTACTCATATGGAACTTTTGAGAAAAGGGTGGGGTTAAAATACCACCAATAATTGTAATATTTTCTTTAATGAAAATTAAAATTTTATAATCCTCTCAAGGTGAGTATTTCAAAGGTTCAATGAATGTGATACAAACCTATGTCAGTTACTAAAATTTCCTTATAATGTTTGTGTGTTGTTTCTTGATTGTTATGTCAAAAACTTATTTATACATAAGACCAAATTAAACAAACCAAGTCCAAATCCAAACCATTTTTATACACATAATGAGTCATTAATCTACAAAAATTATGGGTTAAATAAAAGTGACATGTTAAAAACTAGTCCTAATACCTATATTACTTGTCCAAAACATGTCATTAGGCTACTCAATTTGAACCAAATGTCTTGTCTCAATCCAAATTATAATTTCAAACCAAGTCAAAGATCAACATTCTAAATTCTTCTCCATGTTTTGTTTTTATGCCATTTATTTTAATCCAAATCTAATTTCAAATTCAAGTACCAATTATAATCAATCTTATTTGCATAATCAAACCAATTCTAAAACCAAAACCAAATTCTAATTCTATTCAAATTGTGCCAAAATATATTCCTTTTAGAAATAAAAAGTTTAAATGTTAGTTCAAATATTTATTCACCATTGTCAACCAAATCCAATTATTGATTCAACCTTCTCACATTTCAAAGTTTCTAAAGTACCTCAAATGAATTAAGTCTCCTTTATTTGTTCACAAAATCAATTTTCCAAGATCAAAATGTTTCAAGACAAGACCAAGTTTAAATGTTTCCAAAATCTAAACATTGAAAATTTTATACTTGAAATCATTGTGTCCAAAACTTGTGTACATACACTTTGAAAAACACATTTGAAACATTTACTTTGACATACCTTTGATTGGTATATTCCAAATTGACATTTACCATAACATAAGCCAAAAATGTTACCTCAAGCCAATTCCTAAGTGATATTACAAGTAAGGTCACATACCATGTTAAAACAATGTTTAAGGAATTGAAGACATTTTAAAAATAAAGCTCATAAACTTAGACATGCCAAAGTACACACATAGTGGGGCCATTTACAACTCTTCATTTGATGAGGAGGTAGTTTACAATCCTTATGGGTATATGATCACTATGTGGAGGATGAAGAATATTAACAATGCCTTACCAATATGCCATATAATGCTGGAATTGAACAACATAACTCATACCTTATGATCGGATCACCTAATGTTGAACAAGGCCAATGTCAACCATACCTTTCACATGTACCATTTGATACTGAGCATAGGCCTAATCCAATGTACCTTTTAAACATTCCACCTAGTGATGAATATCGACAAGTCAATTTAATTGATAAATATTTAATAACAAAGATGAATATATTATTAAATTATTGGAAATGGGTGTAAAGTTTCCTCCTAGTTTTCCCATTGAGGATTTACGATATTGGCTAGAACACACAAATAAACACCTCTTAAGTTATTAGAAAACTAAGATACCTCTAGCTAATATCAAAATTTCAATCAATCCCTACTAGTGTTAGACAATAGAAAGGGTTAACTAGTTGACCCTCCTCCATAAATCCAACTTATTGATTCATAAATACAAAAAGATAATCTAGCTATATCTATTGTAGCTAATTCCTTGTCCACATTAAAATTTTGAAATCTCATATTATTATAATGAAATCCTTTAATAAAATAACCATTAGATTTGTTTACATATCCCATGTATAATCCAGATCCATTTGCCAATAAAAAATTAGTTGTAGATATATTTAACATGCTCATAATTGAAACCAATCTAGTGACTAATCCTGACTCGAAGTTCCTTGTAGATTCTACCTAACATATGGTGGATAGCTCTCAAATAACATATTTTAACCCATATTGAGTACCATACAAAATGTATCAAAACATTATTCCATATTTTTCATGACCTCCTCCTTACAACATTCCAAGTACCTTTCAACAATAAGTAGTAAACCTACCTAAACCACAACAATAAGTTTCAAGTATCTCACTTCAACAAATGGTGACCAATCTTCCACTTAAACAAGTGGTGACCAATCCTCCACTTCAAAAAGTGGTAACCAATCCTCTAAACTCTATAGGTGTTGACCAACATTCCATTACAATAAGTGTCAATTAATTCCCAACCAACATTGTCTAACCAAAAATGTGTTTCAATTAGTCAACCACTTGCCACTTCTATTCAATAAGGAGTCTCTTTGAGTAAACAACATGTTTCCCCTATGTCAAAAATTCATAATAATCAAAATAAGATTCCTCTCTAATCTTAATAAATTTTGTATAATCACCAATGTAATATTCCTCCCTTTAAGCCTCAATTCCCTCCAAATCAACACCACACTCACCATCAAGTTCCTTAACAATAAAAAATCCCGTATTATCAATACATATCTAGCCAAAGAGTAAATATTATTGGTTAAAACAATCATGTATAAATTTATCAATATTATATACCACCTCTTTGTCTGAGCCAAGGTGGTGTACCTTTAAATAACCAACATGATTTACTCACTTCCTCTAACTTTGATCCTAGTTTTTAGGATTTGAAAGAGGTCAAAGGTATAGTTTTAACTATTTAGGTAGGAAATTAGAATAAAAAATTTAAACTAGATGATATATGTTCTTATCCCTTTTATATGAGCTATCTTCAGATACATTTTCTACATCATTTTAAGATGACCAAAATTGAAAAATACAAATATAAATATTATCTTAAGGAGCATCTAAAAGAGATATTTATCACATGCCAAAAAGTTGTGTATAACACCCTACATACCTAAGTCAATTGTTTCCATGTAGTTTGGCTAAGTACACCTTATAATGGTTCTTAGGTTTACCTAATAATTCTATTGATAATTTTGATGACTTGTCATAGAGATTCATAAAACACTTCTATTTTAATGTGGAACGTGAGTTAACTATGTTTCAACTATGTCATATTAAAAAATGAAGAGGATAAATCTTTGCTACTTATTTATAATGGTGGTGCTCGTTCACCAACTGAATCCCACATAATCTCTATGAAAAGTAATCAGCTATAATGTTCATTTCAAATCTATAATTTCATGTAACTCATAATATCAATCTTATTTACACCAATATGTTTGAAGAAGTTATTTCCATAAGAATGTAGATTAAGCATAACCCTCATCGATAAAGGTATAATCAAGTTTTATTCTTAGAACTAAGCTCAGAACAAGGCTCAAATGTAAGCTCCTACACAAGCACAAACACATACATTATAAAATTACAAATCATTCAATAAGAACAAAAATGTTGTAGGAGATGGGTTAATTAAATTTTGATGTGTGTAAATAGTGCAACCACCACTTATTTAAACAAACACACATACTCAATCTCTCACTTTACAAAGACCACCTCTAAGAAGAGGTCATTATCACAACATATTTTTTAGTAATTTTGGTGAGCCTATTGAGATGGTTTTCCAAAATCTAGTTGTTATTAACATGATAATTTGGTGAGTGCCAAAAATATTTCCAAAAAACTAGCCTAAACTTGATTAGTATAATGAGAATGACCATTGTGATTATCATTAGGTTAAATGCCATTCCATTGAGAGATGCATACAACTTTACCATCTTATTTAATATTTTATTTAAATTAATGAAATAGTATTGGATAATGTGGACATGACACATAATCAAGATTTGGGTATCTATCAAAACCCTTTTCCACAACATAATTCTAATAACAATAAAAATCAAAGATAAAATCAACAACAATAAAATCAAAATCAAGGTCAAGATACCCATCTGAATCAAGTTAACTAAAAAAATATCCCTTATGACTATAATGATGTAGGTTGTATCATTATTGGATACATCACTACCATTAAGATCAATCCTAATATGGTTTACAACATTACACAATGACCTTTGCCATCTATTTTAGGACCTCCACCTCCATTTATTGATAATCTTCCTTTAGCATGAAATATCCCAAATGTTAATAAATAACCAAGAGTTACCATTTCAAGACATCACTCCCCTAAATCTAATTATAGTAACCCTTTACTAACTTAGGGTTGCATAATTATAACTTGATGCTCTAATATTACCATTCATGGTCCTATACATTCTTCCTCTAAAAATCCCATTTAAGGTCTTCCACTTCAATAGACCAAGCCGATTAATCTTATTAATGACAAACCTTATGATATTGTGGAACAAATGTAAAAGACATCAACACAAATTTTTATTTTATCTCTTATGCATACATAAAATATCTACAAAAATATATTAAATGAGCTTCTAAGTTAGTCTAAGGTCCCAAATGACTTTACGCTTGATAAATTACAAGTGATTGTGAGTCATTTGGTTCTATTCTAATAACTCACCTTTGATCAAACTAATATGTCATCCCTTATAACTTTACATAATAACCCACTTTATATAGAATAAATCATTTCCCAACATAAATTTAAATTATTTCTCATAGACAATGGTTTGGGGCTAAATATTGTAAATTTTAAATTTGGTCAAACACTTGGGCTACACAAAAATAGATCTTTAAGTGATACCATAACTATCAAAGCATATGATAATGAGGAGTGTGAATCTTAGGGTGCCATTTATTTTCCCAATTATCATTGGGACTTTAACCCACAATACTCTTTACCATGTTCTTGATTTATAGCTATCTTATAATTTGCTCCTTGGGTAACCATAGATTCATGAAGTACATGTTGTACCTTATACTCTCCATCAGTGTATCAAATTTCTTTATTTTATATTATAAGTTACTATTCCTAGTGACCTATATCCATACCAATTATATAAAAATTTGAAACCAAAGTATGAAAGATACAACTATCACTTTAACATAGAGATTGTCTATAAGAAGGAAAAATATATAATTGATCAACCTACTGAGTCTAATTATGTGGATCCAAGTACCCTTACCTCCACATCATCTACACCACCTATTTCAATATCCAATCATTTACCATTCAAGATAATGGATTTGAAGAATATAAAATTAGTAATGTTTTTCATATAGCCAAGTTTCCTAAGACACCTAGATCATACAATTGACCTAAAGTGAAAACTCCTAAAATGGAATGGTGCAAGAAGGATAATTCTCATTAGAAAGGACCCATGGTTTTCATCAAAACCACTTCATAAGAACAAGAATAGATTAAGGTTGATGATGTTTCATGTTTATATAATGATTATTTTTCCACTTGTTACCAAAACATAAAGTAACCTATTCTAAAAAGGATAATGGTTAATCAAGACTACAAGGGAAACGACATGAGGGAAAAGAAACAAGGACTTATTGAGCCAAATTCAATTACCAAAAATAAAATAAATTAAGGTATTCTATACAAACTATATACACATAACATTTTAAAATGTTTATTTTTTACTAACACTTTGTATCTTATAGGAACTTGTTGAGTTTCAATCTCTCTGAGTGCATGCCTTAAGGGGTGCATTGGGAAATGGGTGGGTAGACTATCGATGCTTCATAAGATTTTTGTCCCTTTTTCCACTTGTCATCTACACACTTGTCTCCTAAAACCATTAACCCTAAGTTTATTCTTCTTAGTCTTACTTATTATAATATTTTCATCTTTCTATCCCTCCTTGTCTTTCCTTAACTCCCTTTTGGTCATTGGCTGTACTAGGTCGATTGGGTTGAGCCAATACAATTTAGGGGTATTTTTTTACTTTCTTATCTTGTTAGCCCTTTAGCCAACCTAGCTCAAACCTAGTGAATTATCCCCCAAAACACACTAGGTCAACCTTGTACAATCAAAATTTTGGGAGGATTTAGGGCAAGATTCACCTATATATACAAGTTTATTTCCCACCATTTCATATGAGAAGAATTATTAGTGAATAAGTGTGAGTGAACATCTACTTATTGACCATTCTACTTGAAGAATAAAGCTTAGGGTTCCATACTTTCTTTGGAGATACGAATTTTTTTTGTGGAGAATTATTTTGGATGCTTAGATAAATTGTGTAGCCTAGAGCTAATTCATCTTGGTTATCCTTACATACCATAACAATATCTTACAAATCACTTTGTCCAAGGGAGAGATTGAGGCTCAACGGGTTTGTCTTCAAAGGTAAGTATTCATAAATTTATTTTTCCTTTGTAAGAGTAGATAGATAATGAATTTTTATTCTTCTCCCATGTATTATGATTTCATATACATTAACATGAGTATATATCTTCTAATACATGTTTAGTTTAGTATGTTTTATTGTTTCTAACCCCCACTTTGTGCCACAAGCTTTGGTGTACACTATATTAGATTTACTTTCTTATTATTAGAATAAGTGAAATATTTTAAACCTTAGTACTCCATTAGGGTTGTTATACAATTGTGTTAGACTATAAGATTTGAAACCCTTTTTATAATGATATGTTGTGATAAATGATCCCCTAATTAGGTCTAGCAGATCCTCATATTATTCATGATCTCGCTTAACAAGTGTATCCCCAATTAGAAGTGTAGGTATGCTCTATCTTCTCTGAGACATGATATAGACATGATGCATTTTCAATTGATTAAATTTTGGTGAACCTCACATGAAACTAACCCTTGCAAGATTTATTTCACTTTTTCATTATTTTAGTAATTCTTTTGATCATCATTTTGATCATATATTTTGACATACTGGATCAATTTTGTTGACCCACTATTTTTCTCTATGCACAAGTTTTTAGGAATAGGTAACTAGATTGACCCAATCAACCCAGTATAGGTTTATATCCTTTCAAACATCCAATTAAACCTACTAGGTTGACCTAATGGACCCCTTGCAATTTTAGTACTTTTTTAGCAAGTTCTTATACAGCTTGATCAATTCTGCCAACCCAATTTCCAAGTTTCTCAAGCATACCTCAAGGTACTTCATCAACAATCTTACTTCATTACATATCTAATCTACCAATGTTCCTTTCTACCTCTCTATTTATTTATTTTATATGTTTCCTTTCATAGTTTATAGTCTTTAAAACTTCCCTTGCATAGTTAATTAGATTGGCACTGCCAACCCATTTTTGTGTTCTATGTGTTGTCTGAATTAACTGGATCAACACTACCAACCCAATTATTTTTAGACCTTAATTCCATAGTATAGGTTTGACCCTATCAGTCTTGTTCAATATTTTATGCACATAGTGTCAATTATATACCTTATTTCAAGTTGAAATTAACCTCATATATGTTAGTAATTAATTCACATTTTCTTTTCCTGTTGCTTGCATGCTTAAAATAGTTCACATAGTCTAATTTGGGGTTTTTAATTAATCACTTAGTTTCACTATTTATATTTTATGTACACATAACCAAATCATAAAAATATAAAAAATCACTTTAACATTTTGTCTACCCTAGTCTAACTTACTTGGATTTTATCACGAAAGGGGAAGCTGACTTGATGCTCTGGTCAAGTATAAAGCATGATTAATGACATATTTTAGCTAAATGCCTGATGCCCTTATCACTACAATGTGTGAAGTGAGGGGGTAGGCCCCAATACCAAGCCTGTATCATTGCCACTATAGTCCCTTTCAACCCAAACTATGTAAAACCATCCTTAGATTGCTATCTAGTACCTTGATTATAACAAACTTCCAATCACATTTAAAATCATTCTTAATAATCTAATTAACAATCAAGTTGACCAATTGGTTAGATTTAATTTTCAAGTTTTTTTCTTGCTATTTATTAAATTATGTGCACAAATATTTCATTAGCTAGCATTAGTGCAAGATTTTGATTTGTGCGTTTCAATTAGATTGGCTAGTGTTAATCCAATTGACCATTTATTTCCTTTCAATACTTACTAATTTTTATTACTTGCAAATTTATCTTGTTTCATTTTAAAATCCATTTTTAGGATTCTTAAATTCCCTATCTATTGTACTAGATTGACCCAATTGACCCAATAGATTTTCTACCTTCTATACACTGTACTGGATCAACCCAATCGACCCTATATAGTTTTACAATCCTTATTTCTATACTGGATCAACCCAGTTGACCCTGTAATATTTCAATCACCTCTTTGTTCTTTGATTTCTCATCTCTCTTATTTTTCCTTAATCATGGAATTTTTATTAGATAATTACACTAATTTTTAGTCAATAGACATGATGAACTTTACCAATCCTAATAGGGTCTCCCATAGACAAATTAGGGATCTTATTTTATATGCTAGTAACATTCATATTTACACTTGAATAATGAACTATGGGACCCCTCCTCATACCTTTTCATATAATAATCCTTTTTTCTCATTAAAATACCAATCTAAGTTAGAGTATACTCTTGAAATGCTTTGCTTTATTTCCAAATTTCCTCAACATAGAGGAAAGGATCCTTCTACCATTTATAACCTCATGATTAGTGGTCAAACTAAAGAGCCTCATTAACCTACTCCTATATCCAATACATGATTTGGAGGTACCAATTTCTTTGGTTCTCAAACTCTTCCTTCAAATTTAACTCCTTATGCCATGACATCTTCTTCTCTAACCTCTTCTACCTCCATGCCTAATATCTCAACTAACATGGAAGGTTATACATCTAGTGGGCCTCTCATAAGATCCACTATCCTTAATCCTTCTACTAGTTCATTTTTTCCTACCCAAGGTAATCATGCTTCTAGTGCTTAATCCTCTCAACCATTCACTAGTTCATCTTTTGATTCACAAGCAAAATTTGACACTAGTGCCTCAAATTCTCACAATTATTATTAAGCTCATATCAAAACTAATAGTGGTACCCAAGCCACTAATACCAACACAAATACCAATTATAGTTCTTATAATGTTAATCAAACACAAAAACTTTTGTTACAAACTCTCAATCAAATGAATACCTTTCAACCACATAACACAAATCAAATGATGAGAATGCAAAACCACCTTCTTAATATTCAATCTCATCCACAACCAATGGATTGGGGCACACATAACTAGAATGCTCCCCCTCCTCCTCTTAAATATTATAAAGGTAATCTCATTACTCAACCTAATTTATTAAATAAAACCATCAAGCATCTAAAAAATGAACCTATCACTACTCAAATTGCCAACATTGATATAGGAGGTATAACACCTACAATTTCTTATAATGGGTCAACCGATCCTACCCTTCACCTCAAAACATTTGAAAACATTTAGAAGGATTGGGTAAAATTAAACACCTTTGATACTACCAAGATCCTATACAAAGCTCTCATGGGTGATGCCTTGGATTGGTACAGCCAAATTAGAGCTCATTCCATTTCTAGTCTAGAGGGCTTAGTAAATACTTTAGTGCAAGAATTCCAAACTAATGATCTTCCTGAAAACACTTTGGCCCATTTCATTAATTGAAAAAAACATGAGAATGAAACTTCCCAATCCTTTATTAAGAGATGGAAGACTTTGTCAAACAAATGTGAACATAGCATGGTGGATGACAATATTTTTCATCTCTTTACAAATGTTCTTTTTCCCAAACCTCAATATTGAGTCTACACTCTCTCTCCACATATCTTAGAGGAGGTTATTGACCAAGATAAAAGAAAAGATTTCATAATGCATCAATTTGATCTACCCCAACCTTATATGGGTCCTCATTTATCAATTAAGAACAAAAACCACAATATCACTAATAATGGTGTTACCGACTCTTTTGATACCATTCACAATGTTTAAGCTATTATTCTTAACCCTTATTTAGAACCAGAGCCTTCTTCTCAACAATATACTAATACTCATTTCTCTTTACCCAAAAACATCAATGTTCACAAACCTCTATCCTCAGCTAAACTACTTAAGTGTCTACCCAGGCCTCTTCCACAAGAACTTGACCCTACCCATCCTATGAAATCCTAGTATGATCCTAATTTTTTTTGTTGGTTTCACACTATTTGGGTTCATTCTCATGAGACATGTAGACAAATTCATAATTTAGCTATGGATTTTCTTCTTAGACATAATTTCTATCATGATTTCATTATTCATAAATGTAAACAAGTGTATGAGATTGCTTTCAAAGATTATAAATCACATGACAAAACTCAAGCCTTGAATCAAGAAAATGCTCATTTGGCTATCTATAAATATCCTTTACCTAATCATCAACCTATCCAAGAAAATCAAGACAAGACCACCCCTTCCACTAATAATTTAGAAAGTATTATTAAACAAACTTCCAAAGATAATGTGGTTAACATTACTAATATGCAAAGGGTGGTGGCTTTCACTTATTCCCAACCTATCTACACTCCTCGGCATATCATGTTATCCAAGATTCTTCTCCAACTCATTTAAATGAGTTGAGGCAAGAAGATATTATCAATTTTGATGATCCAATTTTTGATTCCCCCTTGGATAACACATCCCATTATATTTATAAAACTCTTCCATCATCTTCCAATGCTAATGATAACCAATATTATACTAACACTTCTTCTTCAAATTCTCAAAATCAACTTAAACAAAACACTTATTCATCTCAACATGATTTACCACCTTGCTCTAAACCTTCTTCTTCTTCCTACCAATAAAAAATCCAATGTACTTAATCTCCTCCCTTTGAGGACCTCCTTAACCATTATGCACCTATATATAATAAACTTCTCATGGGATATGATGAGTGGGATCCCATTATGGAGCTCACTAATCTCCCATCCCAGATTCCATTTATTGAGATTATGAGGGCTTCCCCACATCATATAAACCACCTAATCCAGCTCTTATTCAAGATGAATGTCCCTCATCCTCCCCTAACATGATAGCAAACAACTTTATCTAGGTTTGAAGAGAGTATTTTACAATAATGTGAAGAGATATCTATCAATGTTGATGAAACTATAGACACTTCTCTTTCTCTATGATTTCCCATATCTTATATGATTCCTCAAGAGATTATATTTAATGTAGATGATCCTCCCTTTTTCATTAGCATCTAAATAGATGATATCCAAGTTAAGCATGCATTGATTGATGAGGGTTCTAACACCTATGTCACTTCTCTTGATTTCATTAAGACTATTGGATATTCTAAATGCAATCTCAAGTCTACATGTAGCACATGTTAAGGATATGATAGAAGACAAATTCCTCCTCAAGGTTACACATAGATTCCAATTACCCTCTCACTTGTCACCATCCATGTGAAAGTGATGATATTTAACTTTCCCCTTTCTTATAACATCTTGCTTGGTAGGCCGTGGGATCACTACATGAGAGCTATCGCTTCTTCCACCTACCAATGTATTAAATTACCTCACAATGGAGTCATTTATAGGATTCAAGGTGACACCAACCCTTGGAATTTAAAATAATTCCAATATAATGGTGTCTTCAAGATTTCTATTCTTGAACCTTTGCCAAGTGTTTTATTTTATGAGTCTCAATGTATCAAATTTATTATTAATTCAACCCATGATTACAATGGGCATCCTGAGTTCATTGGTAACATTCCTCCTAATATTTTAGATTCTGATGATGATGAGACTATTGAGATTAATTTAAAGATCAAAACTTTTGATCTCTTACCTCATCTCATCTTAAAACTTCTTGCTTCCTTATAGCCTCATTCTCGCAAACCTCCTTGTGATGACATTCCCATAGTCTTGATCAAAACTAGGTATTCTATTCACCATGCTTCATTGGATGACAACATTATCCCTACCTATGTCATTGATCTTCATACCCCAGATTATGATGATGGTTATTCCTTAAATGATCTATTATTAGGTATTCTTGTCTAGGCTCATGATATAGAGATTCTCTGTTATCATTATTCTTTACTTGAGTCTTTTCATGCATCTCATCATTTTCCTTTACTTATAGTTTATAATTTTTGCATTTCCTTCCTTTATTATAGGGTAGAGATGGCACCAACACCTCTAGTTTTTGATAAGCCACATAGGACTATGCTCATAGATCATGCTATGATCGAGCCTTACCATTTTGTTAGGTACCCTAAACCTCATAGTTGGTTTACCGATAAGGTTAGTGAAACTCTCCTTAGACCCTCTATAGATCCCATTCCTCCCTTAGTAGATCTTAATATAATTGAGCCTTTTCCCACTTCTACTATATTTGATCTTGTTTCTACTCCTACTGTTACTGAGTCTATCTATGATTCTAATACTATCACTCCTTTTATTGAGACTAGTTCCATTCCTTCCTCATCATCACCCTCCCTTGGTGATGGTTTGATTCATTTGACTAAGATGGATCCTCTACCTACCAAATGGGATAATTAGTGTTCTTTGGTTTCTTCAAATCCTATTTTACCTCTTTTCATGAGTGCTTTTACTATTTCACTCATAAGCATATAAGTTGATTTCATGGGATAAACAACCATTATTTCACCCATTGTTTCAAGTTATGACATTATATTGATACCTTGAACCCTTATTCCACATTATCAGACAAAGATATACCTCTCCCAGAGGTACTTCTTTAGTATATACCTAATTATGGTGAGGTATATTGTCCATGAAATCTATGCGGCACACATCACATTGATCATTGTCAAATATTAAAACATCTCAAAGATCACCTTACATCCATTCTCAGACCTTATATCACTCCTCCCATAGGTCATTCCAACAAGTAGGCTCCTCCTCCTTTCCTATGGTTCCACCTCTAATGGTTCCATAACCTCCTTTGGTCCCTTCACCATCTTCTATATCTCTACCTATGATTCCTTCACCTATGGACTTCCCTAACTTATGGATTATTCTCCACCCATGAGTCATTCACATGTGGATCTTTCTCCACCAGTGATTCCTTCTCCTCCTATAATTCCTACTACCATGTATTCTCCTAACCAACCTTTACCTAATTTTCCTCTTCAACATGATATTTTGAGCATTCCTAATTTTTCAATTGAGGAGATCAAAAAAGAAGTATTTTCCTAGTATTCATTGAATATTTATGGAACTTTAGTAGTAGTTTGTATACAACTTCATAGAAACTTATCTAATTTATTTGGTTATACCTACCCTATTCCTCTTGGTTATTATATCCCTTTACCATGTGATCAGTTAGCAAATAATTGATCTCATTATTATCTCCTTTTACTAATCTACTTTGGACCTCCTTTGTCCCTTCTCATTTTTTTCAAACTAAGAATATACACAGTTGAGACTTGAGATAACATGCTAGTTCATTATCAAGCTTAAGTGTCCTAGTCAATATTTATCTTTGGTTACTTAGCTTCCTTTAACCTTAGCTTATAGCTCATTCATGTGTATCACTATCTCTCTCATGATTTGTCATTCTAAATATGTATGGAGGAGGAATATTAAAAATATATCAAAATAAAGTTAAAATCTAAATCATTTAAACAAAAGGTAATGATATCAATAGTCAAAATTATTCTTAAAAGTCTAATCACACTAAAATATGTGATTCAAAGCATATATTTTTATTCTAGTTGAAGATCAAACTCTAAAATTGGTCTTAGGGTATAGCCAAGATCCTTTGGGGTGTGGTAGGATAGTATATTAGAAGAGGAAAATAAAAAAATCTTTTAGTGCTACCTACTTTCTCACACAAGTACCCAATCTTCACGGTAGATCAACATCTCTGTAAGCAGTCCTAAAGAATGGGGAACAAATCATGGGAAGGTAGGTATTTTTCCTTTTTATTGTACCAATCTACCTTCATGAGTTGATCTTAATAGCACACATATTTGTCTACAAAGATTTATGTCTATAATGAACATGTTTCCTTTATACATAGATCACCAATAATCACTTAGTTTCTTCTCATATCCTTAATATGCCTCTTAACTCTCAAGGTCTTCTCATAAGATACCTAAGTCTTGATTTTTACACTCCATTTTTCATTCCCTATATCCCTTATATTTACACTTGAGAAATATTATTTTGTCTACTTATCACTCCCCTTGGGATTTCATTTGTGAGTTTCATTGTAAGACCATGGATAGGAATATACCATCCTCACAAAATACCATCTTTTCCTTATTATTACCCACACCCTTGATTAGCCAATTTTCTTGTTTATTCTATCTTAGTGGTGTTTTCTTCATAAATTTGTAGTGTAAGACTATGGATAGGACCTGATCCTCCTAATTTTTTTTCCAATACCCAAGTTACCATCCAGATTACATGTGTCAAATTTGAGATAAGATTTGATCGATTATGAAGTTACATGTCATTTTATATGCTTCCCATTTTGATTTAGTATGTTTTATGCTTACTTAATTTTCATTTCACCTTTTTAATCTTCTTATTTTGTGAGTGCGTGTGATATTACAACCATTTATTGAATTTTTCATACTTCCTAACTTGAATTAGTGTGATCAATTTAAGACCAATGTTTTACAATTTTATTTTGATTTCATACTTCCCAGCATGATTTAGTATAATTGATTGATTTAATTAATTTGTTTTTATACCATTTTCACCCTTTTACATACCTTCCATTTTATTACTTTATTTCTAATACTTACCAAAGAGTTATTAGTAGGATTTTACTTGTTTTAATTTGGTGCAAACATTTTTCACATTGGTTTAAAAACAAATTCCTTTTTACCATCTTGTTTTGCCATTTCTTGGTTCTTTATATTTAGTAATTTATTGTTATTATACATTTCCCAGCTTGAAATAGTGTGTAGTGCATTTTCTTGATTGATTATAATTTTCCATGTCCTTTTCACCTATTTATTTTTAACCATGCATGTGTCTTTCATAATGCTATAAAAGAAACCACATATCATATACTTACTATAGAATATACAACAAAGCTAAATACATGTGCTAGTAAGAAATATATCCTAATCATCCATATCCTCAACTATAATAAATAACTAGAATCAACCATGATGACAACATACACATTAAAACAACATGCCAATATATATATATATATATATATCATGAATTTGATACAATAAACATAACCATATACAATGCCCTATCTCTATGGTTAGGTCCCATCCTATTTATCTCATGGCATAGCCACACTACTTTATGAGGCCTCAATCTAACTCCTCTAAATGATACACTGTAAGGAGGTCATTAGAGATTTTAATCCCTCTAATTATACCTATAGATGTGCTACCCGCATCTATGACTCTACCAGCTAGATTTGGATTTTTATCATTTATGCTACTATAGCCAAATGCATAACTCTCTCATCTTCTAGGGCCTACCATGCCTAGCTCCCCTACACCCATCATTATTGGTGGCTACATACTCTCTCTCTCTACACTTGTATTTTCCCCACTACCTCTCTAATTAATCTAAACCAACTCACTTGAAATGGGGTAGATGGTACACTCAGATCCTCCAATGTTGTGGGGTTGTATGGCTATAGAGTCTCATCAAGGATGTTATGGAGTGATCCCCTCACCTGGGACCCCCATCTCTCTTCCTCATCCTCACCTACACCTATAAAATCACATAACATGGTTATTAGATCAATGTTATATACAAAAAGATCTATCATTCTTTCCAAACAAAATATAAGAAACAATTTAACCATTTATTTTTACTTGTCTAAGTCTTAGATACTATGGTTTCACCATCTATGTGACTACCTAGCATAATATCCCCATATATGAAGCATCTTATCACCTTCTCTTTAGGTTGCCTCTTTAGATTAGACCCAATTGTTATGGCTTGTGTTAGTCTCATTTTGATTATGAGTGGTCTCTCTATAATCTCCTCTATCTCACCTATGGGGTCATCTGAGATGGTAATAGTCTCTACTCTCTCCTCTACCTCCTACTTCCATCTATGTCATATCCTCAATGTTGGGAACCCCTTGGAAGCACAATTGATTAACAATACAAGAAACTTACATGTGGAATTAAACTAGAATCACAAGTAACTAGAATTAAAAAATAACACAGAATATGAGAGACAATACACAACTTGTATTAAAACTCTTCCAGAAGGAAATACAACAAAGAAGATTGCCAAAGTTCTTCTTCCTTACACACCTCTAGGGCTCCCACACCTCTAGGGCATAAATAGTAAATCTTCCCTCAAATCTCTCTCTCTTATGGTCCCAACACACAACTCAAACACAGAGTTTGTGTTCACCTCCAACTAGCTAGTATCCACTACTGCCAGTACCCAAGTGCTCCACGCACTCCACAAGTGCTCCACACACTCCAAGTACACAATCATACTTCAAGTAGATCTCCCCTAAATTTCAACAACCTGCAACCCAATATGATCTTACTTATGGAAGGAATTGACTTGCCTTCATCTCTTGCTCTCTTTCTGAGTACACACTGTACTCCAAGTAGATCCTGCCTGATCTTGCTCCCTATTGTGTTGCTATCCTCCCTGATCTTGTACACCTACAAATCAATCTGGTTCTACACACTTGCAAACCTAGATCATGCACACACATACACTTGTAGATCAATGATCTTACTTACCATGCAGATCTCCTTATGTAGCCATGCACACCTGCTGACCAAGATCATACATACATGAAGAATCTTGCTAATTATCTAAAACTAGCACCCACAATTGGTACTGTTGTGGAACTAGGAGGAACACCCTTGCTCAGCTCACACATAGAAGGAGCTAACTTTGCTCAACTCAAACTAGAACACTTTTAAATACAGCCTATGAGTCTCTTAAATAGATCTCATGCAAACAATAATTAGACACCTAATTACAATAATTAGATCCACAGCTTCTAGTCTAAATTTGGCTCTTGACATGCAAACATTTGGTTCGTTAACTAACTGTCCATAAAACTTGCAGTTCTAAACCACACAGGTGACTGACATCAGTCCCTGTCTGCCTGGAGGTGACCAACATTGGCCGATCCCTGACTGACATCGGTTGCTTCTCTTCACTAACCTGATCGACGTCGGCTAATCAGACTGATGCTGGTTGCTCTGTAACTCAGCAACCTTCAACAACCTCCTCCCCTATTTGCATCAGTGAAGCTTTTAGCTCCATAACCTAACAATCTCCCACTTGGAGATAAATAGATACATTGTACCTATACTTGTACCCCATCTAATCTATTTTTTGGCTTGTATCCCTCTTCAAGATCAATCCTGAAGACCACCCACCACACAACTTGTGGTGCACCTCCTATCATCCAAGTAACCTGCCGCATCCACATCTACAAACACATGTAGAAAAGAACTTGACCCTGCATATCATGTCGACCTACTGCTGGTCCCTCTCAAATACTTGAGAATCCACTGAACTGCCCTCCAGTGCTTCTTTCTCGGATTGGCTCCAAACTTTCTGACAGCACCCACTGCTTGGGCAAACTCAGGTCTATACCAGACCTCATGTGATTTTGGACACTAAACTGTCCAGCCCTTAGTGTGCTCCGGTTCTACATCCTGAACCTCACCAACACCTGATTCACATCAGCTCCCACTAGAGACAAAATCAACCTGTGATCTTCCATGTCTCCGATGCCAAAGAATTTTACAGCTCCAAATCCTTCATGGCAAACCACTGAACTAATCTTACCCTTAGCTTAGAAAAACCCTATATGTACAAACCTACTAGCAAACATACCATCCACATACAGTAACAAGATAATGTCATGACCATCATCCACCTGGTAATACAAACACAATGGTTACACTGACACTGACTGAATCCCTGCTTTGTCATCCACCTGTCAAACCCTGTACCACTGTCTTGCAGCTTCCTCAAGACCATATGACTTGGCCTTCTGTCTCATGTGTCCATTCTCTCTATTTTTTAACCAAGGTATCCATTTGTCTTAGTGCTTTCATATCGGCTGGCAACCCTACCAAATCTCCCATTTGGTCCTGCATCTTGTTCATGCCAAGCTCCCACTGTTTCCTGGATCCTTCCTACTCTGCAGTCAGCAACTAGTATAAAGAAGAGGAATAATGAATTTGAAGCTTAATTACACTTTCAATCCTCCCCATGGGCATTTGAGACTCTTTGATAGCTTTTTGTCTGCCCAAAATTTGTCTCAGTGACCAACCTCAATCACCACACAATCTGCATCTGACTGACATTAGTTCCCATGCAACTATCCTTTCTATTGATGCTAGTTTTTTGACCGACATCGGTCTTACCTGGTCACTGACATTGGTTTCCTAACCGATGCTGGTATCCACTCTACCTGACACCACCAAATCTGGTCTGCACATGATTGACATCAGCACTTGTTTGTTCGACGCTGGTTCCCCTTAACCGATGCCGATAACTATGTTTGCCTGTGAGTGATGACTTCTTACCCAAGAGCTCCTTTGAATCAAAACCCATGTCCAAACTACCCTGATCAAAGGTATCCAGCCCCATCCACTGGTCTCTGTCTGTCATCTCCTCTAAAAACACCAAGGCTTTCCAATTCTTAAGTCTATCAAAAACATCTGTCTTCTACTTAAGAACATGCATCTCCTTCTTGCTCATGTGACCAAGCCTACAAAGCCACGTCTCTGCAATAGAAGAAGAATTAGTAATATAAGTAGATAGATAAAGGATACCTACTTTCTTACCACCCACTAATTTAAGTGCATCCGCTATGAGAGTTCTTGTGCATCTCTCATCACCCAACTTTCCTGAAGCAATTAGCTGCATCTCCAAGACTGGGACCTGCATGACCTTCTTCAACACCCATGTGTTGGCCGCCTGCAATTTTAGAAACACTTCCCCTTTGCCAACAATTTGATAAGGTTCACCAACCCCTCTACTTGGGGCTGCATGGAAAGAGGCAATAAAATCTATTATCCAAGATTCAACTTTATCCAGAGCATCCTGTGCAACACCTACAATATCTGCTTCTTCATGCTGATCTGCTACCAACCAAAAATCTTTCTTTTCCTGCTCTTTCTTTCCATAGGACCGTAATAGACCATTCGTGCTTTTCAATTCCTCCATTCTTAGCTTACTTTATTTTGCCATTGCACTACTCCCACTCAATTACAAACCCCTGAGAGTGACCTATAACCAAACACAAAACCTGCTCCCTGCAACCTTAGCTTTGATACCACTTGTTGGGAACCCCTTGGAAGCACAATTGATTACCAAATACAAGCAAATTACATGTGGAATTAAACCAGAATCACAAGTAACTAGAATTCAAAAATAACACAGAATATGAGAGACAATACACAACTTGTATTAAAACTCTTCCAAAAGGAAATACAACAAAGAAGATTGCCACAGTTCTTCTTCCTTACACACCTCTAGGGCTCCCACACCTCTAGGGCATAAACAATAAATCTTCCCTCAAAGCTCTCTCTCTTACGGTCCCAACACACAACTCAAACACAAAGTTGGTGTTCACCTCCAACCAGCCAATATCCACTACTGCCAGTACCCAAGTGCTCCATGCACTCCAAAAGTGCTCCATGCACTCCAAGTACACAATCATACTTCAAGTAAATCTCCCCTGAATTGCAACAACCTGCAACCCAATCTGATCTTACTTATGGAAGGAACTGACTTGCCTTCCTCTCTTGCTCTCTTTCTGAGTACACACTGTACTCCAAGTAGATCCTACCTGATCTTGCTCCTTGTTGTGTTGTTGTCCTCCCTGATCTTGCACACCTACAAACTTGGATCATGCACACACATACACCTGTAGATCAATGATCTTACTTACCATGTAGATCTCCTAATGTAGCCATGCACACCTGCTGAACAAGATCATACATACATGAAGAATCCTACTGATTCTCCAAAACTAGCACCCACACTTGGTACTACTGTGGAACTAGGAGGAATACCCTTGCTCACCTCACACACAGAAGGAGCTAACTTTGCTCAACTCAAACTAGAACACTTTTCAATATAGCCTATGAGTCTCTTAAATAGATCTCATGCAAACAATAATTAGACACCTAATTACAATAATTAGATCCATAGCTTCTAGTCTAAATTTGGCTCTTAACATGCAAACACTTGGTTCATTAACTAACTACCCGTAAAACTTGTATTTCTAAACCGCACAGGCGACCGACGTCGGTCCCTATCTGCCTGGAGGTGACCAACATTAGCCGATCCCTGACCAATGTCAGTTGCTTCTCTTCACTAACCTGACCAACGTTGGCTGATCAGACCGACGCTGGTTGCTCTGCAACTCAACAACCTTCAACAACCTCCTCCCTTGTTTGCATCAGTGAAGCTTTTTGCTCCACAACCTAACACTCAATTTCCACTACTCATCTCATTATGGAGTTAGTAGTGGTACATCTTGTATCTCTACTTCTACATCCCTATCCTCTTACTCAACTCCTCATCATTCTCAACTAGTCCATGGTCACTATCAACATGGCCTCAGTATCAACCTCACTATTAGTGGCCCCAATCCTCTCCTCCCTTGTGGCTCTTTCACATGCCAAGCCCACTACTCAAGCATTAATATTGGTATTGTTAGATGAGGTAAGACCATCTACCTTGGCACTCATGCCACCAAATGTGGATCTCTCCACCAAAAATAGTGTCTAATAACCTTTATCCTCTCTATCACTAATGCAACTATGTCCCAACTTGTCCATGCAGTTGTTATGTGCTTGTATGAATACCACACAATGTCTATAGATCTCATTGACTATAGAATTGGCATGTGAGGCATGGCTGACACTACCTAGTCCTCCCTCCATCTTTGTACCCGAGGTAACCTATCATTGACTTTATAGGGCAACCCATCTGGTCACTACATAGGAAACCTATCATGTATCCAAGCTGTTAGTAATATGATTGGTCCCATGGTCCTCTACCCTCTAACCAACATCTTATACACATCATGTACCAACTAGACCCAGATGATAGAGCCTAGCTCATATAAAACTCACTCCTATAAGATCATCCTACTCAAGGTTACCACAAATAGTGGTACCTTTCCATCTGACTTGTGACATAACACCCGTTATGTCACAAGGCCTACAAAACCTTCCATATGTCCATAATATATTATGTATATACATCAAACATACTCTCTTACCTGGTAATATCTTCTCTCAACCTATAGCCCATGTGGCTAAGGATCTCCTCTCCTTTAGACTATTTGGTATCCCTATGGTCACCTGTGATCCTACTATAGGTAGTCTTAAGATGGCATGGACATCCTCCAACATGATAACCACCTCTACTATATCCCCATCCACCTCCCATCTGAAGGTGTTAGTCAATCATTATTAATGACTGAGGAACATGACTAATAAGTTACCATTGAGGGGCATGTGACACTTGTTTTCTATCCTGCCTAGACCTATGCATCCTAGTCTAGCCCTATCTCCATCTGACAATCTATCTAATAAGTCTAGTAACCATTCTACATCCATAAGTCTCTAAAATATCTATCATCCCTGCACCCAATAAAAAATAAAGGATGTATCAGTTCCTCCATATCATGTATAGTCATAATACATTATTTATACATTTTAAAAAAAAACACAAGCCTAAATTACTTTATTTTATTCATTTTAACTTACTCTTAGCCTTCTCGGTCCTTGACCTTACTTTGTCACTTCAATCCATTTTATCCCTCTTTCATCCTTTTACATGCTTTTTTGTATCATTATAGCTCTTTGTTCAAACTAGTTTGACCAAAATTTTCCTATATTTTTGTATCATTCTCGTTCTTTTTTCAAACTAGTTTGACCAAAATTTTCCTATATTTTTTCCTTGTTGACTCAAAAATCTGAGTCAACCCCCTTATTTTCCCCTCCACAGTGTTGATTTTTCATTTTAGACCCTTCAGACCACCTAAAAACTCCAAACTAGGCCTTCAACATATAAATTGTACCAAGTCAACCCATACCTATTGGGTTAGCACTATGGATTCCACTTATTTTCTAGCCTACTAGGTTAACTGGGTTGACCTAGTGCTTTTTGCCTACTGACCCCTTGCATTTTTTGAAAAAAGTGCAATTTTCTTATTTTCTACCTAAACCATCCAAACCCATTTCCCATCTTCCTATTTTATACCCCTAGAATATAATTTTGCCTCATTTTGACATATAGAAATGCTTAAAATTCAAAATTACTAAAAATTCACTTAATTCAATATAAAGTTCAAAAAGTGGTTTGAGATTCTTAGTTGCATACCTGTAGTGCACTTGTTGCCACTTCTGGAGCCTCTCCCTATCTAGCATGTCATTTCCTCACCATCTTAGATTATTTTCTCTCCAAATATCTCTTTTCTCTCTCTTACAAGTCAAAATAATAAATGACTTGTCTTTTCCCCATTTAAAAACACTTTTAGTAATCAAAATATTTCAATTATTATCCTATAGATTCCTTGTTTTGCTTATATCTTTAATTTTACTCATCCATTTTATAAACTACAAAATGCATTAGCTTCATGATGATTTATAGATTATTTTTCACTACCATATGCCTATATTTCAATTTTTTTGATTTTTGGCTATTTTTGCACTAACTTCTATAGGTTCATCTAGTGTTTTCTACATTGGACACCTTATCATTTCTTATAGTATACTTATTTATCTACAACATTAAGGTAAGTTAAAGGTATGTATTTTTCAATTTAGTCCTTTTATTTATCTTATTTTTCTACTTACTATACTTTACTTAGATTTAGTGTTATGTGTTATCATGTTTTATCTTGAAGCACCATCCCATGTTGTACTTACACAACACATGATGAGTTTCGAGTGGGGAATATGTATACACATAATATTTTTAAACTTTTATTGATTACGAACACTTTGTATCTAGTAAGAACCTATTGAGTCTTAATCTCTCTGAGTGCATGTCTTAAGGTGTGCACTAGGAAAGGGGTGGGCAGACCATCGGTACTTCATAATATTATTGTCCCTTTTTTCACTTTCCATATACACACTTGTCTCTTAAAAGTATTAACCCTAAGCTTATTCTTCTCAGTCCTACCTATTCTAGTATTTTCCTCTTTTCATTCCTCCTTTTCTTGCCTTAACTCCCTTTTGGTCAGTCAAATGTACTAGGTTGACTGGGTTGACCCAGTATAGTTTAGGGGTATTTTTCACTTTCTTAGCTTGTTAGCCCTTTAGCCGACCTACCTCAAACCTAGTGAATTTTCTTCTAAAACACACTAGGTCGAATAGGTCAACCCTATACAATTGATTTTTTGGGAGGATTTAGGGCAAGGTCTATCTATATATACAAGTTCATTTCTCACCATTTCATAAGAGAAATTATTAGCAAAGAAGTGTGAGTGAACATCTGCTTATTGACCATTCTACTTGAGGAATAAAGCTTAGGGTTCCATACTTTTTTTTGGAGATAAAGATCTTGTCTTGTGGAGAAGTCTTTTGGATTCTTAGATAGGTTGTGTATCCTAGAGTTGATTTATCTTGGTTATCCTTACATACCAAAATAATCTCTTATGAAGCACCTTGGCCAAGGGAGAGAATGAGGCTCGACGGGTTCATCTTCAAAGGTAAGTATTCCTAACTTTACTTCTCCTTTGTAAGAGTAGATAAATAATGCATTTATATTATTCTCCCATTTATTAGGATTCTATATACATTGATGTGAGTATATGTATTCTAATCATGTTTAATTTAGTTTTTTATATTATTTCTAACCCCCACTTTGTGCCACAAGCTTTGGTGTGCACTGGATTAGATTTACTTTCTTTTTATTAGAATAAGTGAAATGTTTTAAACCTTAGGACTCCATTAGGGTTGTTATGCAATTAGGTTAGACTTTAGGCTTTAAAACCCTTCCTAGCATGATATGTCATGACAAGAGATCCCCTTATCAGGTCTAATAGATCCTCATATTAGTCATGATCCTACTTAACAAGTGTATCCCCAATCAAAAGTGTAGGTATGATATATCTTCTCCAAGTTAGGTTTGATTTATAAACATGATGCATTTCTGATTGCATACATAAACTATTTGAGGGTGACCCCTTAGATCTCAAGAGTGACCCAAATTTATCATCTAACATAGACAATGCTGACAGTGATGTAGAGTCCTATTATAATATGTACTATGATTTATATGACACTAACTTATTTGAACTTAATACCATTTGTACCATCAATTTTATGCCATCTTATTCCCCTCTTTTCATCCATCATCCCTAATTTATTTATTGGGACCAACATGACTCTTACATACCATTAGATGATTTTCATAATGATGAGACAATATTTGAAATCTTTGGCCTCATAGATAATTTGTCACTGGGTGATCACAAGTAGGGATTCATAGTTTCACTATTACATTGGACCCTACTACCTATTTTGGAGATTATTTTAACTTCATTCGTCACAAAAAAAAGAAAAAAAATCAAACATTGAGTTCCCAAAGTGAAAACCTCTTTAACACACTTTTGGACTAGGGAAAGAGTAAAGATAAATATAATTACAATGGTAAAAACCTATTTTAGGTGCCATTATATGGAGAAGTTCACCCTATTTCAAATGAAGCTCAGGCATCTTCTAGTCCCATAACTTCATGCCAATTAAAAACTAGCTCAGAGGATCATGAGTTGTTTGATCAATTAGCTCAAGATTTTATGCATGCCTTTACAAAATGGCATTTAACAAACCTTGGTGATTTAGACTCTTCCTATTTGGGTGAACTCAATGATCCAATTGAGTAACCATATGAATATGAATACCAATGTATCATGTCGCTAAAATTATATAATATGGTTCCACATTGCTTATGGAGGATACCTTTGAAGTCAATATTGAAACACCTGTTGATACTAAATGGATCAAACATAGAGTGTCCCTCATTGAAAAGGAATGTGATATTATTACCACCCTCCTTTGAGAGTTTATTGATATTTTTTCCTCATTTTATTTAGATGTGCCTAGCTTAGACCCTGATTTAGCTTTACATCACCTTATTGTACACCCTAATGCCAAGTTAATCAAGCATGAGTTAAAAAAATTTACCCTCACATAGTTTTACTTGTCAAGAAAGAATTATAAAAATTATTAGAGGTATGGTGTATCTATCCTATTGATTATTAATAATGGATATCCAACATATTCCTAGTCAATAAAAATTCACAAGTGATCTGATTATGTATCAATTTGGAAGATATCAAAAAATCATGCCCAAAAGATGACTTTCATTTGCCTAACATTGATATGATTGTAGATTCCATAATAAGTTATGAGATGCTATTTATTATGGATGGATTATCTTGATATAATAAAACTAAAATCACATATGAGGAACAACACACAACATTCACCACTCCATGGGGAACTTTTTGTTATTAAGTAATGTCATTTGGTCTCAAAAATGCCAGTGCCACATACCAATGTGAAATGACTATCATCTTCCATGACATGATGCATGATATTATTTAAGAACATGTGGATGATATTTTGGTAAAATATAAGACTATAATAGGACATCTATATGTATTATGAAGAATTTTTGAAAGGATTTATGAATATAAGGTCAGTTTTAATCCTCAAAAAATCATCTTTGGTGTTACTTCAGACAAATTTTTAGGTTTCATTATCTCTTATAGTGGAATTAAATTTGACCCATTCAAGGTTAAGGATATTACAAAAATTCCTCCAACTTATAATCTAAGGTAACTCAATAGTTTATTTTGTAAGATTCAATCTATTAAGTAGTTTATTTCTTAGTTGGAAAATAGATTCCATCCCTTTACTCATCTTTAAAAAAAGGTACCAATTTATCATGGAATACTGATTTTCAATAGGCCTTTTAACAATTAAAATAATATTTGGCTAATCTAACTATTCTATCTCCACCTACACTTGGAAAACCATTAATTTTATACATCTCAGTGATTGGTTGTGCCTTGGGGGCACTCCTGACATAACATAATGATTAGGGGAAATAAATAATTATATACTATTTAAGTCACACATTGTTAACCTATGAACATAATTACAAGTCAATTGAGAAGGCTTATTTAGCCATGGTGTTTGTAGCCCAAAATTTATGACATTGTATACTCAATAAAAAGATCATTGTCATTGCAAAAGTGGACCCACTCAAATACCTACTTTCTAAGATAGCCTTGATTTGTAATATGGATAAATAGATCATGTTGTTAAGTGAATTTAAGATTGGTATGTACATGAAAATTCCATCAAGGGGAAGGCACTTGTAGATCACCTTGTTGATGTAGAAACCTGAAATTGGCCACCAGTGGCTTCATACCAAAATTTAGACCAATTCTTACCAACCTTTGCAAATCTAGCCTAAGAATCACTAAACATCTCAAATTTGAATTCATAACATGCAATTTGGCCTAATAAATCCATTAACTTGGGGAAATGCACACATGAAATTAATTCTAATCTTGAAAAATGCTAAAAATACTAAATAAAATTAATTAACATGAAAAACCTAATCAAATGCTTAATTGAATGATCCATTGGAAATTAAATGAATTATCAAAAAGGATATTCAAAAATAAAATAATATCCCAGGAATTCATAATTACCCTATAGTGAGTTGTCAAATATCCAAAATATCTCAAACATGCCTATTCATTTCTAATCATGACCATTTGACACCTTTTAACTCTATTGAGGCCAATTAACTCATAAATGTTAGGTTTGAATCCATTTGAAGCCCTAAATACACTATAACTCACCTTGAGTTGGGATTAGTTACTAAACCTATAAATTTAAGCATTTACCTCTTCATTTGAAGAGCTTGTGCATAGTAAATTTATAATGTAAGATCAGAGAATGAAACAAAATTATAGTGTTATAATGTCAAAATCATAAACAAATCCATCAAGATACATCAAGAAAGCATGAGCCAACCAATAATGGTGCCAAGGGGAGAAGGACCCACACAACTCCATTTTCTATAGACTTCTTGAGCACTAGTCAAGCAAACCAAATAAAGAAGTCTCTTGGCGTATTCAAGGAAGGTAAAGAAGTTGTCATTATTTGCATTTTAATTTTAGTTTTAATTGGTTTCATTCACTAAGCTCCCCTTATGATCTAGGCATGGAGGTATTAATATTTTTAGTGTGTTTTTCATTTCATTATTTTATATGAAAACTAACACTTGATCTAACCTCCCCTCCATCATCAAATTCCTAGCATCATAAATGGCATGCTTAGTGGGACCATGAGCACTCAACGTACCAAGACGATGAATATGCAATTAAAAAATTGATAAATGAATAATTGAATACCTTTAAATTTATAATTTTAGATTTTTTTTGTCATATTTTTGATTATTTTGCTAACTCAGATCTACATAGAGACCAACATCAGTTAGGCCTAACTATCATCAATTCTAACAAAATGGCATTAGTTATACCTAACTAAACTCAATTCTATGTAACCATCATTAGTTGGTATGCATGATGAATAAAAGTTTTTAAATATTAAATTTTGAGATTTTTAGCATTATTTTTCATTATTTATTAGCTTCTTTGATATTTGAACTTTTTGTCTAATCCCTAGGTTGTAGGTTTCAAAAAGTTTTTATCTAGTTTTGGACTAGCCTAACACTTTCATCTTATTTGGTTTTGACTTTAGGTTCACAAGTGATCGACATCAATCCTAGTCAATTGGTATTGGTCCTTTACTATTGTTGTTGGTTCTCTATTTGACTGACATCAGTTACCTTAGAACTGGCTTCAGTTAGTTTTAATCAACCATGATCACCATGTTTTCAAAAATAAAAACCTGAGAGCTAATTTTCCAAAGTTCATTTTCTCACCATTGAATGTGTTTCAAATAAAGAGGAGACTATCAAACAATTTTAGGTCTTAGGCTTGATTGGAACATAAATTTGTAAGTTTAAGTGGGTTTGACATTTAAAAAGGAATTAGCTAAGTCTTATACAATTCAATTTGGTGATTAAAATGAACTTGTTAGATATTGAACATTTGTTATTTGGTATTTAAAAATAATTAGGATGGATAATTCTTAGAAAAAATTCATTTTTAGTGATTAAAATGAATAATTAAGTCTTGGACACTTATTTTTGGTTTTTATAATAAACTTAGGATAAATCTTGAACATTTAGGTTTTTGAGGCTTAAAATGAACATCGATGGTTTCACTTGAATTAGTTTTGTACAAATATCTTTCAAAGATTTTTCACTTAATACAAAGGACCAAGTAATGAATCTAATAAAACATTTCAAATTAGTGCACAAATTAACATTCCTTTATCTTTCAAATTCATTGATAAATATTTTTTGAACTTGTTTGTTTGTTTTTACAAAATAAATAGTGTATGTTCTCCCCCATCCCTTATAGGGAACTTGGGTGACCAAAAGTGCCTTTTCATTTCATTTGTCTCTAGTCCAAGGCATATAAATAAAGCTATTTAGGATTTACATAAAACTCTTATGCTTTGGGTGATCTAAAAACAACCTTAAAGTCTTCTACTTGGTTTTATTTTCATGAAATTTGTCTTGTGAATGGGATGTCATTACCTCTCATGAGTTCTCTAGAGAATCATTGACCCAGGGCTTCATCTCCTAGAAGTGTTTCAGCCCCACTCCATGATGGGAGTATATAAATTATAGTATGCATACTGCAAGAGTTATGGATTGAGTGACTAACCTCTACTTTCATAATGAAGGCTCAAGTTAGGTCTAGTCAACCAAGGGATTCCACTAAGCAGTTCATGGATGGAATTATCATGTAAAGGAATAAACCCTTGCATGATAATTTTAGTGGTATGAAATTAATTAATGTGATGCTTATCTTGTGTTAGACACACTTGAGATCAATCTAGATAGTCATAAATTATAAGTTTTGGTCAACCTCACTTTTCCATACCTTGTTAAGATCTAGGATGATATACTTAGTTAAATTTTAGTATTTTTATTTTATTGCTTGGTGTTTTGAGTCTAAAACTTTATTTGTTTAAACCACATTAAAAAAAATTCTTGTTTATACATCACTCATTTGTTTGAGGAGGAATTATGCTTGCTAGTTTGTCACACACTTTTGCCTTAAACTTTTACACAAACTTGTTTGTGTGTGTCTTGATTGAAATGGGTAACATTACGCTACCAAAATCATGTCAATTTTTTTTACCATAAGTATTTGAAGCAAACCATTATCACATATTTATAGAGTGATAATGACATTAAACTACTCAAATTATTTCAATATAGACTTATCTTATCTTGTGTCCAAGTTTCACATTTGAAACTAATCACATATGTCTTGTGGGATATTTTGTTTAGCACTATTATGCTATTCAAAATTGCCTAGCTTGTTGGTCAACTAAATCCTAAATTTTCATAAGTTGAGTCTTTAATTAAATATTACAAGTTTAGATTCGAATATTAATTGATTTTTGTTTAGGCCTCAACTCACAAGGGATGATACATAAATCTTTCTTTCGGGTTGTGTAACTTAGGTTAATTGATTACCCAAATTTGAAAACTATGTTATTTGTGCCTTTGTTTGATAGAATCATTCTAAAACCAAGTGCCTTTTATTTGGTGCCTTATACCAATTTTATCATATATATGTCTAGAATCAAGTGCCTATTTTATGCCAAAGTGTTCCAAGTTTGTTAGATTAAAATCATCTCCTTTTCTTCAAGTCAAGATTATGATGCCATGTTTGGCCAAGGGTCCTAGCACATTCCTATTTGAGCCTAGATTTTAATGTCGCATTTAGCCAAAAGACCTTACAACTTTTATTTTCCTAGATTAGACCTTGTTTGAAACATTTTGAACCTAGAGTTTGGCATGCCATTTTTATTCAAACACTTGAATTTTTGTGTGTGAAATTTGACATTAGACATTTGATGTTAAATTTTTGTATTCCAAGTTTGAACACAAACCATTTTGTAGATACAGCTCTCCTAGACCAAGTTAGACCATGTTTGAACCTTTTGTCATTTGGAAAATGTTTTTAAGAGTTTATATAACTCTAAGATTTTTTATAAAGTGTTATCATTGACATGGATATGTATAGATACAATTATGGTGGAGTAAAATATAATCTAATTTATGATATAATGGTCACACAAAATGAATTTGATTTTGATGAATTTGTTCAAGACCCTTATGAAGATGATGTCACTTAGGAGATGGATCCATATCCTCCTTAAAATAATCAATATAGGGAAAAAATTAAAGAACCTTATTACAATCCAAGTTGAAACATCTATTGGGATAGGGATAATGTTATTTGTAAAGAGGATCCATACCCTCCTTACAATACTCAATCTAGGGAACAATATGACTTTGTTTGAGACCCCTACTAAGATAGGGATAATTTTATTTGTGAGGAAGATCCAAACCTTCCTTGTAATAATTAATCTAGGGAATAAAGCCAAGTTCACCAAGTATCATGTTTAGTGACACTTTCTTCTAGCCAGTTGATGTATTACACTCACCCTTAAATGAACACTCATTCCCCCACCTATACCATTAAACCTCATTCAAACTATGTGAGTTACCAAGCTCCATAATGTCCAAGGACTACCATTACCATTCTATGACCTCATATTTTGGCTTGTGTGAGAAATCAAGCTCCACAATGCCCTACCATTTCTATTTAAAGATCTCATCCTTTGGCTTGTGTAAGCAATCAAGTTCCATGATGACCTTTCATTATCCAATCATCAACCATCCTTAATGCTCCTTAGAATTATGTGAGCTACTAGGTTATACAATTTCTAAGGACTACTATTACCATTCTAGGACCTCATCATTTGGCTCATACAAGCAACCAAGCTCCATAATGCCCTACTCTTACCATTTCAAGACCTCATCATTTGGATTATAAGAGAAATCAAGCTCCATGACACCCTCTCATTATCCAACCACTAGTTATTCTTCAACTATTACCAAATATTCCCCACTTTATAAAACCCCTGCCAATTATCCAACCCCAATTGAGCCAATCAGTACCTCTTTAATAGAGCCAATCATTTGAAGACCAAGCTATATTCAAAACTAGTATCTTACAACCAATCTTAAACCAAGGCCAAAATAGCCAACCAATCTGAGATGTTTTTATTGAGACAACCATTTATGATAAGTCAACTTGTGATGAATCACCTTTTATTCCTATGCCCATTATCAAAGAGTCTCATTTTGACAAGCCAGTCTTTACTGAGTCACTTTTTAATGATTATAACCAACTTTGGGCAGATCATTACCTTGACCATATGCCTATTTTTCAAGAACCTCCTTTTAACTAGCCAGTCTCTAAGGAGTTGTCTCTTGACCTTGTTCTCACTATTGAGGAGTCTCACTTTGATAAACTAGTCTTTATGGAGCCCATTATGCCATCACAAGCCATTAATTATCCAATACCAAACATTCAATAACACATCATTATAGAAACATCCACACCAAATGAGGAATCAATATTGAAGTTAAGTTTTATTTTTGAACTGACATAAGATTTAGCATTAGAAGTATAATCAATGTCAGTCTCGACATTAGATTTAGATTCCCTTCAATTGGAATTAGATTTAGAATAATAATACATTCATGGATGTTACAATATTGGTTATGCATGCCTCAAAAATCAATTTGAGTAAATTTATGATCCTTCTATGGTTTTGGGGATCATTAATTTAACATCGACACAAGTTCTCCTAATATCTGCTATGAGGATTATGATTCCTTTTCCCATTCCATTAATTTACACATACCATTATCATTAACCAACCTTGCCATTATATTGACATTCCATCTTTCACAAGTGTCAATCGGGACTAACAAAATCACAAATTATTGAATTGCATCCATGAAAACATATTAGTTTAAGAACATCAGGGATGCCAAGAAAAAATTCATGTAGAATAAGAATAATCTCTTAGTGAAACCTTTTCATAGGTGCTATAAGATAATCCAAGTCAAAAGTAAACATTCCTTAGTGAAAAATTCTCAGAGGCACTATGGGACAATCAAGACAACTTCATAAGTGAAAACCTATTCAAGGTGCCAATAGTTGAGCAAATGTTTTTTTCACTATTTAATGAAGACAAAATCAAATATGAAATAAATATATCTTCCAATAAATAACCTGATTAGATGGTATCTACTCTCAGGCCTAAACAATAGAAAAATCTTGTGGTCTTAGTGAGAGCATATTCAAAAGTCTTCAGCTCTACCACATCCAAAGTTATGTCAAATCCAGAATCACCAAAATTATGTGTGCCTAAAAAACTTGATCTTCATTTGTTTCCCAGCCATTATACATTTCATTGTCATCAAACGTATCATCTATTATTTATCCATTTTTATCATCACTGACCTCACTTTCCTTTACAAAAGCTATAATGATACCTTGTCTCAGCATTTAGAGGAAACAAAATCAATAACCAATGAAGATCATAACAACATAATTTATATCTAAATCTACAGTAGTTTCCCAAGATTTAGAAGAGGTGTGGGCTAGTAATTTAAATAACTAATTATTCTAGTTAACCCATATGCTGATTAGGATGTGCATCTCCACATCAACAAGAACACTAGAAACATTCACCCAGGCCAAAATCATGTACCATTCCATTTTTATTTGCCATTTCTTATCCATTTGTCATATACCTTTCCATTTTCATTTTACTATTCCCTTATCATTATTTCATACCATTGTCACTTCCCTCTCCTTACCACTTGGGGGAAACCCTCTTACCATTTTATCCAATTATCATACCATCATCATCTTAAACAATGTCATATCATATAATTTTTTACCATGCCATCCATATTAGATCAAAACCTATTTTCAGCCATCATACCCAACCCCATTTTGATCTTGGTTCCTTTGATTCTTCCTACACTTTTAGTGAGGGAATTTCAATCCAGTTTATGTAGTTTTAGAATTCTATGTTCAAATGATAGTTTATAAAAGTAGTGTGATAGTTGATCTAGAAATATATATTTTATTTACCACTTACCAAGTGCCATTAATTATAACACCTATGGGAAAATTTGTATTCCACATTATATTGCTAATTATAACCACTGATGCACAAATTCCTACCATAGACCTATGTCATTATTTCTTAATTATAACCACCTATGGGAAAATTAAGAAAAACACCTTTATCATGCATTGTCACATCACCTTGACATTAATACTCTAATGAGCCTGGCCATTTATCAATTTTGAGAACCTGTTTTGACCTAGTCAGTTCTCACCACCTTTTTTGTGGGTAGAATTATTGTGATTTGAGGTTATTTTAGGATTATGTAGGTCATACTCAATTCACATAGAGGTTAACTCAGTCTCCCTTTGCCATTCTCTCTCACTATTTTATGAACAACCTAAGCCAATGATCTCACCATTTTGTGAGAAATTTTAGTTTAAATGCTCTCACCATTTTTCAAGATTGAATCATTTAGTGTCTCATCATTCTCAATCAAGTTGAGATTCTTCAAAAATTCTAAAAACATTTTTAAAAACCATTTCAAAAAACCAAATACATAGACCACTTCTTTACCTTAATGATTCTGGAAAACCTCACTAAGTCACAAGAAACCACTTGCTATTTAGTTTTCCCATCCTTATTGCCCCCTTGTCCCACACACTTACCATTTTGTAAGACCATTCCTTATTCTTCTATAACATCCATCATGTTTTCTTATTCATCATTTTATTCTATCCCATATCTTGGGAGAACTACATTCAGCTTGAATTTTTTTTTGGATATTACATCCATGATAATATATAGTTAGTGCCCACTTACCTAGTGCATATGGATCTAGCTTGACCACCCCTTCTTTTTCTTCTATTACCCCATTTTTTTTATTTGTTAAGTTATCTCCTATTTTCTAGGGGTAATGTTCATTATTTTGTTTGTGTTTTATTTTTTGTACTAACATTATGAATACCCATTATTTGTTTCTCTTTATTTGGTTTATTTATTTGTTTGTTTGTTTTGTTTATGTGTTTTTTTGTGTGTCTATTTTTTTTCTTTCTTATTGTGCCTCAATTAAGTTTATGTGCATTCATTGGGTGATTCCCTATGCATTATTATTGAATTCATCCATATTCATATGTCAACATAATCATCATGGTTTTTATCATTGGTGTATTATTTTATATTATTTATTAGATCAAGAGTCAATATTTATGCATACTTAGGCCACATTATAATGGTGTTCTATCATGATGCCTATCATCATGTGCTATAGTAAAAATTAGCTTGAATAAGTCTCACTGATAATAAAGCAATGATACTCCTTGGCACCAACACCAACAACATTATTGATCTAATCCAAATCATATCACAAATAAAGTAATTAAATAAATGAAAGAATTTAACCTTTACTAGTTCAGATGGGCATCTCCCTACTAGTAGGTTGCTTAATTCATCTTCATCCTCTATATCAATTTTCTATCATCATATTTACCATCATCTTCCATCAATCATGTTTTACATAATTGGGGTATAATGATTATAATTGCCTTTGGGAAAATCATTATACACCATCCCACTTGTTTGTAATAATTGAGATACTAATGATTATAACTACCTATGGGAAAATAATTATATATCATCCCACTTGCATCTTTCATATCATGTTTGCCAACATCAAGATATAATGCTTATAACTGCCTTTGGGAAAACCATTAATACCATCCCACCTATGCCAATGATTATAACCACTTGTGGGTAAATCATCATATTTGTCTACCCTAATTGGGGTAGTTCCATATGCCACTGAATATAAGCACCATTGGGAAAATCAAACCCTTCCACCCCATCATTTTAATTTTTGTGGTCTACTCATTTTATTCTTGCAAAGGACCATTTTCCAACCCCATTTTCCAACTTCCCCCTTGAAGGGGAAACTATAGTTCATCCATTTCCATTAAATTCATAATCATACAGAACCTTTTCAATCTTTGATAATAACTTATTGTGCTTACATCTTGTAATGCCTTCCCAGACAGGGGTAAACTATAGACACCTAAAATTATCCACCAATGGCTTCATACCATAATTTAGACTGATTCTTACCAATCTTTACAAATCTATCTTAAGAATCACTAAATGTCTCAAATTTGGCTTCACAACATGAAATTTGGACTAATAAATCCATTAAATGGGGAAAATTCACACATGTAATTAATTCAAATCTTGAAAAATGCTAAAAATCCTAAACAAAATTAATTAACATGTAAAACCTAATCAAATGCTTAATTGGTACATCCATGAGAAATTAAATGAATGATCAAAAAGTAAATTCAAAAATCAAATAATATCCTAAGAATTCATAATTATCCTTTTGTGAGTTTTCAAATATCCAAAATATCTCAAACATACCTATTGATTTCTAAACATGACCATTTTACACCTTTTAACTTTATTGGGGTTAATTTACTCACAAAGGTTAGGGTTGAAGCCATTCAAATCCCTAACTACACTCTAACTCACATTGAGTTGGGGTTGATTACTAAACCTATAAATGCAAGCATTTGCCTCTTCATCTAGAGAGCTTGAACATAGTAAAGTTATTATGTAGGATTTAGGGCATGGAGTAAAATTATAGTGTTATAATGTCAAAATCATAATCCAAGCCATCAAGCCATCAAAATACATCAAATAAGCATGAGCCAACCAACAATGGTGCCAAGGGGAGGAGCCACACAACTCCATTTGCCATAGGCTTCTTGAGCACAAATCAAGCAAACCAAATGAATAAATCTCTTAGAGCATTCATAGAAGGTAATGAAGTTGTCATTCTTTGTATTTTAGTTATAGTTGTAATTTGTTTCATTCATTAAACTCCCCCTATAATCTAGGAATGGAGGTGTTAAGCTTGTTAGTGTGTTTTTCATTTCATTATTTTATATGAAAACTAACACTTTATCTAACCTCCCCTCCATCATCAAATTCTTAGAATCATAGCTAAAGCACCCTTGTTAGATACCAAGTCACTTATTTTGAATTTTCTTAATGACTCAATCATAACTCTAGATGACATTTATTTTGAGCCTCAGCACTAGACTCTTTACTTTGATGGTTCCTACACTTATCATGGATCAAGAGCCAATATTATATGCATAACTCCTTAAGGGGATATCATCCCCAAAGCATTCCAAATTTTTCATTGTACCAGCAATATATTAAAGTATGAAGTATTCATTACAAGGATTCATCTAGTAGTATAATGGATATCGAGAAATTACATGTTCATGGAGATTCTGAATTGATTATTAAATATGTGATAGAACAATACCAAACTAAAGATGAGAATATTATTACTTATAATAATATGGTGGATCATCTTAAACAGAGCTTTGAATGCATCTAATTTGAATAAATTCTAGAATATAGTTATAGGATTTTAGATGTAATGGACACAATTGGATCACTAATAATAATTTTATAACATGATATAGATTATTAATTCCTTATTGAACATCTCTTAAATCCAATTCACAGATATTCCAAATCTGAAATGGTATGTGATATTATTGGTCCCATCTCACCTTTGTACTCTGATACATATGTCTACCTTCATGAAAATATTCTTCCTTCTAACCTTTACCATAACTAAAAAAATACTTCATTCATACCACTTCTCATTATATCATTCTCATTAACACACTCTATAATAGAAGATATGATGTAGCTATACTTCATTATTTAGCTTAGGTAGAATTATAATTAGTGTTTAAAGAAGTACATAAATAAATTTGTGGGGACCACACTGGTGGACTAGTCCTTACCAAAAAACTCCTACGTATAAGGTATTACTGGTTCACTATGGAGGTTGATGCAGGTATTTATGTAAAAAAGTGTGTGTCTTGCCAAAATCATGCCAATCTCATTCATTCACTAGCTTAACTATTTTTGCCGATCATTATCCCATGGTCATTTTCCATGTGGGGACTCAATCTCATAGGAAAAATCAATCCTAATTTTTTTGATGGCCATAAACATATCCTCAATGAAACTAAATACTTTAATAAGTGGGTTGAAGACATTCCCTCATTTATTTAATAGGCAAGAAAATATCTAAATTCATCCTAAATAACCTCATCTATCACTTTGGCATTCCTTCTGACCTCATTTATGACAATGGTGGCTCCTTTAAAAATTAGGACATGAAATCCCTCTATGCCAAATACTATATCAATAAAAACTTTTCCACTACCTATTTTTCTAAAAATAATGGCCAAGCTAAAGCATCCAAACAATCTTGATCCAAATCCTTAAGAAGACTATTAATATTTTTAGTTGTGATTGACATTTGAAATTATTTTTGGCCCTTTGGGTGTATTGTACCAATACCTAAACCCTAACAAGAAACACACCACATTCCCTTCTTTATGGCACTAAAGCTATTATCCCTATCAAGATCAAGTTGCCTTTCTTGTACATTTAATTAAAGTATATCCTTGATAAGGAAGAATGCATAGAATCATAGTTACAAGAATTAGACCTACTTGATAAAAAATAGGTAGCTACTTTGAATAATATTCAAGCATATCAGAACATGTTATGTCATAGCTAAAATAAATGTATCAAACACATATATTTTAAACTTGGTGACTTATCCTTTAAATAAAAACAAAAGAATACTAATGTAATCTGTGAAAATAAAGGCAACTTTGAGCCTAATTGGTTGATCCCATTCATCATCACAAAAAATTATGGATATAGAGCATACAGATTGGATACACCAGATGGAAAAGAGCTAGATGAGCCCATGAATATTATGCATCTAAAGAGTTTTTACAATTGATTTGATCAAACATTGTCTATGAGGACCCTTGTATGGGGGCATGACCTAATAACACCCTCCCTTCATTCTAATTCTAAATTGAGTCGATCCATATTGATCTTATTCCCTCATCCTATTACCAATCTTGATTTTTATTTTGGTTATCATTACAATATAAAATTTTAGATACCATAATTCTATGAAAATTTTAAAGCACATATTTGGATTTGGTTACCATCAGCACATCAAGGACATGCAAGATCTCAGAGTAGTTTATGCATGATTTCCCTATGTTATGGTATTTGAAATTTATCTTTTGACTCTTGTTAAATCTTGCACCATTTTTTTTGTTCATATGCCATTTCTATTTTCAACCCTAACAGTGATTTTTAGTATCTTTTACTAAGGTGAACTTATGTTGACTTGAGGTCCATTTGGATTATATAAGTAATATTTAGTTTCTGAGGTCAGCTGAGTAACACTCTTTTTTCATGTTCTTTCCATTTTGTGAGAATCCTAATCTAGACTCTCAACATTTTAAAAGTATTTTAAGCCATGCCCTCATCATTTTATGAGTTAATACATTTTACATCTCATCATCCTCCATTGAGTTGAGATGCCAAAATCTGAAAGCATTCAAAATAATCCAAAAAACCTTATTTCTTTAAAAAAATCACAAAAATAACCTAAAAATCAGTAAGTTCTAAAAGGTGCTTAAAATATTCATAGGAGATATTAATCCATAAAATCTTTCCTTATTTTATCATCTTGTTTACTTGTGGACTTTGGCTTTGTTTTAGATGGTGCAATTTATTGCATTTACTAGGTGAAAACCCCTTATCTATCCATGATAATTTTTAGTTTACCATTGTTATTCCTTAATTTTACCTCCCATTTTTGGGAGAAATACATTAGCCTAAGATCCATATAAGATATGTAGACAATGCTTAGATGCATGGGGTATCTCAGGTTAGCTCGACCAATATTATTACCATTCCATATTTCTTAAGTTATCTAAATTCTCTTACCATTTTACACATGTACTTTCCATATTATTCTTTTATAATAAATATTATTACTTGTTATCATTTTTCTTCTTTCCCATATCCCTAAGAGAATTATATTTGACTTGAAGTTCATTAGATTATGTAGGCAACATTTACTTGCATGGGACATTTAGAGACAACTCAACCATCCCTTCCTTTTTCTTCTATTACCCCCATTTCCTCTAGGTTGTTATCTTATCCTACCAGTTTACCTCTATATATTAGGGGGAAAATATCTAAGAGAATGATTTACATTCACACACACATAAATGATTCATTTATTTATTATTTTATGGTGTGCTTATGTGTTTGTCTATAATGATTATTTTTAATTGTTCTTGGTGCCTTTATTTTCTTTTATTATTGAGAAACATGATGATTTATATTGATTTTATTTTGATTTTATGTTTTCTTGCTTCTTTGAATGCTTTTTTATTTACCTTTTCTATTATTTACCTAACTTAGTCCCCTGTGCCAATAGGGTCATCATCATGGTGCTCCTTATCACACAGTTATACTTGATTTCATTTATTCACATATGTCAACATTGTCATCATGTTTTTTATCATTCGTGCATTGTTGTCAATTGTCTATTTGAACAGGGGGTGAATCCTTATGCATATTATGCCCTAGTCATCATGGTATTTTATATCATGGTGTCTAACATTTAGTGTTACATAAAAAATCAAGTGTTAGAGGTCTAATTAGCAATTTTTCATAAAAATATCTCCTTATCTACTATCCTTCAACCAATTAATCAATTACCTAATCTTCATTTATCCAAATGAAAAACTATCCTATTGGGGCAAACCATTTAGACTGTTCAATGACCAAATCCTCCTTATGGGGATAACTCCTCATATTTGTAATAAAATTTACCCAGTTGGGGAAAATTATTGTGATCAACCGAGACCACCTTATTTGGGGCCAAGTCCATTATATAGTCTTATAATTATAAACCAATATATTTATCCCATTCTTGATTCTTCCTATCTTTTTTGAGGTCTTGTATATTTTATCTTCTTCCCCAACCTTCCCATTTAGGGATATCCAAGGATAATCAAATGCCATTTAGGGCATCAACATGGGTTTATTAACTCATAGATTTTAAAGAGAAAATGAGAAGAGTTAAGACACGATTCTTCAAGCATTATCAAATTTCTTCTTAATGACTTTTTATTTTTTTGAAAATATGTTATTGTACCTAGTGTCTTGTAACACCTTCTCAAATAGGAGAAAACTATAGACACTTCATTTTAACCATTTCTATGTCTAAACTATAATCAAGAGTGATTTTTTGTAATCTCATGCAAATTTAACTAGAAATCATCACTGGACCTAATTTGTCTGCATAACTACCAATTTAACCCAAAATCATAGCAACACATCCCTAATTAGGCAATATATCATATTACATCATTAATATTACCAAATGCTTCTTGAATTAAATCAACCCTTTGAAAGTGTCTTCACAAAATAATTAATTGAATATTTGATTAATAAATAAAACATTATAAAATGCCACCATTCCTCTAATTATTGATTAATCCCACTTAATCAATTTTAATTATTCCTCTAATAGGAAAACCTGTGGATTTGGAATTATCCTATTTTCATAAATTTAAAATTGGAATATTGCCTCATAAATGGATGATAACATAAGGCAAAGTGTGAAAGAAGGAAAAGGCTATGCCATTTATTACACTTTACTTACACACTCAAGAAAAGTTCTTATAGCTCACTTACAGACATCAAAGGGCTATCATTTGAATATATTTCAACCCTCTTACATATTCCATGTCTCCATTAATAGAGTATCTTACACTTTCAACCTCCTATATTGATGAGGGTGAAGATAGATTCTCAACCCTCCATATTGAGATGAGATAAACGGTCCATAATTATTAAGGAAATCTATAAATGTAAAACTCACACCTCTCATTTCAAAAGCTTCTTCATGTAAAATTAATCTACCAAATTATACAAGGAGATTACATTCTCTCATTTTAAGATAAATCTAAAATAAAGTGTAAACAAGAAGATATGCTTCTCACATGAGGAATCAAGCATTGACAAAAACTTCTACATCTATAAGCTAATCTCAACCTATTTAGACTGATTTTTAAGAAAATATTCTAAGGAGGTATAAGTGTTATTTTAATCTTTTAATATGTATTTTTTACTTGTTTTACATATATCTCAACTTAGGTATTATGATTGAGATTCTAGTTATTCAAGTTATTTTATTTTTATTCACTAACAATTGACTAACCTCCCTTATATTCATGATCTACAAGATTTATGTATGCACACATAAGTAATGTATGGTAAAGATAGGTCAAGTTTAACATTTTCAATTATCTAATACAATTTTTATGTGTTTATAAATATCACCTTGCCTTAACCCACCTCACATTGGATCTCTCCATGCATCCTTTTATTTTAGTATTTTTAATATTAAAGTAATAGGAAATAAGTTATATACATTTGTCTAGAGCCACACTTTGTATTTGGGATAAGGTTTCAAATGTCTATCTTGCTCCATGAAAACCTTTAATAAAAACATGTAAAAATAAATGTACATATATGTTATAAAATCTAATGTGAATAATATCAATCAAATGTTTTAAATTTGAAGAGAAAGGAATGGATACACATTTGAGTAGGCTAACTGTGTTGTGCTTTGAAGTATTGGAGATTGGGTTGATAATGCCCGAAGGTGAGTGTCATTGTATAAAACATGGGTTGGGAAGATAAATTACCCAATCATGAAGATGGATAAGTGATTTGAGCAATGCAAGGCCTCATTTTCCCTCTCATTTAATTGATCTTGAACAAATAATAGGTTCAAGGTGGAAAAGGTGGAGTCCCATAGTAGAATCATATGTAAAGGTGAAACCCCATATTAGGTTTGTATGTAAATTTAAATAGACTAAATCAACTATTAAAAATAGGTTTTAGATTCACAATATTACCTTAAATGCCTATAGTACCAAATTGAAAACATAAAAGTACATACATGAATGACATCTATGCCCCATAATCTGATCCAATTGTATCAATATATTATAGATTTTATAAATCTATTTGTCACTCTACCTCTAGTATAATAATATGATAACGTGTCACTCATGTACATGTAAAATGTGTATATATGTGCCCAAATCTATCTTAATTTGTACACACACACACACACACACACACACACACACACACACACACACACACATCTAATACTTTGATCCAATTTTAACCTTTGTACCCTATAATATGTCCTAAAATTTTACATTATATGTGTATGAAAGATTGATATATATGACAAGCCCATTGGTATACCTCCCTTTGAGGTGATGGATATAACATATACATTACTCATCTCAAAATAATAATATTTAAATGCATAATGTTATATAAAAAGATATATAAGTATGGAAAAAAAGTGATAACATGAGGATAATATGTTATCAAAGTATGATTAAATTATCAAAGCATATATTAAACATCTATCCTAAGGCAATCAAGTGTCATGTTAATATATATAGAAATTGGGAATTTAGTATTTATCATCACAAATATATTCACTAAATATTAATCAACATAGGAAAATTCATGATATAGATCATGAAATGACACACAAAAGTAAATATGCATGATATGGATTACGATATCACAAGCTCAACATATAATCCTAGATTTTTCCACACATATAAAAATAATATCATGGCCATGATGAAAATAATGGAAGAACACAAAAAATAATTGAATTCCACATAAAATAATATTCATACATAGTACATGTAATGCCATGAAAGGAAAGAGACACATTTAATGAAAAATCAATGTCACACAAGACAAGAGCCACATTCAATGAATAATCAATGCCATATAATAAAATAGCCTAACATAATAAACAAATAATTTCAGTTAAGGCAAGAGATATATACAATGAACAATCAATTTCACACAACATAAGAGTTTCGTCCAATGTAATACACATTGAAGGATCACACCATGCAAAAGAAAAGTATAGTCATGCATGAAGGTACTGTTGAGATCAACATGCCCTATTTTTAAGAAAATGGGGACCCTATGAAAAATTTAGGCCATTCACCCTGAGGATATACCTTACCCTTGGTAATACATGATTAAAACCATTTGTATGACTTAAAATATTTAAAATTCATGTTAGTCTATTAGAAATATTAATGGGGTAATTTTTTTAAATATTTCATTAATGTCTAGTTTATTAACATTTATAATGATCTAATTTATTTAAAATTTCTCTCAAATCTAAGGTATGATCCCTAGGACTCAATAAAATTTGATAAATTGAGGTTTTTAAATCAAGTTCTAACTTTAGCTATGTCAAAATTCTTATTTTATACTATGACTTACCTTGATTTTAAGTTTTAGACCAAAGGTCCAAGTCAAATTTCCTACTCAAACTTTAAAAATTTAGACTCATCCCTTTTATTTTATCTCATAATTTTATAAATTTCATGCCTTTTAATTTGTAAATAACTTGACACCATCTCAAATTTAATTAACATGTGGAAGTGTTGCATGCAGTAGTCACTCAACCACTTAAATATTTGATCTTTATCGCATGTATTTAGCTTCTAAAAAATAGAGCAACCTAGAAATATAGTGAGAGTCTACTACTTGTCATTAAATCATGGTGTTATAATCCATAAAGAAGTTATATCTCAATAAATACATGCCATGTCATACTTAGTCATGGCCCTCTAAGGATCCTTTCTTTTTTTTAAAGTCTCATGACCCTACAACCTAATCACAATGTTCCACTTAGCACTTGTTAATTATGTTTCAAGTTAAAATAAGAGTTACAAAGTTTGTGACCCAAGAAACCAATCATATTGTACAACTTTTCACTCATTTGTGGCACTTTAAGTTCAAGGAGGAGTCATAACTCAATCAGAACACACCACATGGTGCCCAATCATAGCCTTCCATGGCTTTATGTTACCTTCTAAAGTCTCATGATAAAGTGACCCTATCATAACATGCCACTTGGAACTCAATTGCATACCCACACCACTATTGATAAGGCGTAATGTTTCAATCTCTTAATACTATGATTTCAAGATAAGATGACACCTAGTAGTTAGTCACTAAACCTTAGATAACTAGATGTTATGTAGAATCCACCCAACAATCAGGAGTAATGGGATGGGAACACATGGACCCATATCTCATGGCAATATCACTCTACAAAGAATCCATGAAACTCAATGACTGTGTGATCAAATAAAAAGGTGACACTTGGAAAAGTCTCATGGCAGTTGGGTCCATTATAATTTTCATACAATAAAGGCCCATGATAACATGAGCTAATAAGGGCTTGCCACTTGAAAAATAAGTAAAGGTCCCAAGGCCACATCAACCAAAGGATGAAAGGGGTCAAGCCATTAAAAATTAGAAAAGAGTGATCCAAGCAAGAGATGACACTTGGAAGAGTGTTACACAACCCACTTAGATAGCCCAATATTCAAAATAGAAGGCTAAAATGCATGAAAAGGTGCTAGTGTTGAGTACATGTCAAGTATGACACCTAGGTGGCACATAAGTTTCCACAAAGTGTTAGTTGTAGGTGAAAATTAAATGTCTATGATGATTGTTTTGGTAGTTATAAATCCAAGTCACTTCACTAAAAAATTCAAGCTTGTGATGATAGCCATGTGGACAAAGTGAAGGCAATGATTGGCTAGTTTCTCAAAGTGAAAATTTGAAGTTATTAGAATAAAACTAAGGAGCCACTTGGGCTTTAAATCAAAGTGAGTTAAATATACTTACCATTTATGACTTCTATCATTTAGTTCAAATTCTAAATTTAGAGTCTTAAGCTTACCATCTCAAATCATTAGGTTCACATTCATTTGTTACTTGTTAAAGAATTTTGAAGCATTATGTGAATTTCCTAAGAAATTCTATGTATTTTTCCACCATTAAAGTAATACACAAGATTATCAATCACCAAATTTAGAACAATGGCTAAAGCTTAATCATCCAAGAATGAGCAAGAAATAACAAGTCCCATTCTTCTACTCCTATAGAATAAATATCATCTTTTGGGACACTAACTTAAACTTTGTTGCATTGGACATTGAAGACAAACACTATAAAAACTTGTTCTATCATGTAGAAAAGACTGTGGACCAAGACATTGATGATGAAGAAGGATCCAATGATTTAGAGGATAGGTCAGACATTTTGGCACTTAAATCTATAGTTTTTTACAAGGAAACATCTAACCCAAAGGTACTCCCCTATGTATACTTAGTCTACCACATATTTCTTCAATCTGGGTATGTTAACAATATGATTAAGTCTTTGAATTTGGGACAAGACATTGATTTCATATCTAGGCTATCCTTTTAGACTTACTATGATTTTCCCAAACTAGAGATTATATTTGGTGACTCCAAACACATGACATCAGGGAAGTTTTGAGAGACTGGGCTGAAAATAAGGAAAATTTTATATGCAAAATAAAAATCATCTAGATTCCCATTACCTAATTCATAAAGGGGGTAAGAATGGTAATGGCTATGATGAATTGATGGCATGGGGATGAAGACACAAGCCATGCAGATGAGAAGTGGGTTATATTTATATCTATGATAATAGATGATGCAAAGACTCCCCCTCTAGGAGAAATTATATCTTGCAACTTGCTAGCACAGATCATAAGGGTCATAGACAACTAGGGGAATCATTTATAATGATTTCCTACTTGGTGGATTCCATTTATGCCACCCAAAAGTTCCCACAGTTCACCAATTAGGATCCTAAAATGAAATAGACTATGACTTAAACCTTTTCGAAGGTCAGAGTGTATAAATACAAGTAAGAGATGAGGGAAATTATTGAACATTTCTACCCCATTGTGTATAAGGAAATCCATGAGAGGCCCATGCCTAGACTATCATAGGAAATTTAAGCAACACTGATTACCCTTGGAGCTTACCGGTACTACCTATATTTTATAGTAGTGAGGATAGTTGGAATCAAAACAATCCCCCTTACATTACCCATTACAATGCCAAACAAGTTTGCCAAGCAAGAAATTGATTTAGAATTACTCACATGGATGAAAATATTATTAAATAATAAAAAAGAGGAAAGAACAAATGAACCTTAGATTAATCAAAGGATATTTCAAGTATTGTCTCCTACTTTGGAGAAGTGAAGAGCTGAGACTAAAAACCATATTGAGCAAGATTCTATTTTAGGAGTAACATCTAGTAGTCCATCTTAAGAATAAAATGTTACCTCACTATAGACAAGACCTTCTATGGTACCCCATTCCTCAATGGTGGATGTAGTAAAACCACCTACTACAACATTGACACCTTTAGCATCAAGATTGCCTCCCTTTCTTCTTATCAAAGAGGAGATAGGTATGATAGGTCAGGAATGTTTTTATTTACCTCCTTTATTTTGAAGTAGTCAACCCTTGAATATATTTTTTGAATTCTCAATACTAGATAAATTAAACCTCTTTCCCTAAAAACCCCTCATTAGACCTATGATTAGGCCTGTCATTATGGCCCTGCCCACTGTTAGTCTATTTGTGTTAACATCCACTTCAAAAGTTTCTATGATGGCCAATTTCCTCCCAGTTCTACCTAGGCCCATGCCTAGGTCATGCCCTTAATTTCTAAAGAAAAGACCGATTGTGTTCATACCCCAGGTCCCTTTATTCCCAACTAGTGATTCACCTAGCACTAGTTCTTATTCATACTAAAAAATGACACTTCTCACCTCATCCCCTAGTTTTGCATTTGTCTTAGTCACCTCCATAGTTGCTTCTCAAACATCTACCTTCTAGGACTTGACACCGTCTCATCAATTACCTCTATACACTTAACATTAGGGAGATATTTTAGACAAATTTTACATAAAATAAATGTAGCTGGCCATAATGGAGAGGCAATATTTGGTCATAGTGGACCCTCTATAGGTTTCACTAGAATTTGACAAGAAGGATGGAGTAATGAAGAAGCTAACATAGAGAAAGGTCACTCAACTAGATTAGATAGTTATGTATGAATCTAAAGAAACCTTATTTAAATTGACCAAGAAGAAAAGAGCCAAGCCTATCTAGAAATAACTATATGAAGAGGACCACCTCTCAACTCTAAAAGCATATGGTGATGTAGTCACATAATTAGTAAAAAGAATGCAAGAAAGAATAACCAAGCTAGAGAAACAACACAATGCCACACTACTAGAAGAGACCATCACCAAGTTATACTGAGTTGTTAAGCTTATGTTCAACACACTGAATACCTTGGATCAGTATAAATTAAAAGGGGATGAGGTATATAATAATAATTTTAAGGAAGAGGGTACATATGGATTTATGACAATAAGGTAATCAACTTGGTCAAGTTGATTATAATGAATAAATTTGAAGACCTAAACTTGATCCCTTTGGAGGATTTGAGAATTGCTTAGTCCTATGTAATTAGAAAGAAAACCCTAAACTAGTGGATTGATGACATGAGATCCTTGGGCTAGTCTCTCACCTAGCAGGGTGAAAGAGTTATATCTCTACTTAAAGAGGCTTAAATCACACACCTTGATAACAAGGATAGTTCCATCATCAACAACGATGCCTTTAAATCCTAGATACAAAAATTCATCATCAATTTCATAAAATAGGTTATGGCTAGAGGAGTGACCTTTGGGCAAGAGATAGTAGACTTGGCAACATCTTCCAATCAAATAATAAAAAATGAAATGGTTATCAATGAGGCTATAAGACCTCTCTTGAATAAGCATGATGTAATTTCAGGTCTTACTATCAAATTGATAAAGTAACCTACTATTGATTTGAAGTTGATTGATAGTGATTATAAGAGATGATCTGAAACATGGAATGGACAAATAGAAGATGAGAAGTAAGCTAGTAGTAGACCACAGATGGTCATCATAGGAACTTATTCCTCTTCAACCCCTCTTATAATTTATTCATCTTCTACTACACTGGGAGCTTTATTGTCATCCACTTTAGTAGGATCCCATCTAGTCACCTCAAGAAAGAGATAACCATTTGATAGGCTTCCTTTATTTGATGAGTGTCATGTTCTATTTTGATGCATATTTTGTAAAAGATTCCTTTTTTTTGAATAAGAAATATTTTTTAGTTTTCTATACCATAAGAGACTTTTTAACACTAAAAAATGTCATGTATCTAGTTCTTTTGTAACCAATATAACCATATTAGGCATGAAAGAGGCCTATATAGGGGTTTCTCCCCTCAATTATACTTTAAAACACAACTTTTTGAAATTGATGCAAATAGACAGAGAAATTCCAGTAATTCATTCACTATTTCATTGTTTTCATATTTTCTTATTTCTCAAGTCTTGAAAATGATAGAGGATTTCATTTATCTAATGGGTAAAATTGATAATAGTGTTTTCAATGCATTATGTTAGTTTGTGCTTTCTACTTGACTAATAAAACTTATTTATGTATGCTCCATTTCCTTCTACTCTAAAAATAAATGTGTTTAAATCAATTTGTTATAAGTATCTATTTTTAAAGCATAGATTTCAAATATATGCATTTCATTCACCCAAAAATCACCACTACATTTATGGTATTTTGAGTCTATCACTAAAATTTCATGAATGCTAGTTTTATTTACACTGGTATTAGGAATAACTTAAAGAAAGTTGTTGGTCTTTGTCATTGCAAGATAAACCTTCTTTTCTACCCTACCCTACTTCTTTTTCGAATTTTTTTAAACATGAGTCACTTTAGATTAATGCTCACTGTAAATATTCATTTGTTTATTTAAAGTTTGAGCATAAATTAGAAAAATATACAAAGAAATTTACACCATAAAAATGAATCAATTTTAGATAGATTATGTCACTACTGAGTTCTTATTGTCCCTACAGTAGGGTTTGATCACAGACTAAAGGTGGTATACACACAATCATTCAATAAAAACTAAATTAAACCCTAAGGTATTCTAGTACCTACACTATAAACTGAGAAATATTATTTTACTATTCACATTATATCTTTAACATAGATATACTTCAATAGGAGAATACTTGGCTCTAGAAGGAGGTCCCTTATTTGTTTGTTTTGAGTAAAATTATAGTATATTTCAATTTAAATATAAAATTGTTTATTTAAATACAAAAATATTGGTATAAACAGTGTAGTTTATTTTCATCTTCTATAAGATATTTGTGACCTTTGAAAGATATCTATGAAAATGTGTTTATGCCAAAATATCCTTTAAATACTATCTTAAGTCTAAAGATATTCAAGGCTATGACAAAAAAATTGTTTCCAAATTTTATTCAAACTATTATCTATAAGGAAATGGTGTTTTAAAATCAAAAAATAAGAACCTAATGAATGTAATAAAAAAATCAATAGATAAAAATCCAAGGGAATGGTAGTCACTACTTAAATATGCTCTCTAAGTAGATCAAACCAGATACAAGCAGGCTTTGAATTCATCTTTATTTTTATTGGTATATGTGCAACAATAAATATTTATCATCACATTATAACTACCTAATTATGAGTTCATGGATGAATATATGGATGGTGGTGAAATAATTTAGTCAAGAATATTGAATATCATCCAGATGGAAGATGCTAGAGATGAAGCCCTCAAGAATTTTAACAAACACCAAGACATAGTCAAAAGGTGGTTTGACAAAAGGGATAAAATCAAAACGTTCCAAATCTTAGACTTCGTATTACTATATGACAAAGCCCACCAAAAAAAAGGATAGCATGACAAATTCATGCCCCTTTGGATCAATCCATATCAAATTGTAGAGATATTGGGTGATAATGAGTTTAGACTAAAAGACCTATAAGGAAATGACTTAACTCTACTAGTAAATAAATAGTACTTAAATCACTACTTCTCGACTACTCCTTTCACCCTCACTAAAAGACTATGAGTTGGTTTAGTTTAGAAGTAGGTAGGAGTAGATTAGTTTCCATTTTCTTTTACTTTCTTTTTTTTTTTCTTTCAATTCATTTCTTTCCTTAGATTAGTCATTATGTGGTGTGATTTAATTTATTAATAAGCCCTATGGTCAAGCACTACATTTTTCCTGCATTTGTCCCAAGTTTTGAAATATGAACATTTGAAGTGTTAAAACCCATGTACATCCTGATAGATGGTTGTCCAAAGTGAGAGACTACACTATGTGTTGGTTTAGAGAATTAGAAGAATCTAATTTTAAAGTTTCCATTTCATGGAATCTGTGCTTTTATTATGATTATAATTCAATGGAAAAAATCATGTGTTTGGATGAATAAGGGTCTTAAAATTTTGAAGATCCATGCATACTGGAACTTAATCTTACATCATAAGATTTCCTAGGCAAAACTTAGTCACTAAAAGTGAATGGTTCTTGAGCAAAAGTTCTAAAATCCACTTAAAACTTGGCCAATAAACTAGTTCCCAAATTCCAAGGATTTGTAATATATATATATATATATATATATATATATATATATATGTATCAAGGTGAAATAGACTTGATACTATGAGTTGCACTCCTTTGGAGGTGATTCAAGTAACCTTCACTGAGGCTAACAGAGATACATTTGGCTCCACTCTAGGCCTTACTCTATTTCCAACTAGATATCCATAGCCTCAGTGAAGGTTACTTGAATCACCTCCAAAGGAGTGCAACTCATAGTATCAAGTCTATTTCACCTTGATACATATATATATATATATATATATATATATATATATATATATATATATGTATCAAGGTGAAATAGACTTGATACTATGAGTTGCACTCCTTTGGAGGTGATTCAAGTAACCTTCACTGAGGCTATGGATATCTAGTTGGAAATAGAGTAAGGCCTAGAGTGGAGCCAAATGTATCTCTGTTAGGGCTATGGATACATGACTGGCAGCAAAACAATGCCAAAACCATCCCCTAAAAATCTAGGCATAAGTGTGTGTGTGTGTGTGTGTGTGTGTGTGTGTGTGTGTGTAATTCTTGTGTATGACCTATGTTTAAAGCCATAAAACTTAAAGTCATTGATTGTAAAACCCAAGGGCATGTTGGTCAATCAATTCAAAACACACACAAAGTATGGATGGTTTTTATATTTTCAAGATTTAATCCATCAAGTGGAAAGTTGTTAGTTATGGAGGATAAATTCTAATATTTTTTACACTTACCAAGGAATGACTACTTGATGATTATATTTTAAACTAGGATATCTAAATTCTAGCATATTTCTATGTTTCTCGTAGAGGTCTCCATTTGTTGAGATCAATACACCCCATTTTTAAGAAAATGGGGTCCCTTTGAAAAATTTGGGTCTTTTACCCTAAAGATATACCTAACCCTTGGTACCACATGATTAAAACCCTTTGTATGACTTAAAATATTTAAGAGTCATGTTAGTCCATGGGAAATATTAATGGGGTAATTTTTAAAAATATTTCATTGAGGTTTCTAATGATCTATTTTTTTGAAAGTGATATCATAATGGGTTACATTTGAAGATCTAAGGTATGATCCCTAGGACTCAATTAAAGTTACTCAATTAAGGTTTTTGAATTAAGGTCTAACTTTAGCTATGTCAAAATTTGTATTTGATACTATGACATACATTGATTTTAAGTTTTAGACCAAAGGTCCAAGTTTGATTTTGTACATAAAATTTATAACTTTAGAATTGTCCTTTTTATTTTATCTCATGATTTAAAAACTTTCACACCTTTTAATTTAGTAGGAACCTAATTCCAGATCAACTTTAATTGACACACGATAATGTCACATGCAATGCTCACTTAATCGAATAAATTTACAAACTTTATCACATGTCTTTAGCCTCTAAAAAACTAAGAGACTAGCAACCTAGTGGGATTATGCCACTTGTCATTTATTCATGGAATTATAGTCCATGAAAAATTTGTATCTCAATCAAAACATGTGATATGAAACCTAGTCATGGCCCTCCAAGGATCCTATCATTTTATAAAAGTCTCTTGACCCTAGGATCCAATCATAGCATGCCACTTAGGACTCATTCATGGAATTTAAAGTTCAAAGAATAGTTACAAATTTTTTAACCCAACAACCCAATCATAGTATACCACTTGGCACTCATCCATGGAATTTAGAGTTCAATTATGGGTCAAAAATCAATTAGAACATGTCATTTAGTGCCCAGTTTTAGCCTTCTAAGGCTTTGATTACCTTATAAAGTCTCATGACAAAGTGATCCTATCAAAACATGCCAATTGGCATCCAATCACATTTCTGTACCCCCTACTAATAAGGTGTAATGTTTTAATCTCTTAATACTATGATTGCATGACAAGATGACACATGGAATTTAGTCACTAAATCTTGGATAGCTAGATGCTACATGGAATTCACTCAATTGTCAGGAGTAATGGGATGAAGACATATGGACCCCTATCTCATGGTAATAGTGTTATCCAAAGAAGCCATGAAATCCAATGACTACATGACCAAATTAAAATTAAACACTTGGTAAAGTTTCATAGTGATTGGGTCCATTAAAAGTTTCATACAACAAAGCCCCATGATAACATAAACTAATGAGGGCTTGCCACTTGGAAAACTAGTAAAGATCCCAAGGCCTCATTAACTAAAGGATGAAAGGAGTTAATCCATGAAACATTAGAGATGAAAAACCCAATCAAGAGACAACACTTGGTAGAGTGTCATGCAATCCATCCAAATATATCAATATTCAAAATAGAAGGATAAAGTGCATGGAAAGGTGCCAAGTGTTGAGTACATGTCAAGTACAACACCTAGGTGGCACATAAATATCCAAAAAGTGTTAGTTATAGGTGTGAATTAAATGATGATGGGGTTTATTTTGGTGTTTATAAATCCAAATCACTTCATTGATAAAGTCAAGCCTATGATGATAGGCGACATGGACAAAGTGAAGGCAGTGATTGGCTAGCTCCTCAAAGTGAATTTTTGAAGTTGTTAGAATAAAAATAAAGTACTACCCAAGATTTAAATAAAAGTGATTTAAAGATACCATTTATGAATTGTATTGTTTAGTTCAAATTATGAATTTAGAGTTTAAATATTTCCATCTCAAAGCATTAGGTTAACATTAATTTGTTACTTGCTAAATAATTATAAAGCATTATGTGAATTTCGTAAGAACTTATTTGAATTCATCCATTGTTAAAGCAATCTAAAAGGTCATCAATCACTGAATTTAGAACTATGGCTAAATATGAATCATACAAAACCAACAATCCAGGATAAGTCCTATTTCTCTACTCTTATGGAACAAATATCATCTTCTAAGATACTAATTTAAACTCTATTGCATTGGCCATCATAGAAAAAAACTATGACCACTTGTTATATCATGTAAAAAATACTATAGACTAAGCCAATGATGATGAAAAAGTCTCCAATGATGTAGAGGACAAATTAGACATTCTAGCACTTAAATTTGTAGGCTTGCGCAAGGTGGCATCTAACCCAGAGGTACTCCCCTACGTAGACTTAGTCTACCACATATTTCTTCAATCTAGTTGTGTTAACAATATGATTAAGTCTTTTAATTTAGCTCAAGACATCAATTTCATAGCTGATTTAAAATTTCAAGCTTACTATGATCTTCCCAAACTATAGATTGTATATAATCAGGAGACTATAATGTGATGGCTCCAAACACATGACATCAGGGATGTTTTGAGTGACTCGATTAAAAATAATGAAAAATTTGTATGCAAAACCAAAATCATCTAGTTTACCATTACCCAATTTAGAAAGGGGGTAATAATGGGAATGTCTATGATGAATTGATTAGATGGGTTTTAAGACACTAACCATGTGGATGAAAAATGGTTTCCACTTCTACTATGATAATAGATGATATAAAGATTCCCCCTTTAGTAGAAATTATATCCTATAACATGGTAGCATATATGATAAGGGTCATGTCTAACCAAGGGGATCATTTATAAATGATGTCCTACCTATCCAATTCCATCTACACCATCCAAAATTTCCTACAATTCACTAATTGGAACCCCAAACTGAAATGGACTATGCCTCACACCTTTTTGAAGGTTAGAGTGTACAAATACAAATAAGAGAGGAAAAAAATATCTAAAAATTTATAACCCATTAAGTATAGGGAAATCCATGAGAGTTCCATGCCCAGACTATCAAATGAAATTAAAGTAACATTGAGCACCCTGGGAGCTTATTGGTGTTACTCAAATTGTATAGTGGTGAGGATAGTAGGAATCAAAATATCCCCCCTCAAGTTGCCCGTTATAGTGCTAAACAAGCTATCTGATCAAGAAATTGATTTTCAATTACTCACATGGGTGGATGGATTGTGAAAGAATAAAAAGATAGGATTGGTTCATCCTCAACTATTTAATATTAGTTGGTTTTGAATTTAAAATTAAAACCCAATCATTATTATTGCCAAGTAAATGACCACTTTTGATTTGGAGAGACATAGAAATATACAATGAGACCATGATCATATAGATTTCAAACATTTCATCAAACATAGGGTAACCCTAATCATCACCTACCATCATGAGATTGAATATGAAGATAGGTTTTGCATCAATATAGCCAATGACCAAGATGTAAAGCATAGATTATAGAAGACAAATATCCCATAGGTAAAGGGCAGGTTAATAGATGTAGGTTTATATGAAGTTTTCAACCTAAATATGCTTAGGTAGGAGCATCTACATCCACAATTAATGTTTTTGGTGCTAAATAGGAAAGACTAATCAACCCTCAACTTAGTTGAAGGATATTGTAAGCATTATCTCCTACTTTAGAGAAGGGAAGAGATGAGATTGAAAAATGCACTGAGTAGGATTCCATTTTAGGAGAAACATTCACATCCCATCCCAGGAATAAAATGTTCCCTTAGTATAGGAAAGACCTTCTGTGGTACCCCATTACTCTTTGGTGGAGGTAGTATCACCACCTACTATAACACTAGCAACTTCAGCATCAAGATTACCTCCCCTACTTCATGTCAAAGAAGAACAAGGTATGATAGGTCAACAATGTGTTTATTTTCCTCCTTTATTTTTAAATAGCCATCCCTTGAATATATTTTGTGAAATCCTAACACTAAATCACCTAAACCTCTTTCCCTATAGGCCCCTCACTAAACCTGTGATTAGTCTTGTCATTGTGCCCCTACCCATTATTAATATATTTATGGTAACATCCACTTCAAAAAAAATTGTGATGGCCAATCTACCCATAGTTTTGCCTAGGCCCATGCCTAGGCTAGGCCCTTAATTGCCAAAGAAAAGGCCCACTGTGTTCATACCCTAGGTACCTTTGTTCCCAACTAGTGATTCAACTAGCATTAGTTATTCTTCATCTTCAAAAATTACACATCCCACCTTATCCCCCAATTCTGCATTTATCCAAGTAACCTCCAAAATTTCTTCTCAAACATATAACTTCTAGGATTTGACACTAGATCAATAATTACCTCTATTTACTCAGCCTTAAGGAGACATTTTAGACAAATCCTAGATAAAATAAATGTAGTTGGCCACAATGGAGAGGTAGGATATGGTCATAGTGGACCCTCTATAGGTTTCACTAGAATTTGACAAGAAGGATGGATCAATGAAGAGGATAACCAAGAGGAAGGTCACTCACCTAGATTAGATAATTATGTATGAGTATGAATAAACCCTATTTGAATTGACCAAGAATAAAAGACATAGACCTGAACAACAACAACTATATGAAGAGGACCCCCTCTTAGCTTTAAAAGCATATGGAGATGTATACATATAATTAGTAAAAAGAATGAAACAAATAAAAATTGAGCTAAATTAACAACACAAAGCCACACTATCAAAAGATACCATCACCAAGGTAGAATGGGTTGTTGAGGTTACATTTGACACAATGAATACCTTGGCTTAGTACAAAGCAAAAGGGGGTGAGGTATACAACATGATTTTTAGGGTAGAGGGTAAATATGGGATTTATGAAAACAAGGTGATCAACTTGGTAAAGTTAATTATAATAAATAAATTTGAAGACTTAAACTTGATCACATTGGATCATTTGAGCATTGCTTAATCCTATATGATTAGAAGAAGGAAAGGCTAAAACCAATGGATTGATGACATGAGATTCTTGGGATAGTCTCTCACCCATTTGGGATATAGTTATAACTTTGATTAAAGAGGTTGAGATCACACACCTTTATAACAAGGTTAGTTCCATCATCAACAAGGATGCCTTCACAACCCAACTATAAAACTTCATTGTCAATTTTAGAAAGTAGGCTATGGCTAGAGGAGTGACCTTTAGGCAAGAGATGGTAGACTTGGAAGAATATTTCAATTAAAGAATAGAAAAGGTAGTGACTATCAATGAGGCTTTAGGACCTCTCTTGATCAATCATGATGCAATTTCAGGTCTTACCACAAATTACTAAAGGAACCTATTATTGATTTGAAGTTGATTGATAGTGATTATAATAGATCCTTTGAAGCATGAAAAGGATAGATAGAAGCTGAGAAGTGGGCTAGCAGTAGGCCATAAATGGTCATCATAGGAGTTTCTTCATCTTCATCCCCCTCTTGGAATTTATTCATTTTCTACTACACTAGGAGCTTCATCGTCATCCACTTCAACAGGATCCCATCCAAGCACCTTAGGAATGAGATAACCATTTGATAGGCTTTTTTTTTTATGAGTGTCATGTTCTAGTTCATTCCATATTTTGTAAAATATTCATATTTTTTAATGGGGAATATTCTTTAGTTTTATAGAACATAAGGGACTTCTGTTCACTAACATGAAACCAATGTAACCATCTTAGGCACGAAAGAACCCTATGTATAGGGGTTTCCCCCCTCAATTATACTTTGGAATAGAACTTTTTGAAATTGATATAAATAGAAAGAAAAATTCCATCAATTCATTAACTGTTTCATTGTTTTCATATTTTATTATTTATCAAGTCTTGCAAATAACAAAGGATTTCATTTATCTAATGGTTAAAATTGATAATAGTGTTTTCAATTAATTCTATTAGTTTGTGATTTATGTTATGCTAAAAAAACTTGTTTATATATGTTATGTTTCCTTCTACTCTAAAATTAAATTTTTTTAAAGAAATTTGTTATAGGTAGCTATTTTTAAGGAATACTTTTCAAAAATATGCATTTCATTCACCCCAGAATCACCACTACATTTATGGTATTTTGAGTCTAGAACTAGAATCTCATGAATATTAGTATTATTTGCACTATTATTAAGAAGAACTTAGAAAAAAATTGTTGGTCTTTTTCATTGCAAGGCAAACCTTATTTTCTACCCTACCTTGTTTCCTTTTTGATTTTTTTAAACATGAGTCACCTTAGATTAATGCTCACTATAAATATTCATTTGTTTTTTTAAAGTTTGGTCATAAATTGGAAAAATATACAAAGCAATTTACATCATAATAATGAATAAATTTTAGAAAGATTGTGTCACTACTGAGTTTCTGCTCATAGACTAATGGTGGTAGCCACACAATCATTCCTACAAAACTGAATTAAACCTTAAGGTCTTCCATTACCTACACTATAAACTGAGAAATATTATTTTGATGTTCACATTATATCTTTGACATAGATATACATCAATAGGTACACAATAAAACACATAATGGTCCCACAATGTAACAAGAAATGGTGGTAACATGCATAGAATAAGTCAAGATAATCTACACTATCAATGTATGTAATAATCACATATACTAAATTATAATATCAGATTAACACTCTATGTAGTATAAGATGTATGAAATTATATTTTCTCACTTCGTTTATCATCACTAATATTATTATTACTCAACACTAACATCACTAATTTTATCTAATGATCATTAATCCTATCTAATTTTGTTTAATTTATCCTTAATAATCCTCTTAGTCTTTTTTCTAACATCCATTTTCATTATTCTTCATCTACTAACCTTATTAATACCCATAAAACTAATTAATTCAAGTCCCAATTATCTACCAACTAATCTCACTTGTATAATATTTAGGAATTTAAAATTCCTAAATAACCCAAATATGTACCTAATCCTAGGCTTTCCTACAAGCCTACCCATTACTCCTCAGCTAAATCTTATTCAAATATATTTTAAGCTTCCCCTAATTATCATTAGGTTTCCTAATGGAATCTAGAACTCTCCTCCACCCTTCCCCTTCTCTCTAGATAATTCTAAGTAATTTTAAATTCCTAACAATTCCCTCTTCTAGAATCATCCAAGGAATTTTTAATTCTTCTCCTTCTCTAGAGATTTCTCTCTATAGATAATTCTAAGGAATTCTTAGAATTCCCTCCTTCCTCTATAGAGTCTTCTTCTCTAGAGGCTTCCAATGAATTTTTTATTCATTGAAAAATCTCCCTCCATTACCTATTTAAACCATGATTCCCTCCATTCAAAACTAATGAGTGAAATGTGCATGAAATATATTAATCTAAATCCATTCTATAATCTTCTCAAGTCCATAATCTTCCAACACTCAATTGTCTGAGTCAATTTATCAAGCCAATATTAGTTAGTCATAAAATCTGAGTCTATTATAATAATCTAACATATATAATATTTAGTATTTCATGAATCTTGATTGATAACACTTGGATTAAGATTAGAATGTTATTTTAAATGTTCATTTTATTGCATTTTGATCTAAGGTTTTCAATTTTGAAGTAGATCGGTAATTTAAGTAGATTTTAGTATATAATTTGCATATCTAAAATCCATTGCTTAAATTTATCATCTCACATTTGGTGACCATAGTGGGATTCCTCTTTTGTGCTAATATTATGTGTGAATTATAATATTTAATCTTACAGGAAAGATTTAGGATAAATTTGGGGCTCAATTTTTTAAAAATATCATCCTCCAGGTGAAAGGCAATTTTTCTCTATAAAAAGAGATTTTGTATTTTCATTTTTGAGGATGATAGTGATGATTTTGACATAAAATACCAGCTTAACCACTAGATGACATAGTAACTTAGTTGTTTTAGTATTTTTACTCAAAATCACTTCTTGTAATCTATGATTTTGAGTCCTATTTGCAATTTTGAATATGCAGTTGTGATTTTGATTTTGTAGTTGTGATTTTGAATATTTAGTTACAATTTTGATTTATATTGGTGATTTTGAAATATTCAATCATGATTTTTAGTAGTAGTAAAAAATTTAAGTTTTTTTAATCTATAATCTACTTAATTTTTGTCTATAAATATCACTAACTATCTATAAATATCTACTCTCCATTTCTAACTTCTATTTTTGTAGGGTTGTTTTAAAAATTCAAACAATACACACACACACACACACACACACACACACACACACACACACACACACACACACACACACACACACACACACACACACACAGAGTATTGATTAAAACTATAACTCCCTAGTTATGATTTTGAAACAACCTTGATTTAATCTTATTTCAATCCTAAAAACTATGATAAATATATTATTCTAATAAAATAATAACCTAACATCTCAAAAATTCTATTTAGTGTTTGTAAAATTTGTAAATATATCTATTTTTGCATAATTTTCAAAATCACTCTTAGTTAGTCATAGTTTTGATTTCAAGTCATGATTTTGCCTCTGATAGTCATAGGTTTGCCCTAACCACTAGTAGTATACCTAACCATTTCAAAATATCACTACTTAGCCATCTGTGATTTTAAATTTCAATTTTAATTTTGAAAAGGTTATTAACAATTTTGAATAGGCTTAACCATGTGGTAACTATATCATTTTATTGACTATTTTCAAAATTGCTTATTTACATCTATGATTTTGACTTCATATCTATGATTTTGATTTTTTGTACGTGATTTTACATAAAACTTACTGTGAATTTTTATTTTTGATTATTATAGTAGTTATTTTTCATAACACTGACTATGTATCTATAGTTTTGATTATTACAATAGTGATTTTGCTCTTTATTTTTCTTCAAAATGTGTCTTTTAAGTTTGTTTTTAGGACCATTTTTGGTTAATTTTGAGTCATTCCAAGGGTTAAAAAATTACCTTGACCATGTAAACATACAAGGATATCTTCCCATTGATCCCATTGGGGATTGTCACCCCCAGATCCCCACATTGTGGCCCCTCATCTAAAAAACTTTTTATAGTACAAAACCTATAATTTTTTTTAGTGTTTTATTGAGGCTTATTGGCCTAAATTTTTTCAATTTTCATAAGGGTAAATTTAATATCAATATTTTTTTTATCAATACTACTAACCATTTGTATTATAGGTCTTATTTTGACACATCTTTATCTTTGTCTAACATTGTATCTTGTAGTTTGCCCCTCAAGATTGCCAAATTCAAACTACTGATCACTTGCTTTGTAGGACACATATCAAATATTTTGGCAATTTTAAAAATCTCTTGTATATATTTTGTATTTATTACACTTAATTAATTAGTTAATCAAAAAAATTATTATCTATACTTGAGGGTTATAGTGGTGTATGCTTTCCTCCTTACATCCCAATGATGAGTCTTAGAGGATCAAAAACCACTAAAAACCCCTCATATTCTTATTTATAGGGTACAATATAATGTGTAATTAATCCCCATGAATTTAACATAGTTTTAATGGTTGGTGATACATATTTCATCACCATGCATTTAAAAACACTCCATGTTCTATTGGAGTCTAAAAATTAGGGATAACTATCATTAGTCCATGTATTTGACCCCATAGAGATCTTTTACAAAGGGAAAGGGTTAACTCTCTGACCCAAGTATATACAACACCCTATATTGAGTTGGGCTCCATGTACATAGTGTATATTAGAGACACCCTTAGAAAGCTTGTATAGCCTAGAGTACGACCATCAACTGTAACAAATAACTTATTACCAAATTTAGCATCAAATATTAAGTGTTTGTTAAGTAAAAATGATGTTGAGAGGGTTTGAGATATTTTTTAATGAGTCACCATCCTATATCCTTACCTATGAAGCCATTAGATAGTGAAATCATTAGGCTACACTCTTAACTTAGTCACTAAATCTAGGTTTGTGGCATTCTTATTTTATTGTGTTGTGAAGGTTTGTATTGGTTCATCACTTGAACTAAACACATAAAATATTATCCCCATAGTCAAATATAAGACTTAGGTTAATCATCATCCATTATTTCATCACTACCTAATAGTTACCATCATAATTATCCCTTGTTCTAGATCTTATCATCTACTCTTAGTCATATTCCTTGGACCTAGTTAAATTCTAGTCATCCCCTAATATTTTCATATTATAGTCCCTCTTATCATAATCATCCCCACTTCATATTTTCTTACTAATCCTTAGGGTCTTTTTCAAAACCTTTTTCTCACCTTGTCTTAATCACACCACTCATCTTGACCTTGTCTAGCCTAATCACCTTGTCTGTCACCAATATTCCTTACTTATACAACCTATTCCTAATCATATTCCAAACCAACTCATTCCCATGTCTATACTAGTTATCATGTCAAACCTATAGTCATACTTTAGTCCTCATCCACATCCGAAACAAACTTTTTTCATTAGGGTCCTCATTATAAGCTTGATTATGTCTGATCAAGTTTGAGTCATAATCACTAATCTTATCAACCTAGAAATCAAATCATCTCATCCTATTTGAGTCAATAATTTTGGTCTTGAGATAGTCTAAAATTAAATTTACCCCTAGTCAAAATCTATCTCTTAGGCCAATATAACCCTAGTTGAGTCATAGAGCTTGTCATAGATCACTTAGTTGAATCAAGTCTAAAATCACTACAGTCTATCTCATGTCTTAATTTGGTCTACTTGATCTTGTCTTAATCAAATATCACATCACAACAAACACCTAGTCAAACTTGAAATCATACTAAATAAATCCTTTCTCTAAATTTGTTCCACACATTCCATATTTATTCCATAAACTTTCCATTCAATCCCCCACACTTTTCAATTGGGACCAATGAACCAAATCATCCATACTTTCTCCCATCTTCATCCATGGCATCCAAAATAGATTTGGTTAATACCCTTATTTAGTGATTTCTCATAGACAATAGGGATGTACTCCTTTCCTACCTCCTTAAGATGAACACTCCACATCTTATAGACTTTGACCCCATCCACCTAATATTACCTTTACTCCACACCCATTCCTATCAATCAAATCTTAGTATTTATAATACTCAGTCCTATTTAAATAATCCATCCACCATTTATAACAAGTCATCTATGCCATCTTACACTAGCAAAGGGAATCCTATCTTGACCACATCATCATATAATAATTTGACCACCCAATCACAATGACAACCATATTATTTAAAGTCCAATACTTCCACATCTAAGTCACAAAGTGAAGAGAGGCCATATACTCCTCTTCTTATATCCTTAGAAGTCCTCTTATATAAAATTATTGCTATAGAAATGATGGTCTATCAACCCATATGACAATTTGATATTCCCAAGTCTAAGCCCACTTGGAATAAACTAAATTGATATTATGTATATCACCAAACTTGAGGGCATACCATTAATCAATGTCATGATTTCAAAAACTATGTCCAAGACCTCATCAATTATGGTGTCATCAAAATTAAGAATGAATCAAATGGGTCTACATCTAAGGGTGAATAAGAAGAGTAATTCCAAGATTACATTCCCGATCATGATTAATCCCTTCCCTTTCCAAGCCAAGGTCAAGACACCAAGTCCATATTCTAATGTCCCCCCATATTTGACAAATATTGTATTGATTATGATTATTTTTATAATAAACTAAGTCCTCCCTTCTCTATTGAGTCCTTCCTCCATGGGCCTATCTTTATCAAATCCATCATATCCTCATGATTATATCAAATACCACATGTTGAGAGGTCACTTGTGGAAAATGAATCTTCTACTATAAGCATCACATCATGTACATTAGATTAAAAATTGGAGATAACACCAATGTTATCTACATTAGGATCATGTTCAACACTAGTATTTGAATCATATTCATTGTTAGAATCATCATCCCTCAAAGATATTACAATAGATGATGACTATGCATGCATTTTTGAAGATACCTCCAACCTAGATGTCAATCAATCAAAAAGCACATATTTTGATCCCAATCAAGATGATGAAGTCACAATAGATTTATTAAAAGATTTATCTATTGAAAATAGTTAGAGTGAATCTAATCCTACCATATATGTATGTACTATAACTAGTCGTAGTGATCCTTTTACTGATCTTGAGGAGATTTTCTCTGGTGTCAAAATTGGGTCTCCTAAGAACCCCTATAAATACCATGCTAACCCATCACCACTCATTGACTTCATCATATCACCTCCCCTACCTTCATCCACCATAAATATTTTTCTTCCCATAAATGATCATTAAATCACCTCCTTATATAAGGATGGACAAGAACATACATAATTGGACTCTTCCTTGCACAACATATCATGTATCAAAAATACAAGGGACCAAGACAATAATATTGAAATAAATAAGTCTAAATTCAATCCTGATCCATGAATAAATAAATAAAAATCAAATCATTAGCCTAGTAAAAAAGAATCTTCCCCTAGTGAAAATATCCTTGAGATGCTAGGGGACCATCCAAGTCAAAATAGTCATCATTTATTAGGTCAAAACTCAATTTTCTCTAGTCAAGCCCAAAGTTAGGCACTAGGGATAATCAAAATATAATAATGTCTAAAGATCAAATCCATGTCAAAAAAACTATCAGTATGGCTGATGATCCTTCACTTAATTAGATCAAATATGAACCATAAAGTCAAAGTGTCTTAGATCTCTTAAAGTCTTTTGTCATATGGAACCAATCAAACATGGAATGGCCAACATTTGTAATGATGTGTGAGACTAATAGTCCCACCTAAAAATCACCCATCACACCTCCCTATCATGATCCTATCATCCATTCATGTCCTATACATCATCATCAAATCTAAACCCTAAATCCATCCATTCCACACCTGACACACCCAAGAAATATTGTCTCTTATAGGGGTGACAAATACAACTGGTCTATATGTATGGAGGGATCCTAATCAAGATTCAAAAAAGGTTATAAGGACATCAATACATCAAACATTGATAACATGGTCCTAATATAACATATTTTAAGAACACGTGTTGGCTAAACATCACTAAAATGTCTACATCCTACATCTCATCTACCTTTAATAAATAGAGATGCTAAAAGTAAAAAAAAATCAAAAAATTCAAAAAATTTAATCATCCAATGGTGAAAACCAATCCTCTAGTGACTTTGTCAAGTACCATGATGAAAACTAGTTTCTAGCATCATGGTAAACTAATATATTATCTAAATTATACATCAACACTTGGGGGTAAATCCATTTCATCCAAATAATATCCATTACCAATCCCCTCCATGTCATCCTTTTCTATCTTATCCCTCTACCCATTATTTATACCCATCATATGTCATCATATCATGCATCTTATTGTGTCCATCATTTCTTATATTCTTGAAAATTTTAAGGATGTGAAAGATGTCTTGAGAAATGTTATGTAATCATCTTGGCATATCCTTCAATAGACACTTGGGCAACTAGATATCTAATTCCTTCATGATATGGTCATTGGCAATCCCTAGTCCATTTTTCCTATGTCCTCATCCCCTTTTCATCCTCAACCTTATCTTTTTGTCATCCCATCCATTATTCCATCTTTACTTATCTTAGTTACTAGGCTTGGTATTCCCTTTGCTAGTAACCCCATTTTTATAGTGTACATACATATCCTAAAAGAATTAAAAATTAAAATATTAAAAAAACCCTAAAAACTATAAAATCTACAAAATTTCAAAACATCTAAGATTTTATGTTTCTTATAATCTTGACATATGTATCGAGTATCTTGGTCACCTTATCCTATGTCTTAATTTGTTGATATCATCATGACTTGTCTTATGTCTTAGTCATCTTATCATCTTGCCTTGTCTTATTTCCTAACAATCTTATCATTTTTCCATCTTATCTTGTCTCAATATTCTAATCATCTTATATTATGTATTATTCATCTTATCATCTTGCCTTGTCTTATGTACTAACGATCTTATCATTTTATCATATTGTCTTGTCATATGTCCTAATCCTAGCATGTAAGTACTTATTCATAACCTTATCCTAATATAAGTCACTAGTGTACTCCAAATCCATACCCTTGTCCAAGTATATAACTTTAATCCAAATTCACATGATCATGATAAGCTTAGTCCAACTTATCACCTAACCATTCATCCCATCGACTCTCATCAAAACAACATATAAGATACTAATTAGAACATATATCTATGTGGATACTTATGTATGTTACTTGTATGATATGTATTGTTTAAATTATTTTCATGTTTTTTATTATGTATATATATATATATATATATATAGATATATCTGTGTGTGTGTGTGTGTGTGTTTATTATCTATGTTTATTAGTATTTTAATTAGTTTTGCATCATATCTCTTTCATCAAGGGTGTAATGATAAATGATTCTATGATGGAGCCAAAAATGATATAATAATACTTTTGGTGCCCTTTTTAGAGTTCATCATTTGACCCTTTTATAATCTTGCACTTTGGCACAATGTCTTCTTGGTCATACTTAATGTCATGGGGCATATTGCCTAGTTTTATAATTATATTTGATTTATTAAACTATGATGAGACCTAAAACAATTATGATGGATTAAAAATAGATATAGTAATCATTCCTCATATCTTCTATCATTTGTCATAACATCTAACATTCCATATCCAATCATTTATCCTAGTCCTCTATCCTTAATATGATCATCCAAGTCCACTCCTATAGTATGCAATCATTCCTCCAAGTCATTTTATCATCAAATATATATCCTCTCATCAATCATCTACCATATCTCTAATCATCAAAATCTCAATTCAACTCTTTATCTAATCATCATCACACTTAATATCTATCTAAAAAATAACATGTCTAATAGCCATCATCATATTAATATTATAATCCATCATGATCATCCTCTAATCTAATATGAACTACATTAACCTAAGGTTTTTATAGATTGTGTAGGAGATACTGAGTTGCATGGCATGTCTGAGGTTAGCTTAGCCACTCTCACCTCTTTCCCCACCATTCATCATCTCATCTCTCTTATTCCTCATCATCCTCAAGTCTTGCATTAGTCAAATATTTGAGATACAATATCAATAATTAATCAATCAGTCTATTAATCAATCACCATATCCAAAATCATCTCCCTAATATTTTCATCAATCACCTACAGTTGTTGTTTGGGCTTGAAAAATCACAACATCCATATTTTCTTCCATAAGTCACCATTATCACTGATTGGTCAATTCATCATTTAAAGTTTACTATTTCCTTAGATTAAGGCATGACCAAGATTGTAACTTTATTATAATCTATTTATCCTTTTGCATGTGTCCTTGATTAGGGCATCATTGCTATTAATCACATTATGGATCATTGATTCGATGTATTTTAGTTTAATTTTTCCCCTTCATCTTTTGGTCACTCAATCATATTGATTCTTCTCTATCATCTCCATCTATCACTTGACTTTAGCTTTGAGATACAATTTTTGTTAATGTTATAAATTCATTATCATATTTTGGCTTGATTCTTTCCTAACATGCATCCTTATTTGAGATATGATGATAACTCATGGCCTTATCTGTCAATCATCTTGGTCCATAGCTCTCCTTAACATGTGTCCTTGCTTGGGATATGTTTAAATCTTACGACATTTTATCTTATCACCATCATGTTATGGTTGATTCCTCATTGGGATGTGTTGACAACCATGACATAGTCATTTTTTATCCATGTGCATAGGTCTTTGTCAGGGGAATCATCACTTTACAGATCATTTTTCATGTTGATTTCATCCTCTTCATCATTAGTTCCCCATCTATCATCCCAAACCCTTTTATATTTGCATATCCCACCCCTAATTTATTTTTTTAAGTGGCCATTTATCTCACTCTTCCATGTATGTCCCTTCAAAGGGGCATCATATCTACTAACAAAATTTAATAACATTCATCCATGACTGTATTTATTCTTTGAAATACCATTAATACTTACACTTCATCCACTTGTAATTTCCTTTCAAAGAGGGGTAAGATGTATGCACTTAAATGTTCTTACTTTGTTTATCATCACTAATATTATTATTACTCGACACTAACAATGATCATTTCATCTAATGATCATTAATCCCATATAATTCATCCTTACCAATCTTCTTAGTCTTTTGTCTAACATCCCTTTTCATTATTCTTCATTTACTACCCTTATTCCTACCCCAAAAACCAATATATCCACCTAAGTCACCATTTTCCACTAACTAATCTCACATTTATAATATTTGGAAATTTAAAATTCCCAAATAACCCACCTACCTACCTACTCATAGGATTTCTGACAAGCCTACCCTTAATCATCAATAGATTCCCTAATGGAATCCATAACTCTCCACCACCCTTCTCCTTCTCTCTAGAGAATTTTAAGGAATTTTAAATTCCTTATAATTCCCTCTTGTAGAATCATCCAAGGAATTTTTAATTCCTTAGATAATTCTCCACCATTGCTTCAATCCTCCAACTCTCTAGAGAATTCCAAATAATTTTAAATTTCATAAAATCTGCCTCTTTCCTTTATTTAAATCAACCACCCCTCCATTTCCAAACTAACTAAGGAATGTGATAAAAATACATGTCCAATTTATGTTCAAATCTATCATGCCAAATTAGTCTTTTGATCAAGCCATCAAGTCTATAAGTTTAAAAAAATATGAGTCTATTATAGCAATCTGACACTGAATCTAGTTATCTTTAATCTTAGTCTTATTTTTATATTAATATTATTTAGAGAATAAAATTGATGAATATGCAAGCATAGTGCAGGCCTAACCATTTAATTTGAATTATATTTTTATTTAATTAGCTTCAAGTTAGAAGTGTGTTGTAATTTTGTGTAGGATAGTGATAAGTTTATATAAATTAATCCATTTTCACAAATGTTTTGCATCACATAAGTAATGTCAAGAGATTTATAATCAATATAAGGTAGTTCAATACGATCAATGAAATGGTCATAAAAATATGTAACATGAATAAGTATAATAAAGAGATGCCTCTAATGTAAGCATATTCTAATGTAAGAAGGGCAACCCACTAGGTGTAGTATTGTGCTACATTTAAATTTCCATACCATATAAAACATGTATTTTATGCACACACTCATGTATATCATGAAATACACATGCATAGAGAAAAAAACATGTGTAATATACCATAATGTGATAAAAAGCATATATATAATGTATATACTAATAATATATGTTATGCATAGTTTTTTTTGTATTTTAATAATGATTTTACACACATTTATTTAGTCAAGCAAGTCCAATAGACATGGTTTCAAAAATAAATTAATTCAAGGGATATGAACAATCCATAACATATACCAAGGCATAATAGGCAATAATTAAAGTAGAAAAATAGTCTATAGAAAATTAAGACACCATTCCCTTACTGTATGTGTGAATCACAACATCATAACTCAAGATAATAACAATAAATAAGACTCATGCCCAAGAATGAGTGTATGTACTCAAGTCACAAAATGTATGTGGTCATGTAAGCTCAATTTTATCTATGAGGATAACAAGTATAGATAGTCAATGTAGAGATGAAAAAATAGTATGCCATAAATAATGTGTACTAGGATTAAAATGTTATAAAGGGCACACCATTTTATGATAGATGTCATAAATTCACTTATTAGGATAGATAATCAAAAGGTAAAAAAATTCATAAGATATATGTCACATATGTCTAGATTTGGTCTATATGTGTGCTATTTAATAATTATTTTCTCAAATTTAAATTATTTATATGGGTTAACCCATATGTTTCACATGCTAGTGTGAATGGAAGTTACTCAAGAATTCAATTATTTATATAAATAAAGCCTAATCCTATTCCTATCTAACATATATCTATCACTAGAAATACATATGCACATTTAGAAGAATTGACCTAAAAGTTTCAAATCAAAAAATATGAAAGGATTAGGTCCTAGTCCAAGTCTAAATACCAATGTAAGAGAAAAATCATAGGTTTTCAAGTGTTGAAATCCATATGTAGGATTGCATTACATGTTAATATTACACTAATAATACACATTCAACTAGGTGGGATAACTATTCATAGCTGGAGCCCTTTTCAGAGTATTGAAATGTAGGAAACACTACATAACTTAAAGGGGATTGATTAGGATCAACTCAACCCATCCCACTAACACCCTTTTATAGGAAAATTTAGTTTCAAAATTAGAGATAGGGTTCTGACGTAAAGAGAAGGAAAACATATTTAATTACCTAGAATCTAAGGTATCCAAATGCATAAGAATCACTTATAGGCATATCCACAATAATCCAAATTATTATAGACATGAACAAATCCTACAAATATTACTAGTCTTTAATAACTAGTTTTTCCCTACCATGGGCATCCAACAAGCCTTGGAATCATCTGATTAGATGTAAACACCATTTTCTATATCTAAATGATCATAAACCCATTTCAAACCTCTATTGATGACTTTATATTGTCACATACTATGACATAACCTAAATAAGCTAAGTATCACATATTTGAGGTCATTTTCATTAATATTAAATTTCAATAAATTAATAGTACTCTACTAGTTACACTTATATTTGTATATGGAATTTTAAATCTCATGAAACCTAAATATTTATAGTTTTATCTTGTTTAGTTATCCTAAATTAAAAATTATATTAAACATACTCAAGAAAGGCTACGAAGTTCCTTTATTATCCCAATAATATAACCCTATATTTTTAAAAATGTTTATTTGATTTTCATCAATATCATGGTCTTATTGTAAAATTAGGAAGTTTTATGTCATGGTCATAGAAATTACATGTAAAAATTAAATTTAGTATAGGTTTTAAAATTAACTAATTACAATTCCCACAATGGGCATAAAAAATAGTTGTCAATAAAATTTATCATTGATAAATCAGGCTACTAGTAGAATGTGGAATGTATTAAAGAAAAATAATATATATTAGATCCATTGATTATATGTGGAAATCTCTAATCTCCAATATATGAAAAATGACATAAAATTATTACATGATTCAAATAAATAAAGGTATTCTTTTCCACCTTTACTTCACTTACAACCATTTCTTACAAAGTTCCACTTGAGCCTAGGGGAAGATCAATGCACTAAAAATTCAAACTAAGCTAAGTATCATATCCTTACACTCTTTGTTTTATACTTTATTCAGTATATTAGATTAGTTTATTTTATTTCTACCCATGCAAAAATTAGTATATATTTGTTATTACTTTATTGTTATTTGCATGATTTTTATTTACATCTTATTGTGACAATTTAATGAAACATTTATAACCCTTAGTATACCTCATGTTTATTTCCCAATGTCATTTTAATTTCAAATGTTTACACCTATTAGTTATTGTATAATGACACCTTTAAAAAACTTCATGGTTACTTCTTAATGCCATTTTAATTTTGATTATTTATAACTCTTGGCTATTATTTAATGAGACCTTGAATATATTTAGGTTCATGTTTTTTTTATTTGTGTAGATTCCCCTTTTAGATCCCTTACAACCTCCTTAATTATGACCCTTTTGTATATCCATGAACTGCTTTATAGATTGATGTATTTTATGTTTATTGGATCTAGTATGGTCTTTTAGCTTTTCTTATTTAATATTATGCTTATATTTTTACCATTATAAGCTTACATACATTTTGGTGAACTCAATATAAATCTTATGCCACTGGTTTGTTAGGTCATTTTTACATTTCTATTTGAGATTTGTAGTGTTATCAATTTATCAAGCATACATTATTTTCCAAATTTCTTCTTTTATCAACCTTAAATTTTATCTTCCCTTTCCTTAAATGGATTTTATCAATAATTCCCAAGATGAAACCACTCAAGGTTTCTGTTTCCCCATATACACTAATTTTTAACATGGATCTTACCCATACCAAGAAAAACACCTACCAAATCAAATGTTAATACAATATGTAAATCTAACTAATAATTTTTTTTTATTACTATCACATGAAGAGTTATAATAAGAATGATAATAATATGACTTTATTGAGCTTAATCTAGAAATTAAAAAATTTCTAAAAAAAAATCTAGAGCTCATAAGAAAGTCCCACGAGGAAATTTGATCCCTTATGATGCCTACTTTATTCTACACTTATATTTTGTTTAAATTTTACTCAATCATTAGGAAAATTCAATCCATGACTTTCTTCATACCTTAGTTCTACACAATCTCTAATGTAGATACGTCTATGGTGGGTGTTATCATTAATGCCCCTAAACTAAACTAAACTTCCATCTGAAACACCAATCAAGCTCATCAAGAGAATCAATATATGTATCCCATAGATGATCATGAAATTATTAAAATGAAAGGCCCAAATGAAAATAACCAGTGTCAACCAATTCATGCAAATGTAAAATCAAAACTTTCAAATGTCCAATAGACCTCATCCCTTCCCACATCTACCCCTCTTAAGGATCATCTTAGGAACCCAATCCCATAACCACCCATTAAAAGCAAAGTAATTCTAAACTTTAAAAAAGAACCCAAAGTGACTTAAATTATATCCATTGAGATTGAAATAATCATCCAAACCATCATTCATGTTGGTGGCCTTCTTTGCATCTTAAGGCAACTGGTAACCGTTTCAAATATTGGCTCAAATATAATATCTATGTCACTACCATAATACTAGCCAAAACCCTCATGGGTGAGGTTTTATAGTAGTTTAATAAACTTTGGCCTAACTCTATTATCAAATTATAAAACTTATGTATTTCATTGGTTAAATAATTTGAATATCATGACTTACCCCAACAAAAAATGGGTAACTTTATTAACTCCAATTAATATGATAATGAGTCAACCCATGACTTCATAAAGTAATGGAATTAGTTAGCCATAAATTTGATAATAATGTGACCAAATAAAATCTATTCAATCTTTTCACCATTGCATTAGAACCAAAATTAAAATACAAAATTAGAGCCTTCTTTCCTAAAACATTGGAAAAAACTTCTAAACAAGCCAAAAGATAAGACTATCTTATAAGACAATTTGAGATTCTTCAATCCAAACAAAACATATTAATTATTTTAAGACTTAATAAAAATAAATATTATTTTCTTGACACCTATGATTTTAGTTTTGAATCTAAAATAATAATTCATGCAATCTTACCTATTGGTATTTAAAAAGTGACCCTTTCTCAACCAATTTTAGATATCTCTTTTTAACCATCTCCTCCATTAGATAAATACTCTAGCAAACCTCTAAGTATTAAATAAATTATAAATATTAATTATAACCCAACTTAAATATGGATATCCTTCTTAAACAACATCTCAATGTTATGATGATTGAACATTTTGTTGTTTTCACGATAATTGGAGTTATTCACATGGAAATTATCATTCCCTTCACACTATGAGATACAAATTTTTACTTTGAAATAATTTTGACCATAGTGTTATGAAAAAATAATGATACTAAGGGATCCTAAAAAAATTAAAATATAAATAAAATTGTACGAAGTATGAAGAAATAAACTAATCCAATGCCCACTCGATCATCTATACCAATCCTCCACTGAATCTTTTCAAAAATAACAACAATGCATCTCAATATAACACCAACATTCCAAAGTCTTAAAACTCCAATTATTCTAATACAATAATTACTACCATATAAACTATGGTTAATATTAATTCCTCAACCCATAAGGAAAATCTAGTTTACAAGAATGATAAGAAATGAATCATAGCTTGCACTAGTTCATAATATAACATTCAACATGTTCCTCTAACCACCTAAAAAATTTAAATAAATATTTAAGCCTACCTTACAAGGTATATATATTCTATAATCCTCTTAGAAATACTAAAATTAAAAGGTTTAAAAAATTATGACTTCAAAGGCCAAGTCAATGATATTAGAAATTCAAACTATTTTGTAAAAACATCATCATCTAAGTCGATGATGTTACCTATTTTTGTTCCAACATAATCAATGAGACTAATGATGTTCATAAGTTAATATAAATCATTAATTTGGCTGATGATGTCAATTGAAAAAAAAAATCAAGCCTTAGATTTATCCCCACATAAGGTTAAATGTAGTATCATTAAAAATTCAATTCCCCAGTTACATTTAATTTTATAACAACTGAGATTCAAGGAATGGGATACCATCAAATAACTCTCTAATAGTCTAAGAAAATTTCCTTCCTTGAGCTCATGTTCCCCTTTCCCTAGGTTACAATTAATTAATACAAAAAATCTTTGACATGGATATTCCTCAACCTCCCATTATGGTACAAGAAGCTCCATTACATGGTACTAATGAGAGTATGATGAAACAATGTAGATAATTATCCTTTAAAATCAAACATACAAATAATCAAGCATTTTATTTTAAATTTATGTAGATACTAAAATTTATTCTTTGGTAATTGATAATGAAAAACTTGACACACATTTACCATGCATGACTTAAGTGCATAAACATGGTATTAATCTTCCATTATCCCACACCTAAATGCTATCTTATGATTTTTAATATTCTATTTTGTTGTATCATACCTACAAGAAACTTGTTGTTTGTTTCAAACTTATTAAATATATTTCATAGGCATTCCTATACCTTCAATTCAATCCTCATGTGCACATGTCACTAACATTAGATGATGACAATATTTATAGTTGATACTAACCTACATCTTTAAATAGTGACCCTTTCTAATCAATAATTACTTTTTAAAATCAAATATTTCCTTAGGTTCAACACATCTACCTAGCCTATAGGGTGCATGATAAATTAATTAATTGTACTCATATATATATAAATCAAGGTCTCACTTGATAAGGGACTTGGTATTTATTTGGTACATATCTATACATTATTGAACATTGGGAAAATATGTGTTATTCACCCCTAATTGTGAACCTATCATTAGGATTAGTCACAAGACAAGTTTGAAACATTCCAAATCCAAGTGAAATCAAGAATGATTAAGTATCAAAAGACAAATCATTATTTTCATACATACACTAAAATAACATAATTATAAAATGATACTAGGTGAGAGAAATATGTGTGGCTTGATTTACCTCATTGGAGTATCAAATACATAAGTAGCAGTCAATCATCAAAAGAGGGTTATTGGGATCAACTCAACCCATTACAATATATTGATTTTTGTAGGTTTCTATCCCTCACAAGAACACTTAAGGTTTACAAGGTGAAGGAGAATAATTTTGGAGTTGCACACATCATCAAGGATAAATATCACTCATACAAAGCTTATAAATATAGGCAACGGTGATCGTAAGGTCAAACTTACTCATTTATTCATAGGTTAATATTGAACAACACAAATTAATATGAACTGATGATAGTGACTCAGATCCAATAGAATTGACCCTACATAGACATAAGTACAATTATTAAGCTAGACAAATCACAAGCTTGATTTGGTCTTATTTATACTTTTATAACACAATCACATTCAGATAGTCAACCAAGCAAGTTAAGTACTCATCTCTTTATTATACTTAGTATATTTAATATATGCCACTTATCAAATCATTGCTATCAGTTTTAGTAGTTTATATTTAGATATATGCTTGAATACCATGTTTAAATATCTAAATTACATTTCAAGTTTGTATCCTATTATGAATAGTTTTGATTTCATTAATCTAAATTAGGGTAAAACATATTGGTGAACCTGTGCACATATCGAACCATGCCAAATTTTAAGTTTCCATTAGGGTTTCATCCTTCTAGGGTTTCATACTTTAGCCTTAGGGTTTTATTTTCATATCTACTTTCTAATTATTCTCTTATAATACACATTAATCATGGCCATAATATATGGATATGTATAGTTTATACAAGGTATGAAGTTACTCTTTTCATATTATTTTACATATATGGTGTATCTTATTTAGATTAATTATGTAAGAAAATGGATCAAATATAATAACACTAATAATGCTAAATTTAACAAAGATCAATCGCAAGACTTCCCCAAATCCTACTATTTCAAAATCTAATTTGAGTTTTATATTGTTTCCATTAGATGACAATGTCACAATCACAATTTTTTTTATAAATTATGAAACAAAAGATATCAAATAGATTTTCAACTAGAGTTTAACATAGTAACACGTAATGAGATTTATAATTGTGTTATAGCCAACACAATATTATACAAAGTACACAACTCATCAATAACTTAATTAGGAAGCATTTTAACCACTTAGTATTTGGATATAATTGGGTCAGTATGGTCATACCCACTCACCTCTATTTTATTACTTCACCATGGCCTTTCTATTAAAGATGTCACTGACTTATGCCATTAACTAAGTACCTTTATAGGCTATATAACATATAGTACCTCATGGGGTAATTCAGTAAAGTTTATAAAATAGTGGTAAAGTGAGAAAATAATCCATAGAAGAATCACCATACTAATATTTATTGATAAATATCTACCAAATCACAAGCAATAGACAAATATCAAGGGAAAAGTATTATTTCCAAAAATAATGCAAAGCATTAGAATTCCTTTTCATTTCCCAAGCAAACGGATGCATGAGGTTTGGTATGATATACTCTAGGAAGTGTTCAAGACTCATGGGATGTTTCAAGAACCATGATTATGTTCTATTTAGGAATATATTATGACTCTACAAGTAGGGTACAAGAATAATACAAAGCATGCCTCAAGATCTTACGTTGGCTTAAGGTTAGCCTTACAATTCCCATTATTACCGATATGAGTGTCATATGAATTCAATGGAACTAATATATATTAATAGTCTCATGGACTAAGTGCACTTATATGAATTATTTATTTTAATCTTGTTATTAAATATTTAAATTTTTATCTTAGGTTCATGACCTTTGCCTACACATATTTTAATTGTTTTAACTTAAGATTAAAACTTACTTATTCTTAGGTTCCAAAATAGATTATTTATAGAAAGTTAATAATATAATCCCATTAACTTCCTTTATGATATAAGTATACAATTTAGCTTGTTAAATATTACAATGGCCAATTCCAAACATGGAGCATTTCATCCTCAATCACAATATGCCTTACCTAGGAATAACCATACTCTTTTTAAAACCTTCCATGGAGTATCTTATTACCAAGTTACTTACAACATATGAATAAGATTTATATAATATTATTTTAATTAAATTTCAATGAGCTATAAGGAGCTAACCATAACAGTCCATTACACTTGACAATAATTAATAATTTTAAAGTGAAACGATTGTCTTCTACTATACTTTTATAAGATTTATATAATTTTACTTGAGTAATTCTCCAATTTTAATCCTTACCAAAAATTATATCAATAATTTCAACTAATGCATAAGTATTATGATGAATATAATCTCTTTGAATTCACCAAATTATAAACACAAGGATTTCATTATATTAATCTATATAGTTATTATTTTAAGATCTTAATGAAGTTTCAACAACTCTCATTAATTAAATCACATATCAAAGAAGTTTTGTTAAGATTAATGTAATTTTTAAATACCTTAATAATATAACTTACAACCCACACCAAAATAATGTATTATAATTCTTAACACGAGTGAACTTGTTCTAGGAGTAACATCACTTAGCTTTTATAATCCTAAGGTTAATTCTATAAGAAGCATTTAAAGTAACTTAACTTCTTCAATTAGTATTTGAGATGAAATAATAACATACTAAAATTACATTACAATTCCCAAACCTTCAATTGTATTAAAATAATCATGTAAAAATCCTAATTAACTTTTACAACTTGGTTCTAAGATAATTTTTAACTTCCTCAAATAACCAATCAATCCAATACCATGAACTCAATAATGAATAAGTATAACCAAATACATCAATACATTTTTAGGTTATAAGTCAATTGAAAACCAATAAAATATAAAAACTAGAATTCCATATATTTCTAAACCCTATTATAGATCCACTTATTCCAAAATAAGAGACTAACTAAACGCAAATGATAAAATCACATATCTATGTTCTTCTATCAAATGTCTGAATGAATACACGGATTTATGTATATAAATACCAGTAAAAATTATATATGGATAATCAAATGATTAATTATAATCATATCCATCAACCAAACTTACAAGAATTATCAGAATATAAAATATAAACATAACATTATTTGTATTAAATACAGTCATACTGAATTACAACTATAATAAATAAAATGGATTACATAAATATTTTAATTTATTTATAACTAACTATCACAATTCAAGATAAAGAATAAATGAATCAAAATTCTTCACATGAAAACCAATGAAGCTAAACCCACCTCACCAGTCTTAATGAGCCTAACCATAAATGGCCCTAGATTACTCCAATCATCACTTGGATATGGATAAGGGAAGTAGAGAAATGGTGGAGAAAGGAAAATGAAATGATTTGATCTTAACAACATATAAACAAAAAAAATCAAATACATAAATCAACCCACTAAGATCCGTTAACTTATTACTTAATTACAACTATAACTCATTCTATGAGCTTCTTGATTTATAAACCATATTCTATTTAAGAATATAATATGACCCATAAATCCTTATGCCATAAATTTATCTAGCAGTCATCTTCACATACTAATTTAATAAATATCAATGAGTTAAATTTAAAAATTTAAATAAAGAAGATAATAGTTCTATCCAACTAAAAATGATAAATTAAAAGTTAAGTAAAGCTATGGATCATAATTTGACTGAAATAGATTCTACTAAAAATAAAAAAATATTTAATATCAACTGTAATGATTTAATGTAATCATAAAAAATAAAATAATAAACTGATTATTATTTCCAAACATAAGTCAACTTCATAATAATCTAAAATAATTCAAACATTGTTATCAAAATTATGCCAATAATCCCAACATGACTTTTACAAACTCGAGTCAACCAAATAATAAAATAGAATCCAAATATAATCATGCAGACAAATAACAATAATAAAGGATTATTTTTCCACAAAACCCTAAAGTCCATTTTAAACCCCATGAGACTCAAAATGTCATTGCCCCCAAATGTATGGCGATGGCTTTGAAATAACTAGTAGGATAAACAAATAAACTATTATTATTTTATAAACCCAAATAAATCTTAGTTAGGGTTTTAAATATAAAACCAAATTATAAAATGAACATAGTTGATACAATATCCATTTGTATCCATTATCATGATGGCATCTCAAGACAATAAACCCAATCAAGATTTTAAATTCAGAAAAAAAATCAACACATAGTAAAAATATATATATCCATGGCCATTATCAAAATGACTTAATAGTTTTACTTAACCCTATCCACCAAACAAATAACATATATGCACAACATATATGTCCTCATAGTCATATACACAAAACTAAATGTATATATATTTCAAATATATGCACTATATATATCCATAAAATTCTATGGCTAATCTCTTTATGGCCATTGTGCATCATATAAGAAACAAAAATCCTTGACTCTAGTTAGATTTTTATCAATAAACACTATAATGTAAGAAGAATCAAAGGTTAATTGTAGATGAAATTTGAACTCTATATGGATTTAACTATGTAAATTCAAACCCAAATATCAAACTAATAGGTAAAGTGATAGAGCCATTAGAACCAAAATGTCAATGTATGAATAAATAATTCAAAACAATATTAAAATCCTAAATCTAAGTGCTCTATACCATGATCAAATGGATGAAAAACAAAAGTTTGGATGAGATGTTACCTTACACTCAAAATTTTGACATGGTTATGTTGCTTGATCAATGGATGTTGGTGATGGATTAGATTGGCATGGATTATTTACTTGATTTCTAGTTGGCTAAAATGGAGGAGTGGCCTTGGTTAAATAGAGGAAAGAGGGAAAGATCAATGGTTGAGGTTTAAACTTGGTTGAGGGAGATTGATAGATGAGAATTATCCAAGGAATTTAAAATTCTTTAGAAGCCTATATATTTAGAGGCTTCTAAAGATAAGGGGTAAGTTTAGAGAGGATTATAGAATTTAAATAATTCTAGAATGTTTTTAGGGACTAATGATGATTAGGTGGGGACTAGATAATGATCAAGTAGGGATTAGGAACTAGGGGTGTAGGAGAGCCTAAGTATAGGCTAGTAGGTGGGCCATTGGGAATTTAAAATTCCCAAATAATAGGTAAGTAGGATTAGGATAGGATAAATAAATGATTATGGGAATTTAGAATAAATTTATGATGAAGTGGGATAGAATAAGGTTAGTGGATGAATAATAATGAAGGGGAATATTAGATTAATGATTAGGAAGGGGATTAATTAGTGAAATTAAAAAGGGTTAAACTAGATAAGCAAAATTAGTGTTAACTAAAAGGAATATTAATGATGATAATGAAGCAAGTGGATTTAGATGTATACATTTTGCCTCTCTTTTAAATGTCATTGTGAGTGAAGTGAAGTTAAAGGAGTAATGGTCTTTCAAAGAAAAATCATATCATGGATGAATGTCAGTATATGATGTTAGGGGATATGATACCCCTTCGAGGGGACTTGCAAGAAAGAATGAGATGAATGACCACTCAAAAGAGGAAATAAGGGGTGGGATGTGATGGATAGATAAGGTGTTGGGATGTTATATGTGAGATAAAAGATGAAGATGAATTTGACTTGAATAATGAGTTATAGATTGATGATTCCCCTAACAAGGAGATATGTATAGGGAGTAGATATGATGGGTGTCATGGTTTTTAACACATCCCAAGGGGGAATCAACTATAACATGATGATGATAGGTTTTGGCCAATTTTAGACCACATACCAAGATTTTTCTTGGATTGAATAGACGAGTAAATTTCTTATTTGAGTGAATGATCAAATGAATTGTACAAGCTTTGAAGGACTAGATCATCATAGGATGTCATAGAAATAAAAAAATTAGCTCAATTATGCATTTAATAAGTATGATTAGAAATAATCTTAGGGATAAAATACCACATGGACATGAATCTCTTCATACCTAGATCATCCTCTACAAATTTCATGTCTTGATGAGCTTGTTATCTAAAGATATAAAGATTCAAATTTGAAATTGTAGAGTGAAACAGGCATGCAGATGTCAAGTTCAAGCTTTGATTAATAATCATTTAAATTTAAATGTCCCAAGGTTTAATGTGCAAGTGAAAAGTGTCTAAATATCAAGAGATAATATTAGATCTAATGGTAAGTGAAGATCTAATAGATGTCAGCGGGTCCCAAGATTTAACCAAGCATATTTTATCATACATTATAGATCAACAATGAGTATCAAGTCAAAGAATTAGTGTAAGAAAAAAATTGACAAGTGGTGAGATCTCAGGTGTCCTAACAAAGATACAATGGTACACATCAATTGATAGGGTCAGTGGGTCTAAACATATAAATGGTGAACATGTAATCATACATAGAGATCTAATGATGAGTAATGAGTCAACAAGTCAATGGATCTCAAAGGCTAATGAGAAGTTTCTAAGTGTCATAAGCACATTAAACTAGTAGAAGATTAATTATATGTGTTTAATTATACCAAATTATATCTATGGTACATGAGAATTCAAAGAGTCAGTAGGATCCTTTAGAGTAAATGAGGAGTTGATAGTTGGCATAATATGAGAGGGCCCAGATCAAGATCAATAGCTAAAATTAAAATTCAAAGCCAAAGAATTTAAGTAGAGGTCAAACATGTAACCTAGGTTAAATCAGGAACAATGTTTCAATAAGCATATATCAATATTAGAGCTCAATTAAACACCATTAAATGGACATAGTTATACAGTCAAGGTAATTAATGGTGATGTTCAATTTCTAATAAATCTTTGTCACCATTAAGGTATAACTCATGACCTCTAGTTGAATATTTAGAAGCTATCAAACCCATTTTCTAAACTTGCAGTATTATTCTATGACTGTGAATATAATGAGTTCTCAGTTTCCATAAGGTTTAGAGGTACAATAAGTATATTTTAGACCTAATTTAGAGATCAAGAAGGAATTTATGTGATCTATAGGTCTACATTGATATAATAGCTATAAGAAAACCAATAAATGAGATTGGTTTTCAATCTATAATAGAGATCTATGCTCAGATATTAGAATGGGGTAGATATGTGATTAATGAAAGAGGGTCTCATATTTCAATATAGTCACAACCTCAATAGTGGGTACTTACCACCACCCAAAGTAGACGTGGTGATTGATTTGTCAGGCTTAAGGATATAAATACCTTGCCCTCATGATGAAGTAAATGGAGATGGAGTGGAGGATCAAAATAAATAAAACTAGTGGTTAAAGAAGTAGTTAGAGCATGATTCTATTCATATTTTAAATATATTTTCTCCAACAAACTTAGTCATGACTCATCATGCAAAATAAACCCTTGTCTTCTAATGGATCTCTTAGCCAATGAGAAAGCTTGAATATTATTAGAGTCAAATGTAGGTTAACTTATTGAAAAGGATTAGTCTTGATTGGAAGAAGGCATGCATACATAGAAGAATCAATTAACTACCACCACATTTCTTGATCATTAATGACTCCTTCTCCATTCTCCCATGCATTCTCCCTATCTCTCTCATTCCCATTCTGCTATATATACAAGATTTTAAGCCTTAAAATGGATCTCTCTTTTGGGCATGACTAGACTCTGCCAAGATTGAGCTTTGTAACCTCTTGAGATGAGAATATAAGGATATTTTCATATTTCATTATTTTGGTATAGTGTGTTCATGTTAGTTTTATTTGCATATGTGGTAGAAATCTCTCCCTTATCAAGTCTTGATCTCACCTAGATGCTAATTATCTTTTTATGAAATTCATGTTTAGTGTTTAATGTCATTTTATTAAAGCTAAAATGTGGATACATTAACTAGTTAGTTCCTTAAATTAGGCCTCTCGATTACTTCCCTCAAGTTTTGATCACTTGGTGAACCTATAAATTAAATAATGTTGAATAAGAGACTTTTAAGTTGTACATCTAGTAATTATTTTATCTCATTAGTGTTTTAAAAGCTAAAGTAGGAGTGGATGAGAAATAAATTTAGGTGCATCACCAAATTTAGCTTAGGTTTCCCTTTTAGCTATCTCTCTCTCTCCCTTTTCACCCTAGTAATTAATAGGTCTTAGTGTAAATGAGCCAAGTGATGCATCAGAGGAGCTAGCCTCATTAAAAATCCTAGAGGTCTAACCAAAGATTAGGTAACCCATAGCCTAGGGTCATTCCCATGTTGGAATAGATTTGAGTAGAAGACCTAAATAGTCCTTTGATGAGCTAGGGTGCAATCTAGAACTTCCAATAGTTCTGTCATGCTTGGTGGGACCAATTTTATTATGCACTAACTAAATATTTTTGGTGTTATCTTCATTAAATCAACCTTTAGAGGCATGTGAGTAAACATTAATGGTGACTCCAAACTTTCAACTAGTTACAACAGTCCAAGTAAGCCTTCAACCAAGTTTTATCTTTATCTTGTCTCTTTCTAGAGTTTGTATGGCTAGATTTATGGAAGAATTATATTATAATTATGTTGGTGAGCCATATCATCAACCAAATAAAGCCTACCAACCTTAAAATGACCCTTACCAATAATAAAATCATTCCTATCAAACCAACTATGAGCCTTATCAAGTTTCTCATGATCCTTATTATCAAGATCATAGTTCTTGTCTTCTTCATGACCCTATTAGCCCTACCATGGTCTATATCAACCTCATAATGAGCTTTAACAACCATATACAGATCCTTACCTTTGTAGTATAATTACTCATACCAATTTTATGATGACCCTCCTAATTAGCCATGGTAGCAACATGTAATTCCTAAATATCCTATTCATACCCAAACCCATTCTAAATATAGCCTTAAATAATCTCTATTAGACTAGGAGAGGAATATGATAAACATTGATACATTGAAGGGGTATGGGTAGGAAATTCCAAAACATGTCATTAGAGGGGTTATGACTTTAGTGTATTATGAAAAGGATGAGTGAACATCTTTCATTAAGAAAGGTTATTCTAGAAATAGTGGTGACATGTTTGACGTAAATGGACTCATCTCCAATATTGAGGAGAAGTTGATAGCCCATGAAGAGAATCAAACACCTCATCACCCATCTTGTCTTCCCTCATTCACCCCATGTTAACCTCATGTTGATATTCTCATCACCACTCATAATCCCTCACTAAAGGAGTTTCAAGGTCATCATAGTTCCCCCAACTCCTCTTAACCTTCCCCTCATATAAATCTATCCAAGGGAGAGTCCAGGAGGAAAGACAAGTTTGTGTTGATAAAGCCAACCATCATAAGCAATCAAGGTCTAATTTTGAAGACTCCCTTGCTAGGAAAATTGAAGCTATAGATAATAATTTGTACCAGACATTGGCATCTACAAAGGCAACATCAACTCAACTACACATACCTCCTTTCATTCCTCAAGCCATAATGCACACTCTGTAGGAAAACTATGAGCCCAGATTATAATCTTAGAACCAAATCATGTATTCAAGTAAATCCAAAGTCATTCAACCCCCACCCTCCCCTCCTCAGGAGTCTAAGTCATTTACATCTTGGAAATCCATCCATAACAATATACAAAATAAGAAGGGTGACATGACTATTGAATATAAATAGTTGGACCAATGAGGTGTCACATACATCTCATCTCTCTTGGAAGCATCCCAAGAATATCCTATGCCACCCCTTGAAGAGGTAAGTAGTGAACTCCATTTTGAACCCATAATTGACAATGATGGATTTTCAGAGTTAGAATAGGAGCTCATAATTAGGAACTAATGGGTAAGGGTGAGCATGTTTCAGTCTTTCAAGATGCAAAGATAGATGAATTCAAAGAAGAAGCTTAGATAGAGGTTGAGATATAAGTATGATAGAAATAAAATAAATAGGAATATACTCCAATGAAAATTACCAATCTCATGGCTTTCTCTGCTAAAGAGAAGTCCATAGAGGTACCATGTTTCACACCAATTCCTTCTATGCCTCAAGGCCCACCCACACTACCAAATCCTACACCTATTCTATTCAAAATACCAATCTTCCTACCTCCCTAAGAAATATTTGTCCCTTCACCCACTCCACCTACCATTCCTCATGAAACCTACCTATCTAAAACTTGGAAAGCTTCATGGGATATGCACTCAAATTATGTAATGACTAGCCTTTATCATGAGGATCCTATTATGCCTAGTCTATCTGATTAAGGAAAGGAGGTAGAAAAGGTCAAGAAGTGTAAGGTTATAAGATTCATGATATTCCTCTATTAAGGGGCTGCCCAAAAAATTCAAGTAACATTAGAAGTGGAGTTGTCTTACATTCTTACCTTCAAGGAGTAGGAAGTAGAGCTACCATCTTATGTTGAAAATGAAGAGGTTGGGGATATCAACTCCTTGCTATCTTATGAAGAGGATAAGGAAAAGGATGTAATAGATAATAAAATTGATGAATTTGTGAAACAATTAGAGGTCACCAATCATCCAAAAATCTCATTGGAGGACTTGTTTGAAGTTTTGGGAGAAGGATATACTCTTTTCTAGGAGGACTATGGTTTGATTATAACTAAAGAGAGTACCTTGTTAAGCGAATCAAATAAATGGAGTGGGTAGTCCTTAAATACTACCACATCAAGAGTTTATTATGGACATTGACTTGGTTTATATATTCATAATGGGATATCATCTCCTTGGTGAGCCTACAGACATGGGTATACTTATAAAAGGTAATGTAGGTCTTATTTGTGCACAACCTAGTCAACCAGATTGTGAAGGATTGGAGTTTGAATCTAAGTTGAGGGCTTATAGTAGGATTTCCATTAAAAGAGGGTGTTATTTAAGGCACCTATTTTAGTTAGATATTGACAAAGAGGAAGAGCCACTAATTATTTTTACATTAGAGGCTATTTTACCCCTACCATTCCACATATGAGTATGCCAAAGGAGTTGGCAAGGAAGAGACTTGCTTCCTCAACCACCAAGATTACAAGGGAACATGTGATATGTCATTCTCCATCTCATCACATAGGTGAACTTAGTAATTTTAATTTTGATCTAGGTGGGTCATGATTTGTCTAAAATAGCTAGGTTCCTTATACATAATTAGTTATTTGTTTCTTTTCTCCAAGTGTTGTCCTAAGACATTAGGTTAGTGGTCCTTGCTTTTTTTAGGTAAGTTTACCTTCTATTTTGTGTTTTAATTTAATAAGTGCCTAGGGTAATTTGTTTTATTTTGTTCCTTTTGGTCCTTGTTTGTTTCAAGAAGAGTTATCTATAAGGGTAGTCAGTTTTAGATTTAGATCAAATTGTTAACCAGAGAGGAGACTCCATGCCCAATAGACTAGTCAAGACAAATAGTCTAGGTTCAGAAGCATATCAGGCATGTTTCCATATGAGCCACTAGAAATATTGGCCTACATACTAAGATTTTGCATAGATTGAATAGATGATCAACTTTCTTATTTGAGCAAATGATCAAATGACTTGTACAAGCTTTGAAGGATCAAACCGTCATAGGACATCATGTAGAAATGAATGAGTTATCTCAATTATACATTTAATAAGTATGATTAGAAAGCCTCTTAGGGCCAAAAGACCACATGGACATGAAGCTCTTCATACCTAGATCATATTCTACAAATTTCATGTCTTAATGAGCTTGTTATCTCAAGATATAAAGATTCAAAATTGAACTTGTAGAGTGAAATGAATGTGAAAACATCAAGTTCAAGATTCGACAAATAATTATTTAAATTTAAACATCCTAAGGTTTAACATGAAAGTGATAAGTGTCCAAATCTTAGGATCTAAGATCATATCTAATAGAGAGTGGTAATCTAATAGATGTCAGTGGGTTCCAAGCTCTAATAGAGCACATTTGATCATACATTATAAATCAATGATGAACATTAAGTCAAAGAGTCAGCATAAGTAAGAAGCTAATAAGTGGTAAGATCTTGGGTGTCCTAAAAAATATCCAATGGTATGAATAAATTGATAGGGTCAGTGTGTCTAGATAGATCAATGGTGAGAATACAATAATACATAGAGATCTAACAGTGAGCAATGAGTCAAGAAGTTAGTGGATCTCAAAGGATAATGAGAAGCTATCAAGTGTCACAAGTATATTAAAATGGTAGAATATCAATGGTTCATGTTTAATCATACCAAAGTAGATATATGATGCACAAGAGGTTAAAGAGTTAGTAGGATCTTATGGAGAAAATGAGGAGCGGATAGTTTTCATAATATAAGAGGGCCTAAATCAAGATCAATGACTAAAATTAAAAGTCAAAGCCAGAGACTTCAAGTGGAGGTTAAACATGTAACCAAGGTTGAACCAAGAATAATGCTTCAATAGGCTTATGATACCATTAGAGCTTAGTTGAACACCATTGAGTAGACTTACTTATATAATCAAGGTTGTTAATAGTGAAGCTTCATTGTCGATAAATATCTGTCACCATTAAAACATAGCTTAGGACCTCTAGTTAAAGATTTAAAACCTATCACCCTATTTTCCAAAGTTAAAATATTATTCCATGACTATGTATATAATGATTTCTTGGCTTCCATAGGGTATATAGGTAGGATATGTCTATTTTAGACCTAATGTAGAGATCAAGAAGGAATATATGTGACCTATATGTCTATATTGATATAATATCTATAAGAAAACCAATAAAGGAGATTGGTTTTCAATCTATAGAAGATATCTGTGCTCATATATTGGAATGGGGAAAATATGTGACTAATTAAAGAGGTTCTCATCTTCCAATATAGTCAAAACCTCAACAATAGGTACTTATCACCACCCAAATCATACAAGATGATGGATTTATCAAGCTCAAGGATATAAAGACCTTGCCCTCATGATGAATCAAATGGAGATGGCATGGAGGATGAAAATAAAGAAAGTTGGTGGTTAGAGAAGTAGTTGGAGTGTTGATTCTTTTTAGATTTTAAATATATTTTCTCTAATAGACTTAATCATGACTCATCATGTAAAATAAACCCTTTTCTTATAGTGGATCTCTTAGCTAATGAGAAAGCTTGAATATTATTAGAGCCAAATGTAGGTTAACTTGCTAAAAAAGATTAGTCTTGATTAGAAGAAGGTATCCATACAAAAAATAATTAATGAACTACCACCATATTTATTGATAATTAATGAATACTTCTCCATTCTCTCACACATGTTCCATATCTCTCTCATTTCCATTATGTTATATATACAAGCTTCTAGGTCTTAAAATGTATCCCTCTCTTAGGCATGACTCAACTCTACCAAGATTGAGCTTTGTAACCTCTTAAGATAAATATAAGGTTATTTTCAAATTTCATTGCTTTGGTATAGTGTTTTCATGTTAGTTTGATTTTCATATGTGGTAGAAATCTCTCCCTTATTAAGTCATTTTTTCACCTAGCTACTAGTTATCTTATTATGTAAGTCATGTTTAATATTCAATGTCATTTTATTAAAGCCAACATGTGGATACATTGATAAGTTAGTACATTAAATTAGGCCTCTCCATCACTTACCTTAGGTTTTGATCACTTGATGAATCTCTTCATGAAATATTAATGCATAAAAGACTTTGGAGTTGTATATCCAGTCATTATTTTGTCTCATTAATGTTTTAAAAGCTCAAGTAAAAGTGGATGATCAATTAATTTAGGTGCATCACCAAATTTATCTTAGGTCTCACTTTTAATTATCTCTCTCTCTATTTTCACCCCAATAACTATTAGGTATTAGTGGAAATGAACCAAGTGATGCATCATAGGAGCTATCCTCATTAAAAACCCTAGAGGTGTAACCCAAGATTAGGTAACCCACAACCTAGGGTCATTCCCATGTTAGATTAGATTTGAGTAGAGGACCTGAATAATCCTTTGCTCATTTAAGGTTCAATATAGAACCTCTAATAATAATATTAAAAGGAGACAAGATTTAGATGTATTCCAAACAAGTATGCATGTAAAGGAGAGCTATAGGCTAGGATAAGATGATGATTTAATAATGATGGTTGTAATTCAAAGCTAAAGTTGAATAATATGATGATAAAAAAGGAAATATATGATTGAGTGACCAATGATTATCGATGATTCCCTTAGTAAAGATACATACAAGGAAGTGAGAGAGGAGATAGTGGCTGAGCTATCCTTGGGCATTGAATAGTGGCCAAATGCTTCCTACATAGTCTGAAAAGACCTCAGGCTGATGTAGTTATAACTCAAGGATAAATGACAATGATGGATTAGAGGATGAAGATGATGACCATGAGTGGTGATTAGAGGATGATGTTAGTGATTAGGGAATATGATCCAGATGATGAGATGAGGAATTTTTTTGGATATTAGTCAAATGGATCATGAAGATTAGATTAGTGATGGGAACAAGGATGAAGAGATGATTAGATAAATAATGAGGGTGTAGGTGATACAACCATCAAAACTATAATAAATATCATTATAATCTAAGTAAGCCATTAAATATATAACTTGGTAGTATACCCCATGATATAGACATGACCAAGAGGACATTGTGCCAAAATGTAAGGACAAGTAGCAAACTCTACATCCTCGAGGTCATTTTTGGTGTCTTTATAACATCCCTATTCATTGATCAATAGAAAAAGATACATGATGCAAAAGAAACCTAAGACAAATAAGATATCTACATGATAAAATATATGCAAACAATATAAATAAAATAAATAAGTAACACACATGAGCATCTAGATGCATTGTCCTAATGTATTATCTAATGATGGGATGAGGGATTAGTGATGGGTTGGATTAGGATGATGTGAGGGTAGAATTAGGATAAACTTGGATTTAAATAAGATGATCATGATAAGGATTAGGATGAGATGTTTCCCCTAGTGTAGGATAGAAGGGTCGATGATATGATAAGGTCTTTGAATAGTAATTTAGTCTATAAATCAAATTGAAAAGTGGCTAAGGAAGGTGATTTAGAAAAGTGATGACCAAGGATTATAAATAGACAAGGCCCTAAAAAAGTCCAATCTAGAAAGAAGATGATATAATGATGGGATCAAATACCTTCCATACTAGAAAAAGAGTGATTGGATGGGTGCTAGGTATGAAAAGGCATTAATAAGGAAAGTGATGGGTACCAAATAAAATTCTTTGACAAGGTTATGTGTGCTAATTATACCTAGACCAAGGATGAAATTGAAGATATGAAGGGATGGGTGAGCACTAGGATTGGATTTTAAGACTAAAAGTTGTATCCAAATATGGGAAAATATGAGATAGATGGAGATAGATGAAACTATGGGATTAGGCATGAGACAAGACACAATGGAATATTTTTTGGCTTTTTAAGATTTTACGATTTTTAAGTTTTTGTGACATATTTTAAAATTTTGGGCCTTTTTGGAATATGTATGTATATTATACAAATGGGGTTACTTGAAAAGGGAATACCAAGCTTAGAAACTAGGATGAGGATGGATGGAATGATGGATGGGACATCAAAAGGATGAGGTTGATGGGGACCAAAGAAGAAGGGACTTGGGATTTGCAATGACCAAATCATGAAAGAACTAGATTATTATAGCACCAAGTGTTCATTGGAGGATATGCAAATATTGTTTTGGGATAGTTCTCAAGACACCTTATAATTCCTTATGAAGGTAAAGAGAGAAAAGATAGGATGGATGACATGATGTGGATGGAGGGATATGGGTAATAGACCAAGGGAGAAGATGAAAACCAGTACAAGGTTTTCATCATGGTACTTACCTAAGTTGCTAGAATACTGGTTTTCACCATTAGATGAATGATTTTTTATCATTTTTTTGACTTTTTTTGGATATTTCAATTTATTAGAGAAGGGAAATATGCAATATGTTGACATCATTTTAATCTTTAACTGAGACCTATTCTAGAGATATGTAATGATAGGCTTATGTCTTAGTGGCCTTTAGTAATTCTTGATTTAACATCCTCTAGATGTTTTGACTAGGTGTCTTTGTAACACCCATGAGGAAAAATGTTTCCCAGGGATTTGAGATATGATGTATATGGGAGGACATCATGATTATGACTATGGGATATAGGATGTAAATGAGGAATATGATCATAATGGATGATATGATAAGATGTGGAACAAAAATGGGGTTTAATAGTTACATAGACCATTAGATATGGTAGAGGTGATTATTTGTATTAGGAACATGAGATCATGAGATATATAAACTTTTATATTATTTATTCTTTGATCTAAACATTAAGAGGATGGTCAGTCATATGATTTTTGACTTGATTTTGTATTTGGATTTGATATTGACTATCTTTTGGTGCTTGATTTTGGGCTTCACTAGGGATAATTAATTTTGGTCTTGATATATAATGATTATTTTGACTTTGATGGTCCCCTAGTGCTTGATATTGGGATTTAATAGGGGAAGACATTTTTGGATTAGGTCGAGGATTTGTATTTACTTGAATTTGACTTATGGGATCAAAGATGATTTGATCATGATTTTTGAAATTTGAGATATGGTCTTGGATCTTTGTATTTATGGCACATGATATTAAATACAGAGGGTAATACAATGATGTATGTTCATGTTCATTCCCTTCATAGAGTGGGATTTAGGGATTATGTATGAGGGGTGGATGATTTTGGTGTGATGGATTAAGGGTACAATGGGTAGCATAGTCCTCATAAAGGTCACTAGAAGCCCTATCCTTAACATCAAAGAAAATATTCTCAAGAATCTCAAAAAAATCACAAAGACTAGATATGGTATGCACATCCTTGGTAGGACCAGATCTATTCTAAATATCTTCGATAGATAGAGCACTCAAGAACTTGGTTATGAATTCATCATCCTACTTGGGATACAAAGGTATGCCTAGTGATTGATTAGAGGTATTTAGATTAGAGACATCCTAAAGAAGATATGCATTATTATCATTGGCTAAAATATTGATTAAGGATGATGTTTTAGATAAGGAATATGACTTAAAGACTAGTTATGCACATGATATTGATGCATATGGCTTTGATGTTAACTATGGTGTACATGATTGTATGTTGTAAATAGGGGAGTGATTGTCCATTCTCAACATGGGGTTTTTGGTGTGTTGAATGAGAGAAGAATGAGGGATGAATGATGGGCTAAGAAAAGAGAGGATAGGCATATGGGAAATGGACTTATGGTTGATATAGGATTGGTTGATGATGGGGGGATCATGGAAGAGGGATATAATGTCTTGACCTTGGATTGGAAGGAGAAGGGCTTGCTCATGATTAGGAATAGAATCTTGGAATTCCTCATCTTGTTTACCTAGGGATATAAACTCATCTAGTTCATCCTCAATTACTATGTCACTATGGTCAATGAGGTCTTAGACATAGTCTTAAATTTTTTGACATCATTTAATGGAATGCCCCAAAGTTTGATGATAAAGATATTATTTGTTTGATTTATACCAAGAGGTCTTAGGCTTGGTGGGATCAAGATGTTGTATGGGTAGATAGACCATCAGTTTGGTAATGACTTGTTGTTTGAAAAGGGTTTCTAAGGACATAGGAAGAGGAGTATAAGGACCTACTTCACTGCTTGACTTATTTGTTGAAGCATTGGAATTTTTTGCAGATGGTTTTTGATGTGATTGAGTAGGTGGACAAGTAGTAGGTAAGTGGCTAGGATAGGATTCCCTTTTCTAATATAGGAAGGGGTAGATGATGTGTTATGGTTAGGGGATGAAGAATTATAAGGAAGATTACATAGATAGGTTGAGATGAAGGGTAAGGTGAATTGAATGGGGTCAAAGTATTTGAGAAATTAGACACCCATCTCAAGGAGATGCAAGAAAACTACCTGTGGGTTTTCATCAAGATATTTATAAAATGAGGAAATTTGTGAATTAGAAAGGCCATAACAAGGATGAGGACTAATGGAATGGGATGGGGATGAGGATTGAGGAGGAGATTTATTTTGGGATGGCCTTAGGATTTAGGTTTCAACATCATTGTGAAGGTGGACACCCATATTTAGTAGCTATATGAGGAATTCATATTTATTTTCCATGATGTATTGATTGATTAGGGTGATTGCATCAAGGAATGTGAGGATTTTTTTTGACAAGATAGGTGGTTACTAATGGGGAAGGATATGAGATGTTGGTTTGGGATGAATGGGATCAAGGTTATAAGGTAGGTGAGCACCCATTTATAAATCTCACAAAAGGATGTCATCCTTATTAGCCAAGATATATTGGTCTATATGAACCAATTCCAAATCCATGAGGATAGTTGATAAAAGATGGATGATAATGGGGGTTGATGTGGGGGTAGACTAGGGATTAAATATAGCTTCTTGAAAAAAGTAGGTTTGAAGGAATGAATTAGTATGATAGGTGATGATGAATATAGATCTGATGGGATCTGATAGAGATGATATAAGATGAGGGTCAAATTTTAAACCAGTAGCATAATAGGTGCTAACGACCAATCAACAATGCCTCATTTTCAAAATAGAAAAATGATTTGATGGGTGCCTAGGTTTAAACTATCAAGAGGATGATATGATGGGTTGCTAGTTATGAATAAGAAAGGATGATAACGACTATATTGATGATGATGGATTTATATATTGAAACTAACAAAGTAGTAGGATTCTAGAAGGATATTGACTAGGTATGAGATCTAATCAAATGATAGTGGACTAGGATGATAGGATGATGTGAAAACATAAAGGACTAGCTCAAAACCTTTAATATATCTAATTAAAATTGGATGGGGTAGGATTATGTAATGAAGGTGATTGAGACAATGGGATAAGGATAAGTATGATGATAGGTGATGATGAAATGATTAAGGATAATGTGAGATGAGGATGGTTTAGACCTACATGTAACCTAGAGAGCTAATTAAGACAAGGATAGACCAGATGGGTGATGAAGACAAGGTCAAGATAAATGATTGAGTATGGAATTTAGGATAAGATGTGGATGATGACATATGATTATGATATTTAGGTAATGAGGGGTGTGATTAATGACAAATTGGTCTAGGATATGGTGTGATTAGAAAGATGTACAAGAGAACAAGGATATGTATAAGAGGGTGAGATAAGGATATACAAGGTGATGCTATGTGGGTGATGGGATGATGATCAATGATAGGTGGTTAGACTCAAAGGCGGATTAGGTGAATATGTGAAGGCAACTAGTTGATGTTTTGGGCTTAGGTTAGGATGTAAGGTGTGATTGGGGTATGCAGCTAATAAATGTATGATTAATATTGGGTGGATATAACTAGATTAAGATGGGATGAAGTTAAGGTGATAATGGAAGATAGTTTTGAGATAAGGATGTACAAGAGACAATATAGGGATGGTGGCAAGGATGTACAAGAAGATGAAACAAGACTAAAATGACATGAACAAAGGATGATAGGATATTATAATGATGAGGCAAAAATATACAAGATGAAAAAAACCTAGATAAGTATGTAGGTTTGAGTTAAAAGGTTGAATCAGCTCACAAACAACATTGGTTTAGCACAACACACACCCAAGAAATCAAACCATGTAACCTATGATTAGTAACTAAAGGGTGTCTAACTTAATGCCTGCACCATCCAATGGATTCATGGTTAAGGTTGTAGGCTAGTGACCCATTATAATATTGACCAAACCCTCTCAACCCTACTCACACTTGATAGAGACTTTAGAGATGATACTGACTCCTATAATGGTATACATATTATAGTTGAAGGCTCTTATGCTAGGTTTTCACAAGGTGATCTAGGTGTGTTCCTTATATACATGAAGGTATGATGGGGTCCAAGTCCATGTAGGATCTTGTCTAAGTACCTTGTATCTTGGAACTTAACTACCCCTTACTCTATGAAACCCTTTATGAGGAATTCCACTTTGGTTCTTAATGACAACTCTCCTAATTTTTAGACTTTATTAGAACATGGAATTTGGTCAAGTGCATGGTGATGAAATCCATGTCATTGACCCTTAGAAAAATAAAAAAAGGAAAGGAGTTTACATGTGGTTTTTGATCCTCCAAGAATCACCATAAGGATACAAGGAAGAGAACATACACCAACCATGGCCCCAAAAGACAAATAGGCAAACCAAAAGATTAATTAACTATTTAAATTAAAATGTGTGATATATGTACAAGAAGCAAAGAAAAGAATATACAAGAAAAAGAGTTATATACAAGAGGATAAAAGTGAGTAAAATTATTTAAAACATGACTTCTAAAGTTCTAAAAAGAGTTTTTGACTAGTGGCTTGCAAGAACACGAGTTAGTAGTTTGATTGAAATTTTAAAAGAGGCACCCTAAAAGACAAGGATTAGTAGTTTTATTTAACAATCTTGAGAGGTAACTTGTAATTCAAAATGTTAGACCAAAATATGACCTAAAAAGGATGATGTTAGAAAAAATTTAAACTAGATTTATCCCTATAATAAATAATATGTTAGTCTAAATAACCTTAATAAAACACTGTAAAAAAATGTGTGAGTTAAAACAAGATGGAGATGAGTCAGGATGAGTGAGTTAGGTCAGGATGGGCAAGTTGAGTCAGGCTAGATGAGTTGAGTCAAGTTGGGCAAGTCAGGCTGGGATGAGTTGGGTTAGGCTAGGTGAGTCAAGTCAAGTTGGGTGAGTCAAGTTGGTATGGGTGAGTCAAACTAGGATGAGTTAGGTATAATTGGGTGAGTTAGGTTAGGGTGGCTGAGTTGGGTTAGGATGGTCGAGTCAAGATAGGTAAGTCAAGCCAGGTTGGGTGAGTCAGGTTAGGATGAGTCAGGGTAGATTGGTCAAATTGGGTTGGGGTGGTCAAGTCTAGCTAAGGTGGGTAAGTCATGCCAAGATGGTCAAGTCAAGATGTGATGGTCAAGTCAGGATGGGGTGGTCAAGTTGGGCCAAGATGGTTAATTCAAATTAGGACAAGTTAGGGTGGATTAGTCAAGTTGGGCTAGGATGGTTAAGTTAGGTTGAGATGACCAAGTTAGGCTGGGATGAGTCAGGGTAAATTGGTCAAGATGGGCTAGGGTGGTTGAGCCAATTGGGGTGGTTGAGTTAAGTCAAGATGGTTGAGTTGAGCTAGGATGGTTGATTTGGGTTGAGGTGGTTGAGTTAGGTTGGGATGTTGTAATACCATAATTTAATAGGATAAAAATGCAATTACCAAGGCAAAGCAACAAATTTTAAAGTTACAATTTTATCTAAATATAGGAACCTAAAAAACTCAAAACCGTTAGTGATTAGACAAAATCACTACTCAATATGCAAAATCACAACTCTCTATGCAAATTCATAATTCACGAGTTGTAGTATTGTTGAAAGGTGAAAAAACTACATGGTTAGCAATTAAGTTAAATGTTTGATACAAATTCATGACTACTGGAGATAAAATCGTGACTACATAGTCATGATTACCAGTGCAATATCACAAATTAAATTTGTGCATGCAAAATTCCAAAATTTTGAGATTTTATTGATTGATCAGACCTACAAGATAACACAAACACCACTAACAGGAAAAAATGTTAAATTGGGAGGGATTGTCCCTTAGTAGTCACCAAAATGTAGATGAAATTTGAGCTTTATATGGATTTAACTATGTAAATTTAAATCTAAATATCAAACTACTAGGTAAAGTGATAAAACCATTAGAACCAAAATGCCACTAGATGAATAAAGCATTCAAAAAAGCATTAAAATACTAAATTTAAGTGCTCTACACTATGATCAAACAAATGAAAAACAACAAATTAAATGAGATGTTACTTTAGACTCAATTTTTTGACATGGTGATGTTACTTGATCAATGGATGTTGGTGATGGATTGGATTGGCATGGATTCCTTACTTGATTTCTGGATAGCTCCAATGGAGGAGTGGCCTTAGTTAAATATAGAAAGGAGGGAAAGATCAATGGTTGAGGTTTAAACTTGGTTGAGGGAGATCAATGGATGGGAATTATCTAAGAAATTTAAAATTCCTTAGAAGCCTCTAGATTTAGATGCTTCTAAAGAGAAGGGGTAAGTTTAGAAAGGATTTTAGTATTTAGAGAATTATATAATACTTTTAAGAACTAAGTATGATTAGATGGGGATTATATAGTGATTATGTAATGAAATTACTTATATGTTTGCACAAAATGATGATATATCACACTAATAAGAAAATATGAGAGATTACATAACAATAATTAAGAGTAGAGTATAATATTAGATAATATAAAAAAGCCACTTCAAGGGGGAAACCTCCATAAAAATGTAATAAGAGAAAAATAATTAATATGTTGATCAAAGACTAACCACTACCTCCTATATATAGTATACTTAACTATAGTTATTTCATAGGCTGACCTAACTAAGAACATAGAGAAATATAATAATAATAATATAAAATAGGTATGTAAGCCACAAGTTAGCCACACATATCCCTAGACGTGCCAAAGGTTAAGGGAGTAGCATGCCCTTCCCCTTTAAAAAAACATTATCCTCAATGTTGAGTCAACTTTGGATGTTATTTTATAAAAGATTCATCCTCCCAAGGGCATCTTCACAAGATAGATTCTTCCATTTGATTAGGTACTCCTTAATCATTCTAGATCATAGCTACTTAGTGAAAATTTGAAGGATTACCTCAGGGTCAATAATAACTCTTCCTTCCTTATCCAATTCTAGTAACTTAGTTTGAGTATCAACTCTATGTCCAATGACTTTATTCAAGAAGGATACATGAAATACTAGATGTATGCGAGTGGAGGAAGGTAACTCTAACTTGTAGGCCACACTACCAATTTTCTACAAGATTTAATAAGGCCCATAATACTTAGAGGACAAATTGTTATCCTTTTTATATTACTTTAAGGACATCTACCTATATGGTTTTAAGTGAAAAAAGACCCAATTATCAATGTCAAACCTCTCACTCATGTGTTGATCTACCTACTACTTCATGCAATTCTAGGCCATGGGTAAATTTTCATGAAAAATTTCAAGGACCTCCTATTGATGATGAATATGTTCTTCAACTGCATGAACCTTGGGATTGACCTTCAAGCTTAAAGTGATGGATGGAGGGTAGTATCCATATAGTTCCACAAAAAGAGACATTTTGGAAGAACTATGAATAGAAGTATTAAACCACCATTCATCAAGTGGTAACCAATGAACCCATTTATCCTATTTATCAGAAACAAAACAATGGAAATATCCTTCTAAACATTTTTTTAATACCTTATTTTTCCATTTGATTGAGGATGATAGAGCCAACTAGGTTCCCAAACATGAAAATAACTTAGTCCAAAAATTGCTAGTGAAAATGGGATCTCTATCACTGACCATGATCTTAGGGGTATCATGCATTTTTTGAACTATATTGAGATAAGCATAAGACACTGTACTAACAAAAAATGGATGTGATAAAGAACAAAAATGATCATACTTATTGAGATGATCCACCACAACCATAATAACATTTTGACTATCAGATCTCAATAACCCTATAATGAAATCTATAGACACCTCTTCCCAGTGTTAGCTAGGAATGGATAAAGGATGTAAAAGACTTGAGGTTTTTATGGTTTCTCCTTTATTTTATTTATAGATCATACATTCAATCAAATATTTTTGGATATCCCCCTTAATTCCTTCATAAAAAAATCTTTCTTGATTCTATAATAGGTTTTTAAAAATCTTGAATGACCCTCAATTAGAGCTATATGAAGTACTTGAAGTATTTTATGTTTAAGAAGAAAATTGTTACATAGGTATAATCTATCTTTATACCATAATGCATCACCATTCCATTTGAATTTTTCAAATCCACCCAAACCTTGCTAAATATTCTAAAACAAATCATGGGTAACAATATCATTTTCCCATTTTGATCATGCTTCCTCTAGCCAATCTACATATATAATGGTCATAACACATATCAATGCCTCAACTGATTCATCCTTTCTAGATAATGCATTTTCCACTATATTATCCTTGCCTTTCTTGTAAACAATTTAAAAATCATATCCTAACATCTTAGTTACCCATTTTTGTTGTTGTTTAGATGATAACCATTGTTCTAAAAAATATTTGAGACTATCATGAGCAGTCTTTACCTGAAAGTGATGACCCATAAAATAAGGTCTCCATTATTTGACTACATGAAAAATTACCATCATTTCCTTCTCATATATGGGCTTATGCTTATTTTTACCCTTCAATTGATGACTTTCAAATGCAAGTGGTCTACCTTCTTGCATGAGTAAAACACCCATACCATACCTAGATGCATCACATTCAACCATAAAAGTATTGAAAAAATCAGGAGTGGCCAACACTGGAGTGGTGCATATAGACAATTTCAATTGTTCAAATGCCTTGATAGATATATCAGTCTATTGAAGGGAGTCTTTATTCAAAAAATAGGTGAGTAGGGATATAATGCTACCATAATTTTTGATAAACCTATGATAGTAACCAATTATCACTAGAAATCCCTTTAGTTGCTTGAGTGTCTTAGGTATCAACTAGTCCACCAATTCTTGAATTTTTTTAGGATCCAATTTCACTCCATGTGAATCCAAATGACCTAAATAATCAACTTCACAAGCTCCAAAAGTACATTTAGAAGGTTTGGCATACAATTGATGTTATTCTAAAATTGAGAGTACCTGTTTCACATGGTATAAATGGTCTTCCCAATTTTTATCGTAAATGAATATATCATCAAAAAATACTATAAAAAATTTCCTCAAAAATGGCCTAAAAATAGAGTTCATCATAACCTAAAAAGGTGGATGGTACATTTGTTAGACCATAAGGCATAACCAAAATATCATAATGGCCCTCATGAGTCCTAAAATTTGTTTTAGGTATGTCTTCATCATGGATATGGATTTGATGATACCCAAAACACAAATATAACTTGGTAAAATAAAGAAAGACATTTAATTCATCTAAAAAATCATTAATGACAAAAATAGGAAGCTTATCTTTGATAGTGTACTTGTTGAGTTCTCTATAGTTAAGGCACATCCTCCAATTATCATCTTTCTCACCATAACAAATGGCAAATAATATTCACTTTGGCTAAGGAAAATGATTCCTATATCCAACATATCCTATACCATATTTTAAATTTCACTTTTTTGGGCATAGGGATACCTATATGGCTTGATGTTGGGTAGTTTACTACCAAGAATAAGTTTGATAGCATGATCATGCATTCAGGTAAGTGGAATTTCTTTCAACATGTCAATAAAAATAACTGAATGGGCATTAGTCACTTGTTGTAGATCAAGAGGTGTAGATGGCTGAGTTGGATAAACTTCCATGCAAAATAAATGAGCTACAAATCCTTCAGCACCCTTATAAAGAATCTTTGTCAATTGATGGGAGCTAACAAGTTGTGGAGATTTAGCCCTCAATCCTGTTAGATCAAATGTCTCCCTCCCTCAGAATGAAAATGCATGAATAATTCCTAGAAATTCATCTCAATAATTCCTAAAGTGGTGAGTCACTATACTCCTAGAACACTATCATCTCCTCCCATGGGAATAAAAAACATAAGATAATCCAATAAGTAGTCTCCCATGTCTAGCTTAATACTATGGAATTTTCCTAAGCAGTTGATAGTACCACCATATACAATTATGACCTAAAATTTTGGAGTAGGATAAGTGAATTGGTTTAAATGAGTATCCAGGTTACTGTTGATGAAGTTGTGTGTGCTCCTAGAATTAATTAAGATAGTGACCTTATATTTCTTTAGGAAACCCATCACCTTAAGAGTTTGGGGAGTACTAATACTTGAAAGGGCATGATAAGAAATAGTAGGTTGAGAGTCTTTAAATTCCTCCTCAGGCCTTCTTCATCATTTCCAATTACCTTCTCATCATTTTCATCCTCATTGTCACCTTCGATTTAAAACAAATTATTTTCAACACAGTGATGATATTTTCTTTATTTTATATCACAATTATAACACAACCCTTTAGCTCACTTTTACTCAATTTGTCAAGGTGCCAATCTAGTGGGTTGAGTAAATGATGGTGCTTAAAAGGTGCAATCATGACCAGTAGTGAAATTTTTCCATTTTATCATATATTTTTATTATACCATGTGTACCCATGGGATATAATCTAATATATATGATGGTTTAAAAATCCAAACCTCTAATTGAATGCTATCTTTGAGGCCACCCAAAAAAAATTATTCAAATTTTCCTTAGTGATGTCTTCCACTCATAAGGATAGATTCTAAAATTAATGAATATAATCCTTCATATTTTTTATTTTCCATAGTTTGGATAACTAGCTAAAGTAGTTCTTAGAGACATTATTTTTATAATGATCCAACAAGTCATTAGTGAAAATAGACCATGTAATAAGAGCACCATTATTTTTATTTTGAGCACATAATCAGTGATATTAAATGAACTACTTAGGTTCTAGATATAGAGATGCCACTATCACCTTTTGAGAACTAGGAGTTTGATGTAGATCAAATAAATTATCAATTTAATTAATCCAATTTATAATATACTTACCATCAAACTTACACTTGTTCACTTTTGGAAATATCAGTTTGACACTAAAATTAGAGTTATTAGTGTTGAGAGGAGGAAGATCCAAACGATGAAGTGGAGGGTTGTTTGGATGTAACTAAGATGAAAGGGTAGAAAATTGCATAGTGATATGATTTAATTGAGTGTGAAACCTATTAATCTCTTTATGAATCCTTGAAACATTAGTTTGAACTAAATAAAGTCATCATGCCATACCAAGACCTTTATGCCAACCTGAAGTTGAGAAATCAATAGATCTAAAGTTTCAGCTTTTATGTCATTGGTACAAGGAGTCTTAGGAGTTTCTTATCCCCCTATTATTCCCAAAGTAGGACCTAACATATACAAAAATTATGAGGGTCTTTGACCTAAAATAATTGTACTAGGAGATGGTACCGTTGTGATCACCTCACTAAGACAAATCCAATGACTGCCTTTGCATACTAGGGTAAAAAAATTTAGCACCAAAAAAGTCTACTAGTATAATATACCATTACAATCATCTCACTGAGATGAATCCAAAAACTATAAATGTGCAAGGGGATTTTAAAAAAAAAGATTGCTTTGAACAATATTATGCTGACAAAAAAAATTAATTCTTCCTAGATTACAAGTTATGTTTTTTATCTCCTTCCACTCGCAGAAGTCATACCTTGCTAGATAAAAAAAAAACCACTGGAAACTTATTGAAATCAAAGATCTGATACCAATTTTAATGAAATTACTTATATGTTCACATAGAATGATGATATATCACACATAATAAGTAAATATGAGAGATCATATAGCAATAATTGATAACAGAACATAATACTGGATAATATAGAAAATCCACTTTGAGGGGGAAACCTACACAAAAATGTAATAAGAGCATAATACTTAATATGTTGATCAAATACTAACAACTACCTCCTATATATAGTCTACTTAGCCATGGTTATTCCATAGGCCAACCTAACTAAGAACATAAAAAAATGTAATAAGAATATAAAAGAGGTATGTAAGCCACAAGTTGGCCACACATATCTCTAAACACACCAAAGGTTAAGGGTTTAGTAGATTAGCAAGGATTAGGAACTAGGGGAGTATGAGAGCCTAGCCATAGGCTATTAGATGGGCCATTGAGAATTTCAAATTTCCAAATAATAGGTAAATATGATTAGGATAGGATAAAGAAATGATTATAGGGATTTAAAATAAACTAATGATGAAGTGGGATATAATAAGGCTAGTGGATGAAGAATAATGAAGGGGAATATTAGATAAATGATTAAGAAGGAGATAAATTAGTAGGATTAAAAGGGAATAAACTAGATAAGTGACATTAGTATCAATTAATAGGAATATTAGTGATGATAATGAAGTGAGTGGATTTAGGTGCATACAACAATATTTATGACTAAAACCATAACCTAGTTCACCATTGGAAAATAATTTAAAATGAAAACATAGAATTATAAAAACATTACTTACTTGAAATTTGGAAGTCAATCATAGAAAAAGTTTTAATTCTCTTCCAATCTCCCAAATTTGTATGCAAAACTATCATCTAAAAAAAATCCACATGCCTTGAACAAAATTAGTCAAACAATATATGCCAAAATAAACCTTAATTAACTATACTAAACTATCATATGGATGATAATATTAATTGTTCAACTACAGTTTAAGATCCCAAAATACTCATTCAAGAGTTGTATTACATTCTCCTTAGGCACCATGTCAATGTTTTTGGCAGAGTCAACCAAGTCCAAATGAACACAATAAAACCTAAAAACCCAAAGAAGAGTCTTAACCCATTACATGGTAAATCAATCTAATTCAATTACTTTAGAGTCATATTACTTAAACAAAACAAACATAAATTAATTACCAATATCCTAAGGTTTGTCATAACATCCTAACAACCTAAGCACACACCCAATCCAAACTTGGCTATCACAAATAATTCCAAATGAAAAAACAATGAAAGAGGTCCTTTAATGCCTAAATATTAATGCACAAGAATATAACCCAAAAAAATAGAATATATACACAATTTATTAAAACCATAACATGGTTGTTTTAAAACTAGAAGTCAAACAACATCAATATAATCAAATAAGGTGATAAAGAGTCAACAATTAAAATAACTACAAACATAGAGAAATACATGACTGAATGCCCTGTTGAAGTCAAAAATCATTAAGTCAATGAAAATATAAGAAACCAAAATGATGAAAATGATGACATAAATAATAAATCAATAGTTGACAAACTAGTTATGACTCAACAAAGTATAAACTCTCGTAATCAATAACATCAAGTAAAGTGATGTTTGTACAAATGTCTAAATTGACAAAAATCAATCAATAATAAAATTGAACATAAAAATATAACATAAAACACTTAAATTATATAAAAAAAAATTACTAAATTAACATTACCATCAATATATATTTTTACAATCAAAATTATTATTTTATTTATCTACATTATTTCTTCATGTTTCCCTATTGCTTAGGTCTGAACATAACCTAACTCAAGTACTTATCCCTACAATCAACAAATAAACCTCAATAGTATCTAAATGGAACCAATTAAAATAATATGATAAAATATTTACCTTTTTAGTTAATTATTCAAAAATTAATGTATTCAATCATTTGAACCTGATGTCCATCCAAGATGTTGCATGTGACCTTATTTATGTAATTACAAAAAATGATGACTTAACTACTATACATAAAATAAAGCTTTGATGGGATATTTTTAAAGACATAAAAATGAGGCCTTAGAAATTTTTAAATATATGAGGGTAATTTATGTGATAACCTCTATTGAAGAGTGGGTTAACATGCCTAATTTTGAGACACTCCTTAAAGTAGTTGTAAATAGTTTTAAGGAGGAAGTTGAAGGAACTATATACAAAACTAATGATGAGATCATGCAACTGGTCAATTTTTGTAAATACATACAAAAAAAGGATGAATTAATTATAGATACATTTAGGATATCATAGGAATAACATACATGGTTTATGGTTGAATAAATCAAAATATTCAAGCCTACCCTACTGAATTTTTATATAATTAATAAAGAGTTTGAGACAACAAATGTATTATTTAAAAAACTCAAGTATTGAAAGTTTTCATTTATGTCATATGTTTGTGTATGGTCATTTATTTAAAAATAATCCTGAGGTTAATTATTGTCTTACAAAAATGTGGCTATGGTCATTCATATGAGGTTGAGTGTTTGAGGTTACTAGTATAGCTTTGAATGATCCATTAGAGTGTCTTGTGAAGCATTATGAGGTATGATGAAATGAGTAAGTACATGCTTGTAGAGGTATTATTATTATATAATTTGACATGTATATGAGGTTTTGAGAATAATATAATAGGTTTCAAAGTGTGATAAATGTCCAAGTATAACTGGCAGTCATAGGCCTAGTGTGCAAAGAGACCCAGTGAAGCCTAATAAGGTGCCAAGTTGAGTTCCCAAGGTGCCTAGATATCATGTGAGATTTTAAAAAGGTGTAATAGGTTTTTTTAAGGTTATTTACCAAGTTTTAGGTCTTGAGTTGAATGAGAAAGAAATAAAATGAGTTTCAAGGTCTCCTATGTATACAAAATGAAGAGTTTCAAGCCTGAGAGGGTTTTTATTATGCTCATTGGCACATGTAAACTTTGAATAATGTCTTAAGATATTATGGAGATATTTTAAAGTTTCACATAAATTAATTCCAATAATTAATAGGTGGTTTCAAGGACAATATTGTATGGATAATCATTAACACTAGATCTATTCTAAAACCCTCATTAAACTTTTATAATGACCTGATAAGGCAAATATTGTTGAAAATAGCCTATAATGGATTGGAAAATATTTTTTTATTATTGGAGGTGGTATATTACTCATATAGGCATCTCCAAGTGGTAGTGGTTTGTCAAGGTAGTGAATGGAAGATATATAAAAACCCTTGTTTCTCAAAAAATTAATATAAAAGGAAAGGTTGACCAGGTCAAATAATTCAAATGAGTGGTCTTTTAATATTGATACTATTTTTTTGTCCATAAGGTTATTTGGGAAAGTTATATCCTCTGTGTCAACTATTTTGATCACTCATGTTCACCTATTGCTAAACTGGATAAGAGTGAAGATAATGAGAAAAACTAGTCATAGTGAGAATGCATTTAGGGATTGATTGTAAAAGATTAGGAATGGATCTAGTTTCTTGAGGTAATTTTTCAAGGCCTATACCTCATTTTCATGATGGTTATATGTTATTAAAATCATTTAGAATGGTGAAAATTTTGTTCACAAGATGACCTATCTAGTGAAAATGGATAGTGAAGGTGTATGTTGTAGAGATTGGTTTATATTTTACACATTTTATATTACACACACACACACACACACACACACACACACACACACACACACACACACACACACACACACACACACACACATTAGTGTTTAAATTTGTGATAAGGAAATTATAGGACATTTTTAATGCATTAAAATTTTATGTAAATGTTTATACAAGTGTTGGAAGTCATGTTCACCATGACTGATTCACTACGTAAAATGACAGTCCTAAGTAAGTGAGTGAGAATGGTGAGTTAGAGGATATTTGCACTTATTTGAAGCATATATTAAATATTTTGATTTTTTTTAAAGACATAAATTATATATAAATTATTTATGAAATGTTTTGAGTCATTATAAGATGCTATAATATGTAAACCAAAATGGATTATCTGGCTATGTATACACTATGAAAGAGAGAGTTAAGAAATTGGTCTGTAAGACTAATGATGTGTGTGTGTGTGTGTCTGTGTGTGTGTGTGTGTGTGTGTGTGACAAATAAACTATGTATGTTCATGATATTTCATGGAAATTCCATTACAATTGATAAAAATAACATTCTACTTGACTGGGTTTTGGAGTAGTCAGACAATTCTATGTATTCATCTTACAAAGGTGAGTTTGGGGTGTTTTGGATAGTGTTAAAGGATATTATTCATATTAATATTTTATATAAGTCTTTGAGGCTCATTTTAATTAATTTATAATCAAGGTTTTTCCTTATTCAAATATGGAGAGTCAAATGTTATTGAATGTACATTGGCAGTGTTTGGCAACTTTGAGTGGTCATATTACAAGAGTATGATTGAGGTTTTATGTACTATTTTTTGATGTAAAATGGAATTTGTGATTACCATAAGTTAATTAAGGTTATATAAATGTGTTTTAATGGTATGGTTATTTTATAAAATTTATTATATGCTTCAAATATTCAAGGTAGACTTTTTATGTGTATGAAGGGCTAATGACAAGAAGACCTAATGGCATGGTTCAAGGAGTGATTTTGACTAAAAAATGGTATAAAACTATATGGATTTTATAAATGGTATATTTTATTCATTTTTTAAGTGTTTCATTAATTGGTATAGGCTCAAAATATTCCAAGGGGTCAGAGTGGTAATGTGTTGTTGAAGAAGACCTAATGCATTAAGTCTCTAAGTAGACCTAAGAAGAGATTAAGGTATAAATGAGTTTGGATGACCTATGTAATGTATATTTCATGTTTTAAAAATATTTTATTACCAATTTAAATGTTAATACAAGTTTTTAAATTTTTTTTTCCAAGCAATATGGGTGAGAGCAAGAGTCTTGTATATGTACAAGGTAAATTAGGCCTATTGGAGCTAGTTAAGGAATAGGAGTGCAAGCAAGTAAAAAAGAACCTTGAGGATCATAATTAGGTCATGGAGACCATAAGATGGTAGTATAGGATCATAAATGAATATATAATAGGATTTATTAGTGTTATTGACAAGGTCAGTTGACCTAATGAGCCTAGTAAGAGGCATATTGATCGAGTGAGCTTAGAAGGCTGTTTGAGAGGGGTAGAAGGTTGAAGAGCTGAATAAGATGATTAAATATTGAGAGATCATAAAATATTAATTAGAGGTATATTAAAAGTTTATGATAGAGATTTGATTTAATATATAGAAGATAAAGAGCTGAAAAAGAGGTAACCATTAGTTGATTGAGCAACAAGGTGTTATAAAGGTGATAAAACTTGTCTTAGCTGAGTTGGTACTTAGTCAAGAGGGAGTTGGAGATAACTTATTGTTTATATATTTTATAAGTGTCATTTAAGTGGTTGGTTTGGTTACAAGTCACTTAGGTGGTTGGATCTTCCTTACAAGTTGAATCTTGCTAAAGACTAACTGAGTGGGTGATCTACTAAGTAGGGATTAGAGCTTTTTGTGGGGTTGGCACCTCAATAAATGTTGATCCATTACTTATAAGAAAATATTCCAATTAGTGTTTTAGTGGATATTATTCCTCACAAGGTTTTAATACATAGATTTTGTGTTCATGTGTTATGTTCTTACTTCATAATTGTTTGTATGGTTGATTATGCATTGTTATATCTCTATGTTAGTTTAAATGGTTAATGAATGTTGTATAGATTTGAGAGAAAATTTTGTACATTGATTCACCCCCATATCAATGGTTTTTACTAGAATAATTTTTATCAGGTTAGGTCCTTTAGAGGAGGATTGATAGCTTTAAGGTGATCCTAGAAGCATAAGATGGCTAAGATAATGAAGGTCATGATTGAAGACTACAAGATGGTACTAGAAATATTGTCTGAGAGAAAGAAGGATTATGTTGAATCCAAGTAAAAAATAAAACCTAAGGACTTTAAATACATGTTTAATAAAGATCTTATTGAAGGTGGTATAAATGATCTTTTGGAGAGTATATGGCATGTGTGTAGGTTAGTGAGGACAAATAAGAGGTTGTGAGGCATCCATAGATGTCTTGGTGAAGTTTTAGTGTGTCATTTGACCATTTGGAGAGAGAAGAATGCATCCTCTAGCCTAAGGACTAGACTATCATAAACCATCACATAGGTATGAATGTATTTATAAGTTTTTGAATTTACTTTAGGTACTAAAAAATTCAACCTTGGTCAAATCAAAGCATAGAGATAATGTACTTAGTTCCCTAAAGGTGACCTAAAATTTTGGTGTCATGAGGAGTTTCCATATTTAAGATATAAGATTGCATAGATAATCTAGCAATATATGAAGTGCAAAAGGAAGTCAATTTTAGGTTACAGGAAATAGCCATTGAAGTTTAAAAAAATATGAACATTGGATTTCAAATGACTGTGTATGAAATGAGGACCTGATATGAGAGAAGATGTTATAAAATCCATGAAAGAGGTTAGATCAAGTTGGTGTAAAAGACAAATTTGTAGTAGACTCCATAAATATCATACTCCAGGTGGTAGTTTATCTCAAAAGTCCATATAAGTGCATTTATTAATGTTCAAAGTTGATTTTTCATTGAGAATGGTAGATAGGGGTATCTTGGTGAGTTGTGTAGTGTTCTTGGTCACTCAAGGTGAGTTTTCTAAGTATTTGGAGATGTTATTAAGGTTATATAGCATATGCAAATGATTTTTATGTTCATATTGATCCCAATTGAGGTCTAACTCAAAAGACATAGATACAAGGGTTTCAAGGTGAACTATGACTATAAACCCTAGGTATGTTTTCTTATGGAAAATGAACTCATTCATGGACTTTGAAGTTTAGTGTTTTCTAGATAGAATGAGTGTAATGTTTCCTTTAAAATAGATCATTCCTATAATGCATGTGTAAGCTCAAGTTAATGTGTAAGAAGCCAATGATATAACTAGTGGAGTAAGAGTTGAAGATTGGTCTACAAGACCAATGATATTAAAAATAGAGATTGTTTTCTCATATGATCCAAGGTCTCATGGTGTTCTAAAGAGTGAGATGTTTTTTTTTTATGCTTTGAGAATGTTCATAAAGTTTTGAAAGTAATCATTGTCCTGTAGCATCACATAAAACTTGTAAACTTGAAAGAATATAGATGCAATGTTCTTATGAGGTTGTGTCATTGAATGTAATGTTTCTTTGATATGAAGGTGACCTCATAAGGTCATAAATGGAAATATTGACATAATTACATGCTAAATATGCCATAAATAAGATTTAATGATATGAAAAATACAAAGTTTTGAAGTTTCTATTGTCATCAAATTGTGCACCCTAGGACATTCTATGAAACTCCTACAATTTGATGCAATATTGAAACATCCCTCAAGTTTGTGAGAACTCATAAGAGAGATCAGTCTCTAGGATTGAAAAGGTCTAGATCCTTGAATTTTTCTCTGAGTTTATATCACCTAATCTAATGATTATTCATGAAAAGAGTCAAGATTTTTCATAAAACATAAAACTATGCTAAAGAGGTGATTCACCAAGAATTTATCCACTGACTATCACACTTCCACTAAGTAACAATCATTTTTGAGACTAATTCTATGCATTGAAAGATACTAACATAGTGTTTTAATGTGAAGGTAACATGCTTGAAATCAACATCAAGATACTTGACCTAAGGGGTAGATTTCATACCATAAACATAATTGAATACTTGATGAAAAGTTTAACACATTTAACACACTTCACATGACCTATTAACATTAGAATATTTGTTCAAACATGAAGGATAGATTGAGCAAGGATGATTCTATCACTTGGATCCACTATACATCACACACATACTCAGACATAAAATCAAAACTCATATTTGGTCTTGTATTCAATGTTCAAAAGCAGAGTGCAATGTCATTTTAGTAGGGCTTCACCATACCAAAAATGTGGTTATCTACAATGGTCAAAATGGCTCAATTTATAGAACTTTGGGGAAGAGAGAGAGAAGAGAAGCTAAAGAGACACAAGGACATGTGTCCACATGTGAGAATCAGTTACAAATGCATGAAAGGGATGGATGGGGTGAGCTATGCCATGTCAAAACTCTTACTTGTCCAAAACTAGTTATGAGAATGGTGACAAGTGGCATAAAACCTTCAAGAGTGGCATAGAAAACTACTTCTATCAAAGATCATCCATGAGCTTGGAAACTAAGAATAGAGAAGCTGACACATCACACTACTAGAACTCATGACAATAGTTTGAAAATGCTCTTTCTAACTGCTAGTTATCCTCTAGACACCTATATTTATTGATTTCATAGAAGCTCTTTGATTTGGTCAGCCATCAACAATGACTCAATCTGTTAACCTATCCATTTTTCTATCTTTGTTTGTTCTCATGTTCTTGCCAAGTCTTTTGAATAGCAATGGCTATTCTCTATAGTTTAACATTGACTTTTTATAAGTTGTCATCTCTTTTGGGTATTTTCTTTGGACTTTTATTTATAGACCTTTTCTTCAGACAAATTGTCTATGGCTATTTGTTTTTGTTTATTTCCTCAGACCTTTTATCGAATCTTTTACTTCAGGCTCTTTGCTTGTTCATTTCCTTCAAAAAAAAAGTTTAAAAGAATTCTTCCTATTTATTTCCTTTGAACAAAAAGTTTGAAGGAATTCTTTCAGAGTTCCTTCTCTTCATTTCCTTTAGACAAAAAGTCTGAAGGAATTCTTTTAGTGTTTATTCTTTAGCCACTTCTCCTCATCTTTTCCTATGGCCTTTTGATTGGTCCCTTTAGAGAAGTTAAAATACCCCTCAGAGAATTTGCAATGGTCCTTCAGGATTTTGGAAATGGTCCTTCAAGATTTTGGAAATGCCTTTTGGGAGAAATGACATGATCCTTTGAAAATGTAAGTGCCCCTTCAAAAAAATGAAAGTGACCACTTTCTAAATAAAATACCCTTTAATAAAGTTGTAAATGATCCTTCAAAAAAATTGAAGTGGACCTTTTCTTGACAAAATATGCCCTTCAAAAAAATTATGTAGATAATTTATCCAAAAGAATTTGGCAAAGATTAAAACAAAAAACTTGAAAGAATTCATTAAAGGCTTAAAAAAAGACCAAAATGAATTATCTAAAAAGAAAAGACTTATGCATTTGTTATGGGTTTTGTCAAATAACATTTCTTCTAAAGGCAACTAAGTACTAGATTGGCCAAATTTGAAAGGTGCAAACCTAGGGTGGAATTTGACCAACATTCTTGGTTATTCCTGGGTATGACATGCCTGCTATACCTAAGACCAGTTACCTAAATCCTTCCATTGGGCATGGAGTCATGAAAAATGAGCACTCAGATTATCATGAATAGACCTTGGATTGACCATAAGATAATGGCATTACACAAGACACACACAGGAAAAGACACACTTGTGCTACTAAGCACTTAGGGAACATGAATCAAAATAAAGGAAACACACATGTGTCAACTAGGACACTTAGGGAACATAATAACTAAAACAAAACTAGACTAAACACACACACCTATGCTACTATTTACAAGATAGACCTATAAAGACTAATATCAAAAATTTAAATGTATCCCATTCACAAGGATAGGCAATTATTCTCCATTCATCTTGGTTAGATAAAAGGAGATACTTTTCTTGCACTTAATGATGATATAAGGGCTAATCCACAAAGCATCAAACTTTGTATGTTTACCTAGTTTTGCTCTATCCTCATCCCATTTCAAGACCAAGTCACCTTCCTTAAACACTCTTGTACTTTATTTATTTTCAAAATACTTCTTCATGAGTACTTGGTGGTGTTCCATGGTCTTATGTGTATTGTCCCTTGCTTCCTATAGTTACATTAGTTCTATCAATTTGACTTCCATTAGATTATTTTCTAGTAGTTCTAATTGATGTGTAAGTCCTAGATTAGGGAGCTCTTAAGAGATAGATAACCTAGCTTCTCTCCCATAAATAAACACAAAGGGAGAGTTATCAATTGATCTCTTAGGAGTGATACTATTATCCCATAAGGCTATCTTCAACTTGGCGTACCATGCTCTTTGATTATTCTCCAATGTCTTCTTAATGATTTTGATGAGGTTTTTATTAGTAGACTCAACCAATCCATTACCTTGAGGGTAATAGTTGGATGAGGTACTAAAGTAAATCCCATTCCTATTTTCCCACTGAAAAGTTTTAGCACTCATAAAAGCAAGTGAATTGTTATAAATGATAGTATAAAGAACCCCAAATCTTGTTGTGATACTCTCATAAAAATCCAAAATTGCATTTTCATTTTCCTCTTTCAATTTAATAGCTTCTACCCACCTTGTGAAATAGTCAATAGCAATCAATATCCATTTGTGTCTAGCACTTGATGGAGGGTTGATCATACCAATGAAATCAAGACCCCATTGCATGAAATGCTAGTCTACCTAGATAGGATTCAATGGAAGGGCTACAAGTTTCTATTTGCCAACAAGAAGGCACATTGGGTACACCTCCTAACCCAAGAGTAGGGATCCTTGAAAAGGCTATTCCAATAATACCCTAACCTCATTATCTTTGTAGCTATTGTTTTTGGGGAGAAATGACCTCCATCTACACCATTGTGAAACTTTTCTAGCAAGATTCCAAAATGATCATTGTCAACACACCTTAGTAGCACACCATTCACATCCTTCCAAAAGATAATACCATCTACAAGATAATAAATAATGGTTTGTAATCTAAAATACCTTTTTTGTGACTTGTTCAAACCATTAGGACAATCACCATTTTAGAGGAAACCAATGATGTCTTATGTCTAACTTTGAATTGGTATGTGACCAATTAGCTAGGGATGATCTTGATTGACTAAGATTTCTTCTCTTGGCCCTTGAAGATCTGAAGCTAGATGTTTGCATATCCCCTTTCCTCTTACCAAGTTTTTTACCTTGATATCAACATCATACTCCATTACCTTTGTGATCTATCTAGATCTCTTCTCATTGAGGTCTTTACTTAGGAAGGACTCTTTGGTGCTAGAATGAGAGACCATGACATGTATTTTGTTATTTGACACCATGTGCCTAAATTTTTTTAAACCTCTTATCATCGATAGATCTTGCTTCTCAAAAAATGTTTACTTGACCTCATAATCTTCCAATCCTTGACTAAATAATGTAATGGGTTGTTCATCTTCCTCATCAATCTTTTACATAACCGTAGCTGAGATTGTGCCAATATTATAAAAATTATAGAGTATGAAATCCTTGGAAAAATTTGTGTTCAAGAGAGTAGGAGATTGGGCAATTGCTTATTTGATTGCCTCAAAACTATTCTTACCTTCTTTTGTCCAAGCAAAATCTTGGTTCTTCTTGAGCATGGTTGTAATAGGCTTCACCAAAGTAGAAAATCTTGGATTGAACCTTCTTACAAAGTTGATATTTCCTAAGAAACCTTGAAAACATTTATTGTGTAGAGGCAAAGATAAGACTAGAATGCCTTCAATCCTTTCAAGATCAATAGATAAGCCTTCCTTTAACAAAATGTGGCCTAATAATTTAATTTCATGGATAACAAATATACATTTTTTTAGATTAAGATAAAATCCAAAATCTCTACACTTATCAAATACTTGCCTTATATGTTTCATTTGGTCATCAACATCCTTGGAAAAAATACTTATATCATCAAGGTATACAAGCAAAAACTCATTGATCAAACCTTTAAAGGCCATGTCCATTCCCCTTTGGGAAGTAACACCAACATTAGACAAACCAAAAGGCATATTTATATGTGTAAATGTTCCCCATTTTATGGTGAATGTTTTCTTGAATTGATCCTCTTCATTCACCAATATTTGGTTATAATCTGAATAGCCATCAAGTAGTGAAAAGCGTTGAGAACCTGAAACCACTTGCAAAATCTGCTCCATGAAAGGTAGTGGATAATGGTATTTGAGTGAAATTATATTCATATCCTAAAGCCCACACAAATTTTGATCTATCCACTATTTTTTTGAATAGATACAAGGTTATCTACCCAAGTTGAGTGTTTTATAGGAAAAATAATCTTAGACTCAATCAATTTGGTAAGCTCTTTTTTCATGATTTCTTCTATCTTAGGATTGATAGGCCTTTATTTTTTCCTAACTAGTTTAGCTCCATGTTATAACTCAATGGTGTTATGAGATATACCTTGATAAAACCATTTCAAATCCTTATATTCCCAAGCAAATGTATCATGAATTTTTTTTACACAATTCAATGAAGGCTTGTCTTTCAGAAAGAGAACAAATCTTACCAATTTTTATAAGTTTATCCTTAAATTTAAGGATTATTTCTTAGTTATATTACTTTTTAGACATGCTTATCCTTTCCTTCCTTATTTTATCATATTCAATGAACATACTCTTAAAAGTAACCAGCCCCTTTGGTATCTTATTTGTCTTTAGCTGGATAACTTGTTCTTCATATTGATTGTGAAGCTTCTTTTGATTCTTTGAAGAAAATTATATTTCATTTTAAATGAAGTGTACATTGTGTTTATCACTCTCAAACACTTTACAAGACACTTAATTATCTATAATATAAGGTCTCATAATGAATTTTATGTGATGTTGGTCCTTCTCTTTACTTACATCAGCAACTATATCAAAGTGTGCTCCTATCACAGCCAACCTGTCAACATGTTTATTTGAGTCTCTTGGTATAGGTTGGATATTGAAAGCATAAAATTCCTCAATTAGATCCCACACCCTATCTTTATAATAATTAATAAAAGGGTTCTTGGCTGTAGCTTGGTTTCTCACTTGATGTATAATCAATTCATTATCTCCATATACTTTGAAATTGTTGATTGCCTTTCTCTTTGCCCATTAGAGGCCATGAACCAAGCCTTCATATTTAGTTAAATCAAAAGTACAACTAAAATGATATTTATATGAATAATAATATTGGTTCTTTGAAGGAGAAACTAACATGACACTAGATCCTACCGTATCTTGCTTATAGAGCCATCAAAAAACATTTCCCATAACCCTTCAAGTTCATGATCTTCATTAGTGAGTGATGGTATATGAATGTTATTCTCATGTATGCAATATAGTCCTAATTCAATTTATTCTATGAATGTATAGGGTTCATGCTCAGAAGTTTTTGTACCATACTAATCAAGATATAGGTCAGAAATACCTTTAAGGGGAAAGGATGTTTTACCACCAATAACACCTTCTTCTTTCTCACTAATCATATAATTCTAATTTGAACTTGTCTCCATATATGGTTCAATGTATAACCTTACCAAGGGCTAGGTTATTATAGTAACTTTAGCTCTATATCTTGTTCTAAAGGCTAGAAAAGACAATTTAGATACAAGATACCCTCTAATCTTAGCCATGAAGTCTCTTGACAAGAAAATAGAAAAATAAGCTAGAAGATCAACCACCACAATGTCTTGTAGGATGAGGAAACTTGGACAATCATGTAATAAAAATTTCAAAACTTTAAGCAACCCCATAATATTGGCTAAAGTTCCATCAATATGTAACACACCCTTACTATGAGGCTCATATTTTAGTCCCAATTTATCAGCAACCATTTTAGGCATAACTATGGTACTGGCCCCACTATCCATAATGTAGTTGTGAACCAATTTGTCTCCCACAATAAGTGTGAGGTAGAAAGGTGGAGGCTTTTCATATCTAGTGGAGGGATATAAAACATGATTTGGTGTGTTGGAAAGGGCTACACCATGGTACTTAGGAACTTGAGGAGTTACATTGATATTAGTAAGTTGTTCTTGTACGATTTCCTTTTGACTAGGCATATGCAATACTTCTAAAAGAGAAACGATAGTTTTGGTATTCTTCAAAGAGACAAAAATGTTTAAAGTGGAAGAAATAATGTTTTCTTTCACTTTTGAAGGAAATGAGGTAACTTAAAATTCTTTTACTAGAATTTTGGTAGCCTTGCTCACATTCTAACTTTGAGGAGGAGTGTGACTAGTAGGATCAACTACATTAGTACTTACACTTTTTGGCCTTGGAGAGGAACTACCCTAAATCACTTTTGCTACTAGAGTATCTCCTAAATCCCTATTTTTATCACTTATGTTAGTTGTAACTTATGTATTTTGATTCAACACATAATTTTATTCTACTTAGAAATTTATAAAATTAGTACCTTGGTTGTTACCTTCTCCTTGAACATCCCTTTACATGATATTCACTTCTTCTAATGTAACATAAGGAGTAGCTCCTTCTTGAGTTACCAAAGCTTGATTACCTTCTCTACCATTATGTATAAACTGACCTTGAGATTTCCCCTAATGATCCAAATGTTCCTTTGCTTGAACTATATTGGTGTGGACTAAAACAACAACCTTTATGGATGGAATGGAATTAGGATTATAGGCATTGGGCTGCCTATTGAAACATTGTTGAACTTATTCTCTCCCTTGGTTAGTGTATTGGGGTGGAGGTCTATAGCCTTATTGAGGATAATATTGAGGATTCGGTAGATCACTTGTATACATTTGTGCTTACTTGAGCTGGGCTTGTAAAGATCGAATCATCTCATCCTTATTTATAGCATCATCCACATTCTTGGGAGTATATAGGTTTGGCATTATTATTGGGAACTTGTGCTATGTTTGGGGATTTAATGAATTATGAGACAAAAAATGCATGGAGACTCTTGGAGGTAGTTTCCCAGCTTATATCAAACTATTCTCAGCTTCAATGGCTATCTCATATGCCTTATGTAAAGTAAATCCTCCCATTGACTACAACATTATTGCTACACCAGTGCCAATAGCCTTCAAATAGGTGGGAATATAAGGCTTGGAAGAGGCCTCATAATAGGTGGAAACCTATGCCATGTTCTTTGAAATATTTCATTGAAATCTCCCATGGATTCATTAGGACCTATTTTTATCACATTCAGTTGGTGAATTAGTGAAGTATGGTCACTCTTATTTTCAAACCTATTTACCAAAAACTCTCCAAAACTATCCTAATTAGTAATACAACCACCTTCCAATGTCCTATACCAATCAAGTGCCTTCCCTTTTAAAAACATGATAAGTAGTCTAATAGTTATGTTAGCTTGGGTGATATTGTGGAAATGACAAAAGTTTGAAATGTCCCTAATATTATTAGATGGGGTAAGAAGACCCTCTCCATTAAAACTGGGGAGACTTTTGTTAGCAGTAGGAGGAATATGATCATACACAAGAAGTTTAATTGGATTTTGGGTGTTGAAGGCTGGTAAAAGATGTCTTCTAGACATTTATTCTTCCTCTTGATCTAATAATTATTCAACCTCATCTTCTTCCTCTTCAAAACCTTCTTGTTTAAGATATTTAAAGTTTAATAATGGTTCAAGATGTTGTTCTTCAAGAGGAATTTCAAGCTAAGGAACTTGATTGAAAATCCTACTATAAGATGATCTAGTGAGGACCATGAAGTATAATATGGAAAAAATGATCTAAAAAAATATACTCTCACATTTTGGAGTCACCATGTGCTAGAATAGAATGATTCTATAGCCTTGAACTTGTCAAGGCTAGCATTCACCTTGACATGGAAATAATTAGGACTAGTTATCCCACCAGGTATGCCAGAACTATTATCATTAAATTATGTACCCTAGGACATTTTTTGAAACTCATATAATTTGATGCAATATTGAATCATCCCTTAAGTTTTTGGGAAATAATAAGAGAGATGAGTCTCTAGGATTAAAAAGAGCTAGCTCCTTGAATTTTTCTCTGAGTGTCTATCACCTAATCTAATGCTTGTTCATGAAAAGAGTCAAGAGTTTGCATAAAATAAGAAAATATGCTAAAAAGGTTATTCACCAAGAATTTATCCATTGAATATCACACTTATACTAAGTAATAATGCTTTTCAAGACTAATTCCATGTATTAAAAGATTATAACATAGTGTTTCAATGTGAAGGTAACATTCTTGAAACCATCATCAAGATAATCAACCTAAGGGGCAGATTGCACACCATAAACATAATCACAGACTCGAAAGAAATTTTAACACACTTCACATGACCTATTAACATTAGAATATTTGTTTAACCATGAAGGATAAAGTGAGTAAGGATGATGCTATCACTTGGTTCCATTATACATCACTCACATAATTGGATATAAATTCAAAACTTAGAATTGGTCTTGTATTCAATGTTCAAAAGTAGAGTGCAATGTCATTTTAATAGGGATTCACCATAAAAAAAATGTGGTTATCTAAAATGGCCAAAATGGCTCAATTTATAGAAATATAGGGAAGAGAGAGAGAAGAGAAGTTGAAGAGACATAAGGACATGTGTCCACATGTGAGAATTAGTTATAGATGCATGAAAGGGATGGATGGGGTGAGCCATCCCATGTCAAGAGTCTTACTTGTCCAAAATAAATTATGAGAATGGTGAAAAATGGTATAAAACATTAAAGAGTGGCATAGGAAACTAATTATATCAAAGATCATCCATGAGATTTTGAAACTAATAACAACTCATCACACTATTAGAATTCATGATGGCAATTAGAAAATGCTCTTTCTAACTGCTAGTTATCCTCTAAACACCTAAATTTGTTGATTTCATATAAGCTCTTTGATTTGGTCAACTGCTATCAATGACTAGAAATGATTTGTTATACTCTCATGTTCTTACCAAGTCTTTTGAATATCAATGACTATTCTCCATCATTTAAAATTGACTTCTTTCAGGCCATCATGTATTTTGGGTATTTTCTTCAAACTTTTATTTCCAGACCTTTTCTTCAAACAAATTATCCATGGATATTTGTTTTTATTTATTTCCTCAGACCTTTTTCGAGTATTTTCCTTCAGGCTCATTGCTTATTCATTTCCTTCAGATAAATTTTTTGAAGGAATTCTTCATTTTTATTTCTTTCAGACACAAAGTTTGAAGGAATTCTTCCTATTTATTTCCTTTAGACAAAAAGTTTGAAGGAATTATTTTAGAGTTCCTTCTCTTCATTTCCTTCAAAAATTTTTTTTGAAGGAATTCTTTCAGGGTTTCTTCTTTAGTCACTTCTCATATTTTCTAGTAGCTTTCTGATTGGTCCCTTCAGAGAAGTTGAAATTCCCTTCGGAGAAATATTAATGGCCCTTCAGGATTTTGGAAATGGTCCTTCAATATTTTAGAATTTCCTTTTAGGATAAATGAAATGATCCTTTGAAAATTCAAGTGCCCCTTTGGAAAAATGAAAGTGACCACTTTCTAAAGAAAATACCCTTCAAGAAAGTTGCAAATGATCCTTCAAAAAAATTGAAATGGACCTTTTCCGTAAAAAATATACTCTTCATAAAAATGAAAGTGACCTTAGAAAAAATTACAAGGGTCCCTTTTGGCTTGAAGATATCTTTCGAAGAAATTTTAAAGTACCTTCAAAAATTTTTTGTAGATAATTTGTCTAAAATAATTTGCCAAAGCTTAAAACAAAAAACCTAAAAGAACTATTTAAAGGCTTAAATAAATACCAAAAAAAACTTTTTGAAAAGAAAATACTTATGAATTTATTGTGGGTTTTGTCAAAGAACATTTATTTTGAAGGAAAACTAAGTACTGGATTGGCAAAATTTGAAAGGTGCAAACATGGGGTGGAATTTGACCAACAATTTATTAACAAGATATTGAAAGTGTTTGTTACAATTGATCCATTAAATAATTTTGAAGAGGATTATGTAGAGATTAGTGGTCTAAGAGGTTTTTTATGACCTTAGAGTCATGTAGCATGAGGCTTATTATTTTTTGTAACCTATTTTGTGTATCTTGAATGAAATAATGCTTATTAGATGTCTGATATAGAGTAGGTGTTTTCATAGACCTAACATGACCATATGTTAACTGAGAAGGTGCCTTATAGTGGTTTGAGCCATGATGGCTTGTGATGATTGAAGGGAAGTTGTTTGCTGATATGAGGAGTAAATGGTGTTATTAATGCCTATCTGAGGTGGTTTTTTTGACCCAATAAGTTAGTATGGAGCAAGGAGTAGATCTATTTGAATTAGGTCTCCATGGGACCTATTATGTTCAAGATCTCATATCAAATGAAAGAATATTTATATATTTATGGTGATAGGGGGAGATTGTGAGTTCTATTATTTGAAGGATAAAGGCAGATGTGCAAATTCAGTTTAGGTGCATATGTTATGAAGATCAAGGGGGAGATTGATTATTATATGAAATGATTAGTTCTAAGGATTAGTGGACTATGTATAGATGAACTTGTGGTAGTTGTAGAGACACTTTGTTATTAATTTCAAAGGGGGAGAGAGATAAAATTGATGGAGATGGAGAAGTTATATTTTAAAAGAATGCTCATCATAAAATATGGTTTTCCATCAATGTAGTTTGCCATCAATGGCATAAGGGAAGATTGTTTCAAGTTTTCATCAATTTCATATGTTTTTATATGGTCATTGATGTCAAAATAAGCTTGAGGTTAAGTATTGGCTTACAATAAGGTGGCTACAGTCATTTATATGAGGTTGAGTGTTTGAGATTGTTAGTGTAGATTTGAATGATCCATTAGAGTGACTTGTGAAGTATTGTGAGGTATAATGAAATAAGTAATTACATGAATATATAGGTATGATTATTGTGTCATTTTACATGTGTATGAGGTTTTGAAAATAATACAAGAGGTTTAAAACTATGCTCAAGGTCCAAGTATAAGTTACAATATTAGGCCTAGTATGAAAAGAGACCTACTGAGGCCTAATAAGGTGTGAAGTTGTGTTCCCAAGGTAACTATAGATCATTTTAGATTTTAAAAAATAATAAGAGGTTGTTTTAAAGGTATTGATAAAGTTTAAGGTCCTGAGTAGAAGGAGAAAGCAAGGAAATGAGTTTGAAGGTCTCTTGTGTATGTAGAATGAAGAGTTCCAGGCTTGAGAAGGTTTTTATTATGCTTATTATCATGTTTAAACTTTTCATGGTGTCATAATATATTTGGGAGAGATGTTAAAGTGTCCTATAAATTATTTCCAAGCATTAATATGTGGTTTTAAGGATGATACTATATGAATAATCATTAACACCAGACTTGGTCTAAAACCCTCACTAAACCCTTATAATGAACCGATAAGAAAACTATTTTTTTAAATGGACCATAATGTTTGATGATTTTATGTGGTATAGGAATCCTCTAGGAATCTCCAAGTGGTATTGGTTTGTCAGGGCAGTGAATGGAAGATATAGAAAAGCCCTTATTTCTAAAAAAATGATATAATAGGAAAGATTAACTAGGTAAACAAATGCAAATAAATGGTGGTTGAAGATTGATACTAGATTTTTTTTCCATATGTTTATTTGGTCAAGTTATAGCCTCTATTTCATATATTTTTGTCACTCATGTTGACCTATCGCTAAACTAGCTAAGAGTGAAGATAATGAGAAAAACTAGTTAGAGTGAGAATGTGTTTAGGGATTAGTTGTATAAGATTAGGAATGGATATAGTTACTTGAGGTAATTATTAAATTCATATAAACCATGTAAATTTTTTTTATATGTTATTAAATTCATTGAAAATTATGCAAATTTTGTTCACAAGATGACCTATCTAATGAAGATGGATAATAAAGGGGTATGTTGTAGAAATTGGTCTATATTTTCCACATTTTCTATTATAAATATATATATTATTTTTTTAATATGTGATAAGGAAATTATATGATATTTTTAATGCATTATAAGTTCATATAAGTTTTTCTACAAGTGCTGGAAGTCATGTTCACCATGACTAGTTCACTAGGCAGAATGACAGTCCTAAGTGAGTGAGAATGGTGAGTTGGAGGATATTTTAACTTAAATAAAGAATATATTGATTTTTTGTTTTGTTTTTTAAGACATAAATAATATATAAATTATTTATTTTATGTTTTTATTCACTCTAATATGTTTTAATATGTAATCCAAAATGGATTAACTGGTTATGTATGTACTATGAAAGAGAGAGTTAAGAAATTAGTCTGTAAGACCAATGGTTAATAATAGAACCATTGATATATCTATTTTATTTTTATATAAATTTAAAAAATAAACTATTAATTTGAATTATATTTCATTTAATTTCCCTTAAAATTTATACAAATAACATTCTACTTGATTAGGTTTTGGAGTAGTCAGACAGTTATATGTAGTCATCTTACAGAGGTGAGTTTGGGGTGTTTTGGATAGTTTTGAAGGATATAATGCATATTAATATGTTATATAAGTATATAAGGTTCATTATAATAAATTTATATTCAATTTTTATCCATGTTAAAGTTTGGAGAGTCAAATGTTCTTGATTGTACATTATTAGTGTTTGATAATTCAGAGTGGTCATATTGTAATAATATGATTGAGGTCTTATGCACTATTTGGTGATTTAAAATATAATATTTTATGATAATAATTTCATTAAGGTTATTTAATTTTTTTTTAAATTTATCTTTTTTTGGTAAAATTGAATATATGCTTCATATATTCAAGGTAGACTTTTTTTGTGTATGAAGGGCTAATGACAAGAAGACCTAATGACATGGTTCAAGGAGTGATTTGTACTAACATGTGGTATGGACATATATTGATGTTATAAATGGTATATTTTATGAATTTTTGAAAATTTTAATGCATTTTTATAGGCTAAAAATGTTCCAAGGGATCAGAGTGGTAATGTGTGGTTGAAAAAGACCTAATGCATTAGGTCTCTAAGTAGGCCTAATAAGAGATTAAAGTATAAATGACTTTGGCTGACCTATGTAACATATGTTTCATGTGTGAAACGTATTTTATGACCAATTTCAAGGTTAATAAAAGTGTTTAAATATGTTTTGTTGAAAAATATGGGTAAGAGCAAGAGTCTTGTATAAGTACAAGGTAAATTAGGCCTATTTGAGATGGTTAAGGAATAAGAGTGCAAGAAAGTAATAGAGAACCTTGAGGATAATAATGAGGTCATGGAGACCATAATATAGGATTATATGATAAAAAATAAACATATAATGTGATGTCTAAGTGTTATTGATAAGGTCAATTGACCTAATGAGCCTAGTAAGAGGCATATTGACTAAGTGAGCCTAGAAGGTTGTTTGAGAGGGATAGAAGGTTGAAGAGTTGAATAAAAATATTAAATATTTATATACCATTATATATTAATATATTAATCATAGGTGTGTTACAAGTGTATTAAAGAGTTTGGATTTCATATATATAAGATATAGAGAATAAGAAGAGGTCACCATCAGTTGATTGAGCAACAAGGTGTTGTGAAGGGACTAAGAGGGAGTTGGATCTGCCTTGTAGGTTGGATATTGAAGAAGTATCCTTGAAATTTTTTGGTTGGTATCAATTAAATTCATGTTTTGGATCCTCCTTGAAATTTGAAGCTTATTAAGGGCTATTTGAGTGGGTACTTGACTAGGTTGGGGTTGGAGCTCCTTGTGGGGTTGGTGCCTCACTAAATATTGATCCATTGCTTATAATGAAGTAGTCCAAGTAGTGTTTTAGTGGGTTTTATTCCCAATGACGTTTTTACACATAGTTTTTTTTTTTTCATGTGTTATCCTCTTACTTCATACTTTTTTTCATGGTTGATTATGCATTGTTATATCGCTATGTTAGTTTGAATGGTTAATGAATGTTGTATGGATTTAAGAGAAAAGTTTGTACACTGATTCAACCCACCTCTCAATGGTTTTTATTTAAAAATAAAGGCCATAGAGAGAGTGTATATATCATTACCAAATATGTATACAACTAAAATTACTACCATGTTGACACATGGTCCCTAAATTTTTAGATATGTAGTCATGCATACTCTAACAGGGTTAGTTTTGATTCTCCAAGGGCTTATAGTATCTATTTATATTTCTACCTTTGTCACTAAATTATATTTATCTTCTAGTGATTCCAAATCATCACCACTCTAGATATTAATATATATTTTTATGTTTTATTTGATTTTAAACTTTAGTTCTTGATTTATTTGGCACATATATTGTATTTTAGATGATAAATTCTATTTTGGGTAAACACATCTATACGTGAATTCTCTACATGATTTTAACATGATTATATTTTTTAGATATGTAAATTTAACTTCAATTTGAGGATGAGGCAACCCATCCCAAATCCTATATATATATATATATATATCCTCCCTATCCCAAAAGAAGGAGAATTTTAGCTATTAATATTGATAGAAAATTCTACAGATTGTTTTACAATTGAGCTTGATGTACAATTATGATTATTCTCCAAGCCTATGAATCTTGTAATAAGTTTTATGATTCTCTTATCTTAGTCACTTTGTTTTTCATGAATATTATATTAAATATAGGTATTCATATTGTGTTATTACTAATTTGAATTTCTTTTATATATTAGTCATAATTTCCCTTTGTAGATGTGTAATTGTAATCTCACATCAACGATAACCTTTGATTATATATGCTAAAGTTTATTGTAATCTTGTTTCCTTAGAATATTAATTGTGTTTGATTATTAGTTTGCTTATAATATCTTGCAACAAACATTGGTTCCTAATTTCTTGTCCAAACCCTAGTTCAAGAGCTAACTTGAAAGGTTTCATCTTGTTTGGTCCACATGCCTCCTTTTCTACCCTATTTTTCCCTCTTTTTGAGTTTATTTTGGTAAAACCAACCTTAGGTTAGATCCATAATCTATCCACCCCTATTAATTATATCTAATTTCAAATCCATAATCAAAACATATATAGTAAATAACTACTCCACTTACCACTATTCCACTAACAAGTTGTTTACAAAATCCAATAGCTCGTAACCATGATTTGAAGTAAATTTATTTCATTGATATTAAAATGTTTTAAGATACCTTTTAATGTTCCTTAGTGTTCATAAAACTCACATCAATAGGAATTAAATTTATTCTTATAAGGAGGGCATCAAAATATACATCTATTTATTAAAAATAGTCACTTGAGCTATGATATATATATATATATATATATATATATACTTAGAATATTAAAAATATTGACCTCAAACACTAACTTGATATACTTAACTTTATAAATCCATAAAAAATTAGGTTAGATAAATGTGTCTTAATAAGACCCAAAGCTTAATCATACTCTATAAATAGACAACTTCATCTTCCTTTGCATCCAATGGCCCAAACCTAGCTAATTGGTTTTGCTATCAACATCACTGAAGATGTACATGATTTATCTAGAAACCCTGAGAAGTATCTTATTTCATTTTTTCCCTCAGGAGGTATTACTATTGAAGAACACAAAGGATTTTAAAAATTCTTTGGAAATATTGAATGTGGTCCATGGAGATGTGGAATGCAAACTCTTTCCCTTTACATTGTAATGTAGTATCTATGAATGGTTTCTAATGTCATAGTAGGTTCAATTACATCTTGGGATGAATGTCAAAACACCATTTTAGCATAGTTTGGATAAATTATCAATGAAATTTTTATATACAAACACTTCACAAGTATAAAAAAATACTGAATAAACTAATCAAACCTTTAATGCCAAGTTAAAAAATATATACAATAGACTTAAAGCTACTTATCAACTTGTTGAGGTGTTGGCCCTTGAAATACATAAGAACACCTTGGATCCTATGAATATTGTCTTTCTCCATAAATCTTCCAATGTTCATATACTACCTTTGGCTTATGTTGAAGCTATCAACATAGATAAACAATTAAACCCTTAGTCACAAGTCTTGGCCCCACTTAACTTTGGTCTTATTTTTCCATCCTTTAGAGTAATTTGAAATGAAAATAAGAATACTTTTCAGAATAAAAATGATTGAGATGGGGGGATGAATTAGTATTCAAAATATTTCCTTCAATTCCACTTAACCATACATGTACTATTCTAATAATCATGTATGTCTTAGCAAGCATAAACACCAAATCATAAGAGCATGAAAAACATGAACACACCATATATATGGGAAAACCTTAAAGGAAATAAAACACATTAATGAATAAAATATACTATAGTCCTATAAGACAACCACCAATATTTATTTAAGTACCCAATTCACATGGATCACTAACCCCAACTAGCTCAACACCAACTCAACTAGGCTTTAGCAAGGCCCCACTTGCAAGGAGGCACCAACCCCCTAGATGATTCAACACCAATTCAACCACCTGAGACACTTGATAACATTCATAAATCCTTGTTTCTCATATATTAGATGATGATCTTCCTTTTTATCTCTTTATACACTTCTATCCCTCTCAAATTGGCTTCTAGCCCTCTTCACTCAACTAGCCCTCTTTATGGCTTGATTAGGTCTTTTGACCTTGATTATCATATGTAAAACCTCTATATATATTCATGAAATTTATATACTATTAATCATGACCTCATTATTATCACTAATTATCTATATCATTCACTTGTTCTCTGGTCTCTCTAAAATACTCTAAAATAGGATTAAACTACCTTGCTTTTATACAAGTCACTTGATCATATCCTTCTTAGTTGGCCATACATTCTTATCTTCTTAGGTTGGCCATGAATATGAATATACCTTATCAAATTTTAATTGAGGTATATAACACTTTTTAGGTATAATCATCACATGGACCCTTTCTCAAAACACTGTTCATAAAAGGCCTATGCATACAAAAAAATCTATCTTGAACAATTGAGGCATGCACTCAATTTTTCCAAAAAACTATGGAAAAATAATTAAATATTCAGAAAAATCATGAAATTAGGGTCATCTCAAACTTAATTATATGCTTCAACTCAGGGTATACAAGCTCAAAATCTTCTTTACAAGATGCTTACTTAGAACTACCAACTGACTTCAAAACACAGTCAAGAAAACATGAACTTATAACACCTAATTGAATAGTTTAAATGGATTTAAATGAATTAAAAATATATTATACCATCCTTAGATAAAATTCCATAAAATATATTACAATTAATAATGGAAACTATTGGTCTTGTAGACCAATCTATTGATCTTCTCTTTCACAGACTCCACTCAACCAGACAAGCCATTTTGGCTTCAATGTTCCAACCCCCTATACTGACTTTAAATATTATAAAAAACATGTATATATTATTCAATTCCCAAAAAATATCATCATACACTTTAATATATCACTCTTACATGAGAACACATCAAGAAACTTCTTCTCACTTCTGCCTATTTTTCTTACTATCTGCAATACTAGGTCTGGTAGTGACTAGCCAGATTAGATCACCAAATTTTAACACATGATATATAGTACCCATAAAAAAAATTACTGAATAAAAAATAAAATTATCACACTTATACCTTCATCTATTTAGCAAATTTGACCTAGTCAACTCTATCTGCTATAGTAGATCTCCAAAAAATAAGCACTTTCCTATAGGGTTTGTTTACTCATCTAAGAAACCAATCACACTTGAATATGTATAAGAGAATTTTATATAAATAAAATAACTTAATTAACCATAAAAAATCATTCTAATCTCTTTAGAATAAGATCTTCAACATTAGATCATTATTATGGTTCTTTGAGGGTTTAGACCATCTCCCAGTCTTGATGATCATTCATAAAACTTAACTCCTCCTTATAGAAACCAATTCTTGGAAATTTGAGATAAAACCCTTAATTATCTACCATAAACAACTTATATTATCATGTATATGATCTACATTCCATTGAGCACTTGAAAAACCTTCTGGGGAAGACAACTCTTCATTCTATGCACTCAAGAAACCTTGAAACACTTTTTCAACCCTTTTATTGAAAATCATGACTTGAAAATTCATGAAAATGATAAAAAACTTGAATCTCATTTTTAAATTCTCAACTAATTACCCATTTATTAGAAACTAATATTGATATCCCTTCTAACTACCATCTCTCTTCTTACTTTCTAGTCCTTGACTTGCCAATCACATTAGGTCTTGAAGTTGAAATTCTAAGCATTGTCTAATATCCTATCACTTTATATATATACCATGAAATCTCCTATCATGATTAACTACTATCAGACATTCTTCATATATCTTGTCAATAGCTCATGATGCCTCATTAAGCCAAGTAGGATCTATAACTAGTCTAACTATAGACTTGTATTGAAGTAATTACCTTTGTAGAATTTACCTTGAAAATATCCTAAGTGCTTCAATGACTCTTATGCATGATAAATCAACCCTATACACTCACTCTTCTTTATATCTACAATATATCATCTTTGTATCTCACTTAGATCATGTTTGGAGTTACTTACTCAGATCTTTAGAGTTCAACTAAGGATCTTCATAACATTTTCAAAGATGTATGCATAGATCTTCAAATTTGACCTTCTAATCATTTTTAAAGGTCCTCAATTCCTCATGTACAAACTCAAACAAACCTCTCTCATGGTTAAACACTATCAAGCATTCTTCATATCATTCACGTCTTTGTAGAATCTTTAGAGCATCTTCAAAACTGCTTACACAGATCTTTGGAGCATATAACTTATTCAAATCTCACTCATTTTTTCATGGTACTAGCATATACCTTCTCACAAGGTCTAGACAAAACTTTACAAGATCAATATTCTTGACACTTGACATACTGATCTATACTTACTCATGATGATTTCAATGCTATAACTCAAGATAACAAAAGAACATTATTTAAATAGTACTCTCACATCACTACTCTCATACAACAACAACATTCACTCAACAAAAAAATTAAATATGTTGGCTTACTTGACCATACACCATAATAATAACCTTTGACATCAATAAAAGAGCTCATCATACACATACCTCAAAGCTTACTTGACCATGCATCTCCACAAGAAACTTTGACATCAATGATAAAATTAAATGCCAAAACTCAATAGTTAATGAAAATTATCAAAAATATCCACCTTAATCAATGATAATGTTCAACAATCTCTCCCTTTTTCATTGATGACAAACACACATAGAAAAATGTGTCAACCACTCTTAATGGCAATCATCTCTTAGACCTAGTTCTTGATTTTTATCAACCTTTTTGATCTTGCCTTTTATTTCTCCATTTATAATATTTTTCCCACATTGAAATTAATGGCAAAGGTCTTCCACAACTATCATTTATTTTATAATGAACTAAGAGTACAAAATCAATTCAACATAAATCAATCTCAGTTAACAACATGAAAATCTCCCCCTCAAACCAAGCATCCACCATGCTTTTGTTAATAGTAGACATTAGGGGTCACCTTTAATTATTTAAATCATAATTTCTCCCTTTGATCTGATATTATCTCTCAAAGACACTAGATGACACACAATGTATAGAAACTATGGAAACCACCTATGAAAATCATTCTCAAAAACTTCTTTCAAATAGGTCATTCTCCCAGTTGATCCATCAAAATCTCAACAAATAGAGTCTATGAATAATCTAAGACACAATCTCCCTTTAACTCCATGCATATCAAAAGAAATAACTTTATTGATGGAGAACTTAGAACTATCAATCTCCCCTTACACCAAACATATCTTATTCAAAAGAACTAGAAACTCAGATCACTTAACTTCCTTGTCATGACTAAATAAGATCAAGTTCTTTATCATACACAAGGCTATCCCATTCTTTACTCCAAGTTTAGAATTAGGGACTCCCCTTTTGTCCCCATAGATTTAGATCAACACTTACCTTTCATATACCAATTCTATATACTAACTTACCTTTCATATACCAATTATTTGCACTTTGACTTTAGATACTTGATAAAAACCTTAGATCTCTCATTACACTACATAGTACACTTTAAACATAGAGGTACCAACATAGGAATGGATAACATCTATCTTTAGTTCCTTACTTAAAACATATATAACTTGGAATCTTATGAAAAGAAACCTTTTTTTACCGCACCCTCATGCTTTTGCTGATAGAATAATGTCTCCATGAAGCTTAATGGATCCACCCCCTTTTATAGGGTACTAAAACAACATGAACTTAGGATATTCCTATATCTCCATATTTTCACAAGACTAAATATTCTTTAACATCCTTCTGGACTTGATTGACACTATAGGATTGATCTCATCATCAATGATCTGATCATCAATATGTGATGATAACATACATTCCTTGCTTGATTTCACATACAAGGCATGCTATATCTCAATAATTAGTCCACTTGAGCTTGTATACTGATCATAACTTATCTTTACTACCTTTAGTTTCCATACATTAATTTGCCTTTTTTCTTGCATTCTAGGAGCTTCAAACTTACTATTTTAACTTGATGACCTTCTAACTCTGTTAGGATAGAATATTTTAATGTGTATTACATTATGAAATATATAATAGACCATGCTATACATACCATTTAACTGATATGAATTGTGACTCTTTTCATAGATCCATGAGTACTCATTTTTGGAGGGTTTTCTACATTCTATTATTCTGACCAAACTAATTACATAAAAAATAGTAACCATTAAAAGAACTATCATACCTTATAGCATTGGGTTGTCTGATAGGTCTTTTCATGTTGACATTCTTGTCTTCAATAGTCTTCTTGACTTGAGGTGCCTCTTTTTGGTATTTTTTGAAACTAAGACCTATCTTGTCACTTAAAGACTTTTGACTACTCAAGATATCATCTAGATCCTAAGTACTCTTTTTAAAAGTCATAAAGATATTCACCTTGATAGATGTTTGATCTAACTCATATTTCAAGGATTCTACTTCACTTTTATACCTGATACATTTTTTATCTTTAGTCTTTAGGCTTGCATTGACTATCTCCATCTATGCCTCAACTTAATTGATAATCTCGTCATACTCCTTGAAAGTGTTGCTTAGCCTTTCCTCAAACAAACTAATATGTTCCTCATAGATCTAAATTAATGATTTTAGTTTCTTGTTCTTATTCTTCACAAGCTTCAAATCTCTTAGGGCACTTATCAGTTATGCCTCAATATTTACTTCAAATTATTTTTCTTCACTATCATAATATACTTGTTCATCTGATTGTACATCAACCATAAGTTATTTCCCATTTGAACAACCCTCATTTTATAATTTTATGTCTATGAACAAAGTTTCACTATTGTCATATTCAGATTCATTACTACCATCATCACTTTCAGATGTGCTTGAATCACTTATATTAGATGAGTTGTCTTCTTTGGTATAGAAACTCTTCTTATTTCTGAATTACCCTTTCCTACCTTCATTCTTCTTGAAATCTGTTTTATTATTATTAAACTTATTATAATTTTTATCATATTTATGATGTTCATCATGTTATTCATTGTGCTCAAATTCATCATTTTTAGGACATTTAGTTTCAAAGTAAGCAATCTTTCCATATGTAAAACATTTGAAGGGCAACTTACCCTTGTACTTACCTGAGCCAAACCTTAACTTTATAGAAAACATAGATATGAATTCATCATCATAAATATCTAAATATACCTCATCCTTGACCTTATTTTAATTTTAATTCTTTTTAACTTTGAAATCTTCTTCTTTCTTGGGAGGTCTTTCTTCATTAGTTCTCATCTCATAGGCACTCAAGATGCCATAAAGCCCATTCATCTCTAGCTTATCCAAATCTTGCATCTCTTCTACTGTAGACACCTAGATTCAAACTTAGCATTTAATTATCTCAATATATTTAGGACAATATTAGTCTCTTTAACTTCTTCTCCCAATCATATAATGATATTAACAACTTCATCAATCCTCAATAGGTAGGATGCAATGATTTCATCTTCAATATTTCAAAATATCTTCTATGAGTCTATAACTTGGCCAATTTTACCTTGGTGTCTCCTTCATAGATGGTATTAAATTTGTCCCATATATATTTGTCTGATACATAATGCATTACCTTTACAATATCTACCTCTGATAGGCCATAAATAATGACATTCATTACTTTGGAGTTATTTTCACTAGCCTTTATACCTGCTACATCTATTGGTGGAATTGGAAGTGAAATATAACCATCCACAATTGACTTCCTTATATCATGTAATTATGAAATTAGATATATCTTAATTATAAAATTTCAAAAAACATAGTTAGATCTATTGAATAATGGAGCCTTACTGGTTGATAAACCATCTTGAGCTTGTTGACTAGTCATCCTTATTTAGGATTTCCTTTAAGATTTTAGACCTACTTCATAGGACTAGGATTTGATACCAATTTATGGAAGAAAAATGACTAGGGAGGTGAATCAGTCTTTAAAAACTTTCACTTAATTCAACTTAACCATACATGTACTATTATAATAAAGATGTATATCTTAACAAGCATAAACACCAAATCATAAGAGCATGAAACATATGAACATAACATATACATGGGAAAACATTAAATAAAAACCACTTATGAAGTACATGGAATATATTAATATAATAAAAATACCAATCTTTAATGAATCACCCACTTCACATGGAGCACCAACCCCAACTAGCTCAATACTAACTCAACTAGGTTTTAACAAGCACCCACTTATAAGGAGGCATCAACCCCTCATATGACTCAACACCAATTCAATCACCTAATATACTTGATCACCTTCATAAACCATTATTTCTAATATAAAATATGATGATCTTCCTCCTCATCTCTTCACACACTTCTATCTGTCCCAAACTAGCTTCTATCCCTCTTTGCTCAACTAGCCCTTTTCATGGCTTAATTAGGTCTTCTGACCTTGATTCTCATATGTAAAACCTATATATATATATATATATATATATATATATATATATATATATATATATATATATATATATATATATATATATATATATATATATATATATATGAAACTTATTTGATGGTACAAATGACCTCATTTTTCTCACCAATGATCTATATCATTAGCTTGTTCTCTATTCTCTCTAAAACACTCCAAAATAGGCCTAAACTGCCTTGCTTTTATACAAGTCACTTGATCATATCCTTATTAGTCAGCCATACATTATTATCTACTTAGGTAGGAAATGAATAGGTATTAACATATTATAATAAAATTCCTTAATCATGAATCAAATAATACATTAGGTCAGCCATAGCTTAATTATCCCTTACTCCTCTTTCAAGCTTTATGCAGACCTAATAGGCCTTCTTCGTAAAATTTTACCCTTTTATCTTTATTAAATAATATTTAAACACCTCACATGGAAGGAAAAAATCATATGTCACTCTAATAGACCTTGTAAAAATTTAATTTAGGTCCATATCACCTTTTAGATTCAACCATCACTTGAACCCTTTCTCAAAACACTATTCATAAAAGGCATGTACATACACAAAAAATCTATCTTGAACAACTGAGGCATACACTTAATTTTTCCAAAAACTATGGAAAAAAATTACATATTAATAAATATCATGACCTTAGGGTCATCTAAAACTTAATTAGATGCTTCAACTTATGGTATACAAGCTTAAAATATTCTTTGTAGGATGCTTACTCAAAACTACCAACTGACTTCAAAACACAATCAAGAAAACATGAAATTATGATACCTAATTAAATAGTTTCAATGGATTTAAATGCATGAAAAATATCTTATACCATCCTTAGAGCAACTTATATAAAATATATTACAATTACTAATGGCAACTATTAGTCTTGTAGACCAATCTATTGATCTTCTCTCTCACAAACTCCACTCAGTCAGATAAGCCATTTTGGATTCAATGTTATAACCCATTATCATGAATTTAAAACTTATATTAAACATACTCATACACTTAAATCTATCACTCTTACATGAAAACACATCAGGAAACATCTTCTCACTTATGCTTAATTTTCTTATCGTTTGCATTACTAGGTCCGTTAGCAACTAGCCAACTTGGATCACCAAATTTTCACATGTGAGATATATAAACCATATATAAACCTTAATTAACAAAAAATAAAAGTATCAAACTTTGAACTTCATCTATTTATTAACTTTGACGTAGTCAACTTTGTTTGCTACAAAAAATCTCAAAAAAAAACACTTTTTTGTAGGGTCTGTTTACTCATCTAAGAAACCAATCACACTTGGAGATGTCTAGGAGAGTTGAATACAATGTCAAATCACTTAAATAACCATAAATTTTTTTATGATCTCTTTAGAACAAGATATTCAACATTGTATCATTGTTAGGTTTTTATGAAGGTTTAAACCATCTTCTAGTCTTAAAGATCATTCATAAAACTTAGATCTTATTTCTAGAAACCAATGCTTGTAAATTTGAGATAGAAACTTTCCTTATATACCATGAAAATATTATATTCTCATGTATATTTTGCACATGCAAACGCTCACAAAAATAACCTTCTCAAGTAGACAAGTCTTCATTCTAAGCACTCAAAAAACCTTGAAACACTTTTTCAAGCCTTTTCTTACAAATTATGACCTAAAACCTCATGTACATGATAAAAAAACTTTAATCACCTTTTTAAATTCTAAAATTATTACCCATGTCTTAGAAACTATTCTTAATACCCCATCTATCTACCATCTCTCTTCTTATTTTCTAGTCCTTGACTTGGTAATCATATTTGGTCTTGAAACAAACCTTCTAACCACTATCCATGCTCTCATCACTTCATATATATGCCATGAAATCTCCTATCATTCTTAAATACTATCAAACATTCTTAATATATCTTTTTAGTAACTCATGATGCCTCATTATGCCAAACAACATCTTTAACTAGTTTAGATGCAGACTTAGACTAATGTACTTACCCCTATAGGCTTCACCTTAAAAATCTCTTGAGTGCTTCAATTCCTCTTGTGTATGATAAATTAATCTTATATACTCACTCTTATTCATATATATAATAGATCATATTTTTATCTCACTCAAATCATATTCAGAGCTGCTTACTCAGATCTTTGAAACATGACTAAAGATCTTTGTAGCATCTTTAGAGATATATACATAGATATTTAGAGATGAACTTTTAATAATTTTTAAGGTCCTAAACACCTCATATACAAAATAAAACAACCTCTCTCATGTTTATACACTATTAATCATTCTTCAGAGCATTCACATCTTCATATAGTCTTTAGTGCATCTTTAGAATTGCTTACATAGATATTTAAAGCATATAATTTCTTTAGAGTTTACTCATTTCATCATGCTACTGACACATACCTTATCACAAGGTCTAGACAAATCTTTGTGAGATCAATATGCTTGACACTTTACATAATAATTTGTACTTACTCATGCTAATCTCAATGATATAACTCAAGCTATCAAAAGAACATTCTTTAAAAAATACTCTCACATCACTACTCTCATATAGCAACAACATTCACTATTTTGGATTATTTGACCATGTATCATTATAATAAACTTTGACATCAATAAAAGAACTCATCATACACATACCTCAAAGCTTATTTGACTATGCACCTTCACAAGAACCTTTGACATCAATGATAAAATTAAATTACAAAACTCAATAGTCAATGACAATGCTCAACAATATCCCCCTTACTCAATGATAATGTTCAATAATACTATGGTCCAAAATTAGAACTAAGTGTACACCCATTTTTATTTAGCCCATATTTCATGTAATCAACACCTTAGCTCAAATAATTTTTCACCTACATATAGATAATAAAACTAGATTCAGTCCTTGATACTAGTCAATATTGATATTATATAGGGTACTAATTCAAATTCCACAAAGATAGAATTTAAAGTTATCTAATAAATGATGAAAAAATTAAGTAATGAGTTTGTGAACATGTAGAAATGTATGGAAAATACTGATGGATAGAATACCAACTTGAGCTTTAGATTATAGAGGTACAACAAGCCTTTAAAGATAGTTGGAAATAATCCATAACAAATGCCACCTTATAGAATACCATAGATAAATATCATGGAAGTATCTCTTCATAATTGGTATCAAGTTCATAACACATCACAACATGGGGAGATAGATTGTATAGATTTCTGCATTAGATTTGATATATTTCAAAAAGAAATGATATAAATATTTTAAAAATCCAACATAACCATCTTATTATACTAATCTAAGGCACCCTAATACAATAATGGTATTTGAGACCTATGATTTATTTTTCCTAATTGAGGATGAAAATTAACTAGAAGATAATAATGATGAGATCCATAATTTCTATAAGTTTTACAGGAAAAATTACAATTTAAGGAATAAACAACCTACTACTATTTAAACACCCCCAAAAATTAATTCTACCAATCCTCCAGATCATAAGGCCAACAAAAATATTCACCTCTCAAAAATGATGATTAATTGTATAATATAGAGCCACAAAGCTAAGGAGGTTACAATATTATTGAAGATATGAAGAAGATCAGGGCTAATAATAGTCTTTAAAATTTAACCTAGAAAAAAAACATAGAGACTTGTTGGTTAAATCCATAAATAGAAGATAATCTATAGAAAAATCAAAAGTGGTGCCTGCAAACATAAGTGTTTGGTTGACTCAGGTGCCTTAGCCAATGTGATGCCTACATTTGTATGCAAGAAAATAGGTTTGACCTCAGATAATTCAAAAAGAGAAATATTATAACTTGATAAGTCTTTTGTTCCATGTGTTGGAGAATTGAAAAATGTACACATCGGCTTACATCTGAGCCACATATACAATAATACATAGATATTCTAGTCATTGTAATTTCAAAAAATTATGGCTTGATGCTTAGTCATGATTAGTCCAAGACACTAAATAGGTATGTAGACACCTAAATTTCACCATTTATTGCTGAAATTAAATTTGACACACTATCCATTCCTCTTCTATAATTTGAATTCAAATTAATAATGCTTCTCTCCAAAATTTGAATAATTGAGTAATTCTTAAATTAATCAATTATGCACACCTTTCATTCTAAAATTAATTACTCTTAGTGAAGGAAGTATTAAAAATGTAATTGGAGGTTGGATTTATTCATGTTATGGACTAATCATATTGGATGTCTCATATTTTACCTACCTCAAAGAAACCAACATGAATTAGGGTTTGTACAGACTTAGGGGATATCAATAAGGCATGTCCCAAAGATGACTTTCCATTGCCAAACATATACATGATTGTGGACCATATCGTTGCTCATGAAATGTTATCTTTAATAGATGGTTTTTTGGGTTATAACCACATCAAAATATCTCTCAAGAACCAACATAAGACAACAATCAAAACACCTTAGGGAACATTTTGATATCAAGTAATGCCCTTTGGTCTTAAGGACATTATAGCCACATATCAGATAGTAATGAAAATTATCTTTAATGATATACTTCATGACATAATGGAGGATTATGTTGATGACATTGTTTCCAAATCCAAATCTATATTAGAGCATACTCAAGTGCTTCATAGAAATTTTAATCGGATGAGAGAGTATAAACTTTACTTGAACCCAAAAAAATGTGTTTTTTGGGTGACATCAGGGAAGTTGTTGGGATTTATTATTTCACACCATGACATAGAAGTTGATCCTTAAAATTTTTTATCTATCATGAATATGCTCCCACCCAAAAATCTCAAAAAATTTCATAGTTTTGTAAGACAAAATTCAATCAATACGATGGTTCATATCTCAACTTGCATAAATTTGTCATACATTCACCTCATATCTTAAGAAAGACACTCTTTTCAATTAGAATTAATATTATAATAATAATTTGAAAATATTAATCAATTTTTTTCCAATCCACTGATTTTAATACCACCTATTATAGGAAAGTTTTTCCTTTTATATATATCAGCTACACATTATGCATTAGGAGCATTGTTGGCACAACATGATGATAGTGGATCAAAATAGGTAGTGTATTACCTAAGTATAAACTTAGTTTCATGTGAACTTAATTATTATTTAATATAAAAATAATGTCTTGTAGTTGTTTTTAATTCCTAAAAACTTTGTCATTACATGATCAATAATCAAACTAAGATCATTACAAAAATTGACCCTCTTAAATATCTCTTATCCAAAATAGATTTAATTGGATGAATATCTAAGTGTGTAATACTTCTTAGTGAGTTTGATATTGAGTATGTAAATCAAAAATAATTTAAGAGAAAAGTATTAGTAGATGCACTAGTAAAGGCTCCTCTAGAAGACCATACACCTCTTGTTATAGATTTCCTGGATGAAGCAATAATGTCAATTAATAAAACCCTAGTATGTTAGTTGTATTCTGATGCATCTTTCACAAATAATGGTTTAGGGGTAAGAATTTTACTAGTTACTCCTAATGGGGATTCAATTTTGAAGTCATTTTAGATGGAATTTCCTTGTACAAAAAACATGGTAGAATATGAATCCCTCATAGTTGGTCTTAAACTTACAATACAATGGAGTATCTAAAATCTTCTTTTATTTAGAGGTTTCAAACTCATCATAAATCAAGTCACTAATTAATTCAAAGCTCATGATGACAAATTAATCATATACAATAGGATGGTGGATAGTCTTAAGTTGTGTTTTTTATCTATCCAATTTGAACAAGTGACAAGGATTAATAATAGAGTAGTTGACACCATGACAACTATTGGTTCATTACTTGATCTCACAACTAAGCACAAAAAATTCATTGTAGAGTTTTTGATGACACCAACATATAACACACTATATTTTGAGATAGTGTTTGAGATGGTTGGTTCCACTTCTCCTTGGTATACCAGCATTTATGAATATCTCCATAATAACACCCTTTCATCTAATCTAACCCATAACCAATGTAAATCATTTATTCAACAAACATCCTACTATATCATCCTTGGTAAAAGTTTGTATTAAATATGTTATTATGGAACCCTATTATGGTGTTTAAATTATGAAGAGTTCAACTTAGCTATTAGGTAATTTCATGAAGGAATTTACGGTGCTCATTCTAGTGGTATAGTTATTACTAAAAAGCTCTTGAATGTAGGTTATTATTGGCCTATTATTGACCAAATTTGACTCCAAGTAAAACTTGGGTTAACCCCTTCTATTTTAAACTTTTATATAAACTTTCATGTGTCCTATGGGGTCATCTATTATCCTACATGTCTCACTTACTCTTTCCCTAGTCCTTGCTGAAACCCATCCTCCTTGTATTGGCTCAGTTAACAAAAGTCAACATTGGTCAACTATGGTAAAAATTATTCAAAGGATAAATTTATTTTATAAATTTCTTAAAATTTTCTTTGATAGGTTTTAATGTGTTTACAAGTCATAAATTGACCACTTGCTAGGTTTCAGGTGTTAGAAAGGTCATTTGGCCACCTTTTAGCTTGATTAAATGACTTTTGTGGACTTTAAAATTAAAATATTTATCCTTAAGATGGATGAGAACGTGGAGGATGTAAAATGATGTCAGAATTATGTCAGGTGGTAGTTATAAGTCTGTTATGATCATGAAATGGTAGTTTTTCCTCAAAAATAGGCCTCTTTGGGCACTTGTATGAACTTCTCAAGTCCATCATCAGTTTTAAACGTGGTGGAGTGTATATTAACCTCAAAAAAGGTCATATTAAGGTTTTTTTTGTATAAATTTTCATATAATATACATTTCCAACTTTTTTCCTTCATTTTCCATTGGCAATCTAAGGAAGGGCAGATTCAATCACTCACTATAGAAGCTATAGGTGGAATTGGAAAGAGTGCTTATGGGGGTGGATTTTAATATAATTTAAATTAATTTTCATAATAATAAGTTTCAATTTGGTTCTTCCTCCTTTATGAATAATCATTTACACTCTAGGTAACTTTTTATGGAATTGCATTCAAAAGGGGGGTAAGTTTGCATTTGTTTATTATTTCTATAAATCCAAAGAGCTATGTGAGTTTGATGAGGTGTTTTAAGGCTGGAATAGGGTAATATAAATTATGTTTAAATCACACATAAATTCTCTCTTAATGCCCTTGATGAAGGATTCCAAAATTGTGCTTGTTTATCAAAGTTTGCATTCATGGGCATCTAACGTGGGGTTTTAATGTGGGAGGAGTTCCACGAGATGTTTAATGACTATAATCATGTTTTAAATTTTATTTAATTTAATTAGTCTTTGGATAAATCAAATCAATTCCATTTCAAAGCAAATTGTTCAAATTCCCTTATTTACTACCTTGTTTGCAAAATGTGCTCACAACTGCCTTCTACAGGAGTTCAAGACATTATATAAAGGTGTAAATCATGAAATAAATGGTGTATTTCATATTAAAGTCATAAAATTCCTCAAATGGTCTTATATTTTATGCCATGGGGGTTAAGATGCTATTACAAATGGAGTTTTTACTTCAAAATAATGACTTGACTGTATTTGGTCCCACAGTCCCTAAATCACCAAAATAGAGTTCTTAGGTTTTTTGAGGTTTTAATATTGAGATATAATGGTGGTTTTAAAGATACGTATAGGTTAAAATTATATTAATATCCACCCAAAATAAACATGAGAATTTGGAGGGGCAGAGGGTGAGTGGAAGATGGATTTTACAAGGCCTAAAAGTGGCTAAAAACTACTAACAAGGGGCAATGATGTCTACAAGAGGTTGATGGAAAGGTGGAATTGTAATTAAAAGTGGAAAGTTATAGATATTATATAAATTTTTAATGTTCCCAAAGATCCAAATGGTAATCATGATCCAAGATAACAATCCCAATGTAAAATTTGATGTTTTGAAACCTCTGATGCAAACCCCATATCCGTACAAGTTTGGGAACACTCACCTACAACAGGTTGGAAAAAAGTTCATCTCAGTTTTGGATAAAAATTACCAAATTTATGAGGGTATATGACCTATTATTCATGAATAATTGGTCTATAAACATCAAAACTAAATGTTATAAACTCCAAATAAACACCTACAGGACTGTCTCAGTTCAAGCAGACATTGAGTTGGAGAGTGTCTCCATTGATGTTAATGTCACCCAAGGTCAATTTGTGGGTGAAAAATAATATAGAGTGAAGATTTATTTCTTAAATATGTGTTTAATAATTTATTTTATAACCAATAAAATCCATAACATCCATAGGTAGGAGACTAAGAGTGTCTCAATCCTCATCAAACAGTGAGCCTATTCTTGGGAGTGAGAGAACTTGGTGTAAAGGATTGAAATAAAAATTGGAAAAATGATGAATGATCACTAATTTTGGATTTTAAAAATCAATAATAGTCTTTTATAGTGTCTTAAAATCATGAAACTAGCTCAAGTAACCTAAAACCAGGCCTAAAATAGAGATCTCCCTATGGGTAGTCATAGACCAAGCAAGGTTTCCAAGAGCATGAGGAAGGGTTTAAGGGGAAAATAGGATATAAAATTGTTTTATTAGGATTTTATATGAATTAATAACCTTTAAATATCACAATAAAACTCAATTAAATACATAAAGCATCCAAACATAGTCATACTTTGCCTACCTTCATAGATTGCTTGATTCATAAAGTTTGCATTGGAAATATGTGAAGATGGAGGTGTAAATGGAAGATTTAGGTTCCAAAATTTGGTAAATAGTACACTTATGTCCCATATTAAAGTTTAAAATAATAATATTTTATCATATAACATGGATAAATCTCTCTATTATTTCTTAGAGTAGGGGTTGTTTTAGTATACATGAAGGGATAGTTTGAAGGAAAAGGAGTGAAATTGGTGACCAGAAGTAAATAAAAGATAAAATTAAGGTTTTTTAAGATTTTAAAAACATTAAAAAACCTAATAAAACTTTATATAAATAATTAATTCAAATAAGGTACCCCATATCATAAAGGTTGTCGTCACCATGAAGTTTGTTGCAAGTGGAAAAATGATGAAAAGGTGAATTAGAAGTTGCTTGCAAGGTAAATATGTTTGTTTGTATGTCATAATGAGGTGTATTTTTATTTAATAATATGTTACATACCTTAATATATCAATTTAAAATCAATTTTAAGCTCAGTACTCACCCAACATCTATTTTCCTTATCAAGTATGCAAAAAGACCTAGACTAGTCTTTTGGCCATTTCAGAGTTTTCATACTTTCATAATGAAATAGAAGATAAAATGTGATATGGAACATGTTATGGGTCATTTTAAATTAAATAAAACATTTATATGAGATTTTGCACGTGCAAGAGCCATTTTTTATTATTTTTGGTCTTCTAGGCTAAAGAGGCCTAATTAGGCCTAATTGGGAGGACTAATTGATCAACAAGCACACTTTCCTTGGATTTTGAACCATGAAACTTGTTAAAAATAAAAATCAGAGAAAAGGGTACTAAAAATGGTCTAACTTAGTCCTATAAATCTATGAATTATCCTACATAAGTGGATTTGTGCAAAAAATAGGGCTACAAGAAGACAAGGCCTAGTGAAGGCTCTATAGGCAAAATGGGATTTTGGTGAAATATTTATGATTATAAATGTATTTTTTTCAGTTAAATATGATGAAAATATTCCTTCCATGAATAAATATTTCACTAATTGAGCTAAATCCAAATTTTAGCTATTTTGGCCAAATTAGGCCTAATGAGACAAAGAGGCCTTGTGACACCTAAGAGAGGAATTGATGATTTCAGGTGATGTAAATATTTGATATTATTACATAAGGTTTAAAAATGTCCTTGGGATGAAAATTTAACTATATAAGATAACTCATGATCAAATTCTTTCCTTTTGCCTCTTGTCAAGAAGGAGTTTCAATGCTCAAAGATGCTTGTGAAGAGTTTCAATGCCAAATCAAGGAAGGTGCTTAGTTTGGGATGGAAACATGTCCATATCAGTTAATTTTTCACTCCTCCACCTCATTTACATGAAACACTTGGCCCTAACCTGATTTTAATTACTCTTGAAAGCTCATCATGAAGGCAGTTTCACATGAGAGAATGATTTAGAAGATTACTATGCCACACTTGGAGAAGAGGCTAATTTGGGATATAATGAGTGAAAATAAGTTTCAAGAATCTTCATACACCTAATTACATTAATTTTAACTTATTTCCACCTTTGGACACTTTTACTTGTGCCTTTTCAACTTCTCTTCTCTCTCTGTTCTTCTAAATTCTATAAGTATGAGCCATCTTGGCTATTGTAAGGAGACCATAGCTAGTATGGTGTAGCTCTGCTGGTATGACATTGCATTTTTTTCTTTCAACATTGAATATAATTATGATTATGAGCTAATAACATTTTTTATAAGTGTGCAAGTGATGTATAGTGGATATAAGTGATGGTGTCATCCGTATTCCTCTTTATCCTTCATGTTTAAGCAAGAGTTCTAATTTTAACAGGTCATGTGAAGTGTATGAATGTAATATGATATTTTTAAATCATTAAATTTTTTCTATGGCATGAAATATTCCCCTAGATCAGTTATCTTATTGATTATCCTATGTATGCCTACCTTCACATTGAAACACTATGTTAGGATCCTTAAATGCATAGAATTGGTCTTGGAAAGCCTTATTGTTTAGTAGGAGTGTGATAGTATGTGGCATATGTCTTGGTGCATCACCCATTTAGTTTAGTTTCCTTTTCATCTAAAATCCTAACCCTTTTCCCATAAACAAGCATTATATTAGGTAATAAGCACTTGGAGATGAACCTAGGGAGTTATCCCTCATAATCTAGAGATCCATCTCTCTTAAAATTTCCCAAAAACTTGAGATATGATTCCATGTTGCATAAAATTGAATGAGATTCACAAAGTGTCCTAGGGTTCACAATTTTATGACAATATTTATAGCATGCCTAGTGGGACAACTAGTCTTAATTTCTTCCATGTCAAGATGTATGCTGGTCTTGACAAGCCTAAGGTTGTAGAAGTGTTTCTAATCTAGTATTTGGTGAATCTAAAAGGTGAGAATATCTAATTATAGATCAAGTTTTCAACTTTATATTTCATGGTCAAGAGGAAGAAAAAGAGATGGGTAGGCTACATTCTTTCTTAGCCTTCAATACTCAAAATGTAATCAATCTTCCTGCATATGATCCTATCCCTCCTAATGCCACCAAAAGTCTCCCTAAATTTAATGGATAAGGTATTATTACCCCATATAAACACATTAGAGACATTTTGAACTTTTGAAATTTCCACAATATCACTCAAGTCAACATAGCTATTAGACTACTTGCCATGTATCTAAGGGGTAAAGCACTTGATTGGTATAGGACATTGGGAGGTGGTTGCATTACTAATTGGGATGGATTTGGAGAGTTGTTGGTAAATAGGTTTGAGAATAAGAGTGATCACATTTCAATAATCCATCAATTTAATGTGACAAGGAGAGGTCCTAATGAATCCATGAGAGATTTCAATAAAAGATTTCAAAGAACATGGAATAGGTTACCACCTATCATGAGACCCCCTCCAAGCTTTGTGTTCCCCACCTATATTAAGGCCATTGGCAATCATGTGGTAGTAATGTTGTAGGAAATGGGAGTACTTTCTCTACCAAATGTATATGAGATAGCTATTAAAGCTGAGAATAGTTTGATACTAGCTAGGAAATTATCCCCAAGATTTTTTATGCCTTTGTTGTCTCATAGTTCATTTGAAACCCCAAGTGTAGATAAAGTTCCCAATGTCAATGCCAAGTCTATAATCACTCCAAATGAGGTGGATAATTCTATAGACAAAGATTAAATGATCATGTCATTACAAGCTAAGCTCAAAAAAGCTTAATTTTAAGTAAGTACTCCACCCAATACCCAATATAATCACTAAGGTCATCAAGTTTTCAATAGGTAGCTTAACAGCTGTAATCCTAATTCTATTCCATCCATAAAGGCTATTTTTCTAGTCCATACCAACCTCGTTCAATGAAAATAACATGTGGATCATTGGGGACAATCTCAAGGTCAATTTGGGTATGATGGTGGATAAAGTTATCAAGCTTTGGTGGCACAAGAAAAAGCTACTCTTTGCTTCACATCAGAAGAGTAAAATCTCATGCAAATGGATACTTATAAAGAAGGTAGGATCCAAGGTACCATTATTATGAAATTTTAAATGGAAGGAAACCATGTGAACAAGGTTGACAAAGCATTTAAAGGATTACCATTCAATACCTCTTCCCTATTGCCTTCACAAACTGAAGATAATTGATTGTTCCTAAGACTCTCCAAGAGTTAGAAGATGATGCTACCATAGATGAGTCCCTTGAACATATTAAAGATGATTCCTCAAGCAACTATGATGAAGAGATTGTCATTGGTACACCTCTTCACCATAATGGATCAATCTTTGAGCTTGAGTAAGGAATTGATGATATGGAGAATGATAATGATCAACCTAAAACACAAGGTGAAGAAGAGGTGCCCACTAGCCAACATGATGCTTCACAAGAAGTTGGTAAGAATGTTGATAAACTTTAATTATTTTTTATTGATCATGAATATTTGTCATTTTGGGATGATCTTGAAATTTTTTTCTTGAGCTTGGATGATGCATCTCCACTTCATGAAGATCTTGAGAAGAGTTTTGAAGGAGATGTTACAACTGAACCTATTGAAGATCATGAAGCACCCCCACAAGAAGAGAAAGGTAATCATGATTCATCTCAAAAATATCAAATTCATAAGATGGATGAAGAGTACAAGGTGACAAGAGAGGTAGTAAGTTTTTAATAACCTCTCCCATACATTCAGTTTCTATAAAAACCAAAGTTTGATGGAGAACTTCCTTTTCAAAATGAATACAACCTTGATGATGAAAATCAACTTAAAGTTGAGGTTGAATGTGAAGATAAAAATGAGTCTATAATAAATGGAAAACCAATTTAACCAAGGACTTTGGTTTGCATTCAAACTAATCAAGAGGATTACATTTCTATTAAACACATGTTATTAGCTATGAAACCAGATGAAGTCAATGTAAGCACCATGGGAAGTAAGAAAAGTTTTAAACAAATAAGGACAAGTCCTAAGTGATAGCTTGCACATTATTTTATTTCAATTCAAGGAGATGGTATGAAAATATTTCCTTTTGATTTAGGAAGATCATTTTTATCTATCTAGTTTGTACACTTTAGAGGGGTTTATTTTAGTTGTCTTGTGTTTCCCAAGTGCTTCATGGCATATGTATGTTTCTTTATTTTTGTTGGTTTGTGTCTTTGTTTTTGTGTTTTTGTGTCAACCATCTTGTTTCCATTGAGCCAAGGTTTTTTCAAGTCAATTACAGTGCTCATATGCATGACTCCATGCCCAATGGAAGGATTAGGCAACTGATCTTAATCATAACAAGCATGCCACCCCTAGGAATCACCAAGAATATTGACCAAATTTGACCCCAAGTCAAAATTAGGTCAACCCCTACTCTTTTAAACTTTTATATAAATTTTCATGTGTCCAATGGGGTCATCTATTGTCCTACATGTCTCACTTACTCTTTCCCTAGTCCTTGCTGAAACCCATCCTCCTTATACTAGCTCAGTAAACAAAAGTCAACATTGGTCAACTGTGATCAAACTTAGTCAAAGGATAAATTTATTTTATAATTTTTTTAAATGGTCTTTTATAGGTTTTAATGTATTTACAAGTCATAAATTGACCACTTGCTAGGTTTTAGGTGGTAAAAAGGTCATTTGGCCATCTTTTAGCTTGATTAAATGATTTTTGAGGACTTTAAAATTAAAATATTTATCCCTAATGTGCATGATAATGTGGAGTTAAAATTATGTCATAATCATGTTAATTGGCAGTTATAAGTCTGTTATGATCATGAATTGATAGTTTTTCCTAAAAAATAGGTCCCTTGGGCACTTGTACTAACTTCTCAAGTCCATCATCAGTTGAAAGCATAGTGGAGTGTCTCTTCACCTCCCCATAGGTCATATCCATGTTTTTTTTTCATAAAATTTCATATAATATCCATTTCCAACTTCTTTTCCTTCATTTTCCATTGGCAAGCCAAGGAAGGGTAGAATCAATCACTCACTATGGAAGATATAGGTGGAATTGGAAAGAGTGATTATGGGGGTTTATTTTAATCTAAGTGAAATTAATTTTCATAAAAATAAGTTTCAATTTTGTTTCTCCTCATAATATACCTACATACAATAAGTTTTCATAACAATAAGTTTCAATTTTCAATTTTCAAACATACCTATAGGCCCCTAAATCCATGAAAGCATAGTCAGTATTAAGGGCATATGGATAATGAGGTATAAGTTTGGAGTTTGAAATATGTTTGATGCCTTAAAATGGATGTATGTTCAAGGATTTAAAGGTGACCTAATCCATAAAGCATCCAAACACAGTCATACTCTATCTACCTTCATAGATTACTTGATTCATAAAGTCTGCCTTGGAAATATGTGAAGATGGAGGTCTAAATGGAGAATTTAGGTGCCAAAATTTGGTAAAGAGTACCCTTATGACCCATATTACACTATAAAATAATAATATTTTGTAATGTATCATGTAAAACCCTCTCTATTTTGTCTCAAAGTAGGGGCTATTTTAACATGCATGAAGGGATAGTTTGAAGGAAAAAGAGTGAAATTGGTGACCAAAAGGAAATAAAAGATCAAGTGAATGTTTTTTAATCTAGGAAAAACATAAAAAAAACATAATAAACCTTGATATAAATATTTAAGGCAAACAAGGTACCCCATATCATAAAGGTTGTAGTCACCATGAAGTTTATTGCTAGTGGAAAAATGAAGAAAAGGTGAATTGGAAGTTTCTTACAAGGTAAATAGGTTCGTTTAGAGGTCATAATGAGGTTTATTTTTATTGGATAAGATGTTATATACCTTCATATATCATTTTAAAATCAATTTTAATCTCAATACTCACCCAACATCTATTTTCCTTATCTAGCATGCAAAAAGACCTAGACTATTCTTTTGGCCATTTCAGAGTTTTCATACTTCCACAATGAACCAGAAGCTAAAATTTGATATGGAAAATTTAATGGGACATGTTAAATTTAATAAAACATTTATAGGATCTTTCACACTTTTAGGAACAATTTTTTAGCATTTTTGGTCTTCTAGGCTAAAGAGGCCTAATTAAGCCTAATTGGGAGGACTAATTGATCAACAAACACACTTGACTTAGGTGTTGAACAATGAAACTTGGTAAAAATAAAAATTATGGAAAATTTTAATAAAAATTGTCTCAATTAGTCTTTTAAGTTTGTGAATTCTCTTTCACAAGTGGATTTGTGCAAAAATAGGGCTACAAGAAGACAAGGCCTAGTGAAGGCTTTATAGGCAAAATGGGATTTTGGTGAAAGTTTGATGATTAAAAATGGATTTTTTTCAGTAAAATATGATTAAAATATTCCTTCCATGAATAAATATTTCACTAATTTATCTAAATCCAAATTTTATCTATTTTGGCCAAATTAGGCCTAATGAGACAAAGAGGCCTTATGACACCTAAGAGAGGAATTGATGATTGAAGGTGATGTAAATATTTGATATGCTTCAATAGGGTTTAAAAGTGGCATTGTGATGAAAATTAAACTATAAAAGAGACCTCATGATCAAACTCTTTCCTTTTTCCACTTGTCAAGAAGGAGTTTCAATACTCAAAGATGCTTGTGAAGAGTTTCAATGCCACATCAAGGAAGGTGCTTAGTTTGGGATGGACACATGTAAAAATAAATTAATTTTTATCTCTTACACATAATTTCCATTAAACACTTGGACATAACCTAGTTTTAAGTGCTCTTGAAAGCTCATCATGAAGGCAATTTCACAAGAGAGAATGATTGAGAAGATTATTATGCCACATTTGGAGAAGAGGCTAATTTGGTATATAATGATGTGAAAATAAGTTTAATGACTATTCATACACATAATTCACATTAATTTTAACTTATTTACACCTTTTTACACTTGTCCTTATGTTTTTTCAACTTCTCTTCTCTCTCTCTCTTCTTCCAAATTCTATAAGTATGAGCCATCTTGGATATTGTAAGGAGACCACAGCTAGTATGACATAGCCCTATTGGTATGAAATTGAATTTTTGTCTTTAAATATTTAATATAAGCCTGATTATGATCTAATAACATTTTTTCTAAGTGTGTGAGTGATTTATAGTGGAGCTAAGTGATGGTGTCATCCTTACTCCTCATTATCCTTCATGTTTAAGCAAGAGTTCTGATTTTAATAGGTCATGTGAAGTGTATGAATGTACTAGGATCTTTTTCAAGCATGAAATTGTTTCTATGGTGTGAAATATACCCATATATCAGTTATCTTGTTGATTATCCTATGTATTCCTACCTTCACATTGAAACACTATGTTATGATCTTTCAATGCATAGAATTGGTCTTGGAAAGCCTTGTTGTTTAGTAGGAGTGTGATAGTATGTGGATATGTCTTGGTGTATCAAAACTTTACTATAGTTTCCATTTAATGTAAAATCCTAACCCTTTTCCCATAAATAATCATTATCTTAGGTTATAAGCACTTCAAGATGAATCTAGGGAGCTAGCCCTCATAATCTAGAGATTCATCTCTCTTACAAGTTCCCACAAACTTGAGAGATGATTCCATGTTGCATAAAATTTAAGGAGCTTCAAAGAGTTTCCTAGGGTGAAAAACTTGATGAAAATACCTAAAATAAAATCTAATTCTTGTGATTATGTTAAAAAATGTGTATCTTGCAAAAATCATGGTGATCTCATACATATTACCTCACAATATTTGAAACCTATTAAAATACCTTGGACATTTTATACATGGGGGTTACACCTCATTAAAAAAAAATATATAAATTCATATAATGTCCAAAGGCATATTATTACCACAAAATAATATTTTACTAATTCGGTTGAAGTAATTCCCTTAACATATGTCACTATCAACTAAATTTCCAATTTTATATTAAACCATATTATCTATCATTTTAGAATCCTATAATCATGCTTCCCATGACCCTACTCCTCCCTATGATTATATATCAAATCACATGCAGACTACTAAACCTAGTTATCCTAATTATAGTCATAGGCCACTTGATTGGACCTTTCCTTCATTATATTCTCATTCCTCATACATCCTTAGTCCATCTCGACCCTTTCTCACACAAAACAAACTCTCTAAGGACCCTCTTAGACCCATTCAGGAAGCTATTGACTTACTTGGGCCACTATTTGACCTAGTCTATGGCTTAGGGAGGAAATATATGGTCTAGGACACATGTTTTATTCATAAAATTCATGGCCTCGACTGTGGCCTAGGTAGAATGTCTAAAAAAGTATTTTGAAGGGACCCAAATGGCTAAAAATGGATAGGTTTTTATGGTTTAGGGGATTAGGGCTGAGTTATATTAGCTTTTCCTCATTTATTATATTATAATTCCATCTTATGATTATTCTTCCTTCTCTTGACTTGCATGCCTTCTTTAATCTCTCTTGGTTCATTCTTGGCACTTTTGAACTTGATTGGGGATAGAGAATCCCATATACTTCTACACTTTTGCTTAGAGACTCCATTGCTCTTAGTTGTTCCTACTTCCTTGTTGTCTTGATCCCAAGCTCATATATTTGGCATTGTACCTTATTTTTTCACTTATTTAGAGCTCTTGCACCATTTCAAGTTCTCACTTCACCTCATCCTTTGCTCTTGACTCTTGGTCTGAACTTTATCTTACACTTAGCTTGGTATTCCTCTTACATTTCTTCCTAGCTTGGATTATTGGTTGGTAGAACATTTTCACTTCATATTTGAGCTTGATCTGAGGTCACTTTGATATGAAAAGTGAAACTCCATTGTTTGTATAGTATATATTTTAAGTTTTGAATTGTTTTAGTGAAATAGTTATTTTGTATGTTGTTTAGAGTAGTTTATAAAGTTTATTACATTTGTATATGTTCAAAAAATAATTTCATGGCTTGAAATGTTCCTTTGTTTATTACCACTACTCTCTTTGGAAACCTTCTCATTGCATAAGTAGAGACATACATGTTTAAAACACACTAGAAAACTCTCTCTCTCTCTCTCTCTCTCTCTCTCTCTCTCTCTCTCTCTCTCTCTCTCTCTCTCTCTCTCTCTCTCTCTCTCTCTAAAAACTTGAACATTGCATGATTATAAAATAATACCGTTACTTTGAAAGGATATCTCAACTCTAGAATAGGCATACTCTTGAAACCTTTCCCAAAAACATATTTGTTGCACAAAAAATATTTAATTTGGCCTCAAAGTGCCTTAATTTATAGATTTACATTTTTTTAGTTATCTCATTCCATTTAGTATTCTTGTTTTCATATTGTTTATGCAACCAATTGTATAGATTTTTCCACTTGATTTACTATGGTTGGATTTTCTAGATTTTATTTCATACTTTGTGTGCTCATTTTTACTAGCCCCAACTTGGTTTGTAAGTTTGTTTATATCCTAGTGTAAGATGACAAACTAGATAGCCACTATAGACATCCTATAGCCCATAGAACCCCTGAGCCTTCTAGCCTCTTAGTGGTTTACTTTAGCACACTACCAAACACTAGTGGTTCCATTCATATTCTTGGAGTTAAATTATATCATACTTGGTGGGACCTCACATATGGTTTCAAATTATTTCTATCCCATTTAGAGCTCTCTTAGCCAATTTTCCTTTGTTAGCTATTAGGTTTGCTTTCATTTATGTTTTAGATCTCACCTTGGTTATTTTCTACTACTTTGGTTTTGTGTATTTTTCCTTGTTGGTTCTCCATCGATTTGCATTTTTTGTTGTTTTATATTTTGTTCCTACTTAATTACATCCATGGCTAATCTCCCACCTTTGATATGCCAATATTGATGGATTTAGGGTCTCATACCTAAGTTCTCTAATGAGTAGGATGTGATTTCAATGGAATGCCATAGACACCATAGGATCCAAGAGATTATCTCAACCCAACATGGTAGTCTACACCCTCTCACATTTGAAAGAGAACAAGATTGGATGGACTATAACTAATAGACTCAATCTCCTTTACACTAGTTTGAGCTTCATTCATCTGAGGCTATTCTATTTCAACCTCATGACACACCTCATTCACCTATTTGAGGTGATGAGGATATCCTTACATAGATAGGGCCTAAGGAGTTACATGCAATCATTAATTATTATCATAGACATCTTCATGTGAATGAAGTGCTTCCTTCCCCCCTAGGAGTTGATTACATGCTTCATCTAGAAAATAAATCCTGCACCCACTCAATGTCTCATGCCTAGACCAGTTCTCATGTGATTTACCCAACTATTTCTCCACTAAATATTCAAGAGAAAGAACACCCTAATATCCATGCTATGAGTCATAGGTATTCTAACTTGGAAAGGTATCCATAGCTTGGGTATGTCTCCCATCCTACTAGTCCATCCTTTAGAGTTTTTGATGAGAATGCTGATTTTGATCACTACTTATAGAATAGAGATCCATGGGATGCATATCAAGAGCATAAAAAACCATTGGTTAACACTCATGTGATGGAACATGACTAGAATAATGGATAAGTCATCATGAACATTTATAGGACTATGCCATGTCTTCCCATCACCTATGGGGACCATCACACTTCTTATGGCCATTTTCCACCCCATGGTAGAGATGATTTCTATCATGAGCATCCTCCTCATCAAGAACCCCCTTAAAATCATCTTCACCTTGGTCATGATTATGGTGATACCTATGGGCATCAATAAAAATCATCACCATCATGAACCCACTCTTAAAGTTCATCACCAACCTGCTATCAATTGTGTCTATGAGGATCTCTATCAGAATCATCTATCCCCTTGACTGCATGTTATCCCCCTTCTTAATCCTATCCCTAAACTACCTAAGTTTAATGGGATGTAGGACTCCAGTCCTATGGAGCATATCAAATAATTCATGATGGCATGTAAGGATTGGGAACATGATGAATGCATGATATTGAAGATGTTTTCTCATTCTTTGTGAGTCAAAGCTCTGGTCTAGTTTCATGATCTACCTTTTAATTCTCTCTTTAGTTTCTATATCCTTCTGGATGACTTCCTCCAATATTTTGATATCTCCAAGCATTTAAACCTTGGCATCCAATCACTCACTTCCATGGAATATACCAAGGTTGATTCAATCTTTGATTTTGTGTGTAGATGGAATTTAGTTGTTCATATGTGTAGGAATCAGTAATTAAATGGCCAAATTTATGATATGCTCATGTGAGCATTGAGGTAGAAGGTTCACCATGAGGTCCTCAAGTGTGAACCCACCTCTTATGATGAAGTTATCAATTAGTTTTTAAATATCAAAGTGTTTGATATGTGTGTGATCATGTAGCTCATAACTTCCTAAAAGTCATCTTCTTCATGTGATCATAACCATAATGTGACTAGTGATGGTGCCACTAATTCTCCTCCTGAAAATAAGGATAAGAAGGATAGTCATGAGGTCAATGCTTTGAGTAATAAGATAGCTAAAAATAAGGATTTTAACTCAATCACAAAAAAATAATAGATGACCTTGCCAATTTTTTTAACTTCCATCGAATGAGGGGAAATGATGATAAAAATTGTACCACCTAGAATTCTAGTGCACAAGCCTCACCTTCATCTCAAATTTATCCACTTGCATAACCCAACTACAATTTAATTTTTTTAAAGGAGCCTCTGAATGAACATTACAAGGAAAAAAGAAAAAGAAAAATAAGAAATCAAAAGCTAAGGATCCACATTCCCCTTCTTGCTCTTCCACCTCTTATGACTCCTCTTCCCAGGCTAACTTGAGAGGGAAATCCTAGCATGAGAGTAGCAAGGTTTTTTTTGCTATCAATTTATCCTTTACTAGGCATGAGTGCTTTGTCAACACATGCTCTAGTTGGGCCACCAACACTATTAGTTAAACTAGTGGTATTGAACCTCTCATCCAACCTACAAGGGTAGGGAACCCCAAAGTTAGATTTGAATTTTGGTGTAACATCCCTCCCTAGGCTAGACAACATCCTTACTCCATCATAGAGGAGTTATAGGGCCTCTTAGTTGGGATCTCAATTTGGGAGCTTCTTCACCTTTTCCCTAAGAAATGAGGTCTCATCTTCGATGAGCTTGGTCTCCCTTGCAAGGCTCTGCTACATGATGATGTCATAGTTTTGTTCAACTTTGATACACATGATCGGCTTCATCCTCCCATCTTATCTTTTGACCCAGCCTCTTTGTTAGATGCTTTGGTTCTCATAAAGAGGGCTCATTTTCCTCTCAACATCAAGAATTATGTTGATAATTACCACATTAAGTGATGCATTATCAATGAAGGATTTGTATTAAACATCATGTCCTTGCATGTGTTCAATGATCTCAAGATCAGTCGAAAGAAGCTCTTTGATTTTCACCATAACTATGTCAGTTTTAATAATGAAACAATTATATTGGTTGGGAATGTGAATCTCTAGGTCAAGTTTAGACCCAAGATTGTCAGAATCAAGTCCTGCATGTTAGACCTTGATCTTTCATACAACATGATTCTTAGCCATCTTTGGACCACTGCTATGTAAGCTATTATATCGGGCACTTTTTTCATGGTGCAATTTGTGCATGAAGAAGAGATTCAATCCTTGGAAGTTGAAATAGATCCCTGGGCATTTCTCTATGCAAATACAAAGCCCTCATGTGAAGCTTTGGCTATCTCTTCATAGGGGTCTATAGATTCTAATTCAGCCCTTGTCTCTTAATCTCACTTCCTCAAGGATGAATTCTTTGACCCGATTGAGTATCAATCAGTGTTCATTCCTTCAAAGTCTACCATGCATCGACCAACTCCATCTTCTACTCCATGACACCAAGCTAACCCATCTCTTTTTGAATAATTATTTTAGGATATATATCTATATTTTGAGTTTCCCCTTGTGTCACGCTATGCCCATCAGAGTATATTCTCTCTCCATACATCTCCCACTAAGATCGCTAGGATGGTCGAGTTTAATTTCAAGTGTTGTTTCATTTATGTTATAGTGTGCAACTTATTTAAGGAGAGAAAAGATTAAACCAAGATCATAAGGGCTTATTGTAAGCATCATTATCCCCTTGATCACCTTAGTTTGGATATTTCTCTCATATATGGACCAAATCCTAGCATTCCTATGGTGAATGTCATAGAAATTGAACCTGAAGTGTTAGAAGAGTCACCCTTGGCACTTTAGCAAGGCCCAAGATCATCAAGATTAGTGTTAGCCTTGCTCCTGAGGAATGAGATGTTTTGGTTATTTTATTCTAAATATTTTTAGATTAATTCACTTTGGAATACACTAATATGAAGGGCATGGATTATAACATAGTCATTTATAACCTTGTTATGGATAATGGGACCTAACCTATTCATCAAAAGTAATGACCTATGGCTCTTAAAGTCTCCCATTTGGTCAATGTAAAAATTGAGAAATTCATTTGAATTGGCTTTATTCAAGCTATTGACTACCCCTGATGGATTTCTAACATTGTCCCTATTCTAAAAAATAATGGGGCAATCCAAATTTGTATCAAATTTTAGGGTCTCAATATGGCATGCCCAAAAGATAACTTTCCTACTCCTTTGATAAACCAGATTATTGATTTCACTTCTAGTTTTGAGATCATGTCCCTCGTGGATGGTTTATATGAGTATAACCAAGTACATATTTAACCCAAAGACCAACATAAGATTAATTTCACTACCATTTGGGGTACATTTTATTAATTCATCAGGGCTTTTGGTCTAAAGAATGCTAGGGCCACATATTAGTGTGTCATGACCCACATTTTTCATCACCTTATCCATAAGATAGTTGAGTACTATATTGATGATCTCCTTAGAAAATACCACAATTAGGATGAACATGAGTGAGACCTCAGAATCATTTTTAAGCATCTTCAAGAGTATCACATCAGTCTCAACCTTGAGAAGTGAATATTTATTGTTTCATTTGGAAAGCTTCTCAGCTTCCTCATCTCATAAAGGGGCATTGAAGTGGATCTTAGTAAGATCAAAGTAATCCTAGAGATGCCTCCAATACATAACCTTATCCAATTATAGTCCTTACTTGGAAGACTCAACTTTCTCAAATGTTTCCTTGAGGATTATGCCCATAAATCCATACCCCTCACACATCTCTTACACAAGGACACTTCATTCTTGTGGCCTGCTAAAGTCCAAGTGGATTTTGAGGAATTAAAGCATATAATTAATAATCCTCCTATCCTAATGAAACCCATTAAGGGGTGTGAGTTCATCTTATACACCTCTATCACTAATCTTTCCATTAGGGCATGTTGTGCCAAAAGGATGACACTAGCAAGGAGAGAGTTATTTATTACATCTCTCACACATGAGTTAGCCTTAAACTCAAATATTATCTTGTTGAGCATCAATACCTCTCTCTCATCTTCACTATAAATAAGTTATGGATTTACATGTTGGGCCAAACTACCAATGTTATTGTCTAATTTGATCCATTTTGATACATACTTGAAAAGACACATCTTGCTAGTAGGATTATAAGTCGGATCATGCTTATTTAGGAGGCTGACCTCCATATTTTTAACTAAAAGTACACCAAGGGATTGGATATAGCTAATCAAATCATCAAGTGTGTAATACCCAACCCAAATGTGGAGTTGGTTGATGATGATTTTATTGATGAGATGGTTTACTTGATCGATCATGTTGAGGTCTCTAAATGTGATTGGTATCGAGACATTATCTATTACCTTATAAACCAATTTAATCTTGATACCATATCCTCACAAGAATGCTATTAGATTTATAATCTTATCATCCACTATGTTTTCATTATTAGCATCTTGTTCAAGAGGGGTCTTGATGGTGTGTTGATGTACTACCTTGGCCCTAAGGACATCCTTCTCACACTGGAGGAGTCCAACAAGAGCATTTGTGGTGGGCACATAGGAGGGCAAGCCACAACTCAGTGTATTATCAAGATGGGATACTACTAGCCTACTCTTTTTAAGGACATAGTCTAGTATACAAAAAAGTATAAGATGTGTTAATTCATAGGGGATGTTATCAATGCCCTAGCTGACCTATTACACTCAATTTTAGCAACTTGGCCTTTCTCAGTTTTGGCTCTTGATTTTATTGGCAAGTTCAAACCTACCTCTTTCAATTGACATAATTGGTTCATCACCACCACTGACTATTTTAAGAAGTGGGTTGAGGCCATTCCTCTTAGTTGCATGTGTGGGAAGACTGGCACCAAGTTTATATTAAACCAAATTATTTTTAGGATAAGGGTTCCTATGGTGATCATGGTTGATAATGGCCTGAGCTTCTAAAGTCTCAAGATGAATTATCTCACTAAACTTTTTGGGTTCAAGATCCATTTATCCTCTACCCATTACCCCTAGGGAAATGGGAAAGCAAAATATTCAAAAACAACTTTGAAGAAGATTCTTCTCTATACCATTTCCTAGTCTAGGAGAGACTAGAATCTCATGCTCTATCCTACCCTTTGAGCCTATCAGACTAGCTTTTTAATAGCCACAAGGGCAATCCCATACTCTCTCATGTATGGGTCTGAGGGTGTTCTTCCCTTGGAGGTATTAATCCCTTCATTGTGGGTTAAGAAATTTGGTTCTCTCTAAAATGAGGAAGAATGCACTACTCACCTTGCTAAGCTTTAGTAGTTAGATGAGTGATTCCTAGCCACTCTTGTGTATAACTATGCTTAATAGTGCCATAATCACCACGAATTTGAGAAGTTAGTGCACCCTCATCAGTTCAAGGTGGGTGATATAGTCCTTATTTTTTATAATGAGCACTACAAGAAGGGAAAACTTGTTAACAAGTGGTTTGGCCTTTTTTTCATCACTACCTCTTTAGAAAATGGGGCTCTACATCTCTCAACTCTTAAAGGTGATCCTCTATAGCACTTGATTAATGGCTTCTACCTCAAGACCTTTCATGTCTAGGGCCCATGTGGCCCTCTAAAAAAGTTTCCTATGGTGGTAAGGTAAATATTTCCTCTCTTTCATCACCACTAACCTCCATGCCATTGGTATATGTGTGTGCACATGGGTTCTTTATTAGTAGTTCCTACTGTGTAATCACACATACCTAGTAGTCTATATCAGATGAAACATACACATCACACACAAATTTGTATACAAATTTGTGTTAATAATGAGAAAATCACTATATATATCCTAAAAAATAAAAAAAAATCTCTAGGTACATCACATGCGCTCATAGTCACCAAAAACTACCATGTGTGTGGTTATATATACATACCTAGTCAGCCTATAACTAGGTAGTATATATGATAGTCATATTCTAGGTGGAGTTCTTAATCTCTTCCTCTCAACCAATTGAGCTATGGTCTCTTCTAATATAGCTATCTAATTTTCCCTCACTCCATTGTAGTTTCCTTGTAGTTTTTTGACTTGGCTTCTAGCTATGGAATCCTATGTCATGCCCTTGCCAGCTTAAACAAGACTCATGCACCCACACACTAAAACCAAGTATGTGGCTATGCCCTAGCTGATAGATGTGGTACATACTTCATCAATGGTGTGACCACCAAAACAAGGAATAACTCCCTCAATAGGAGTTCCACCTAGAGTCCACTCCAACTAGGCTAGTCTCCTACACACACATAGAGCATATGTGTTAGCTACATATACATTCTCACTTAAGATGAGCATAATGATACAATGCTATTTAAAAAATAAACTTATCTTAATTCATTGTGTGGACAACCTATATGGAACCCATAAAATTCATGCTCCTCCTAGTGGTAGTGGTCTTTGTCATGTTTGTCTCTTTCCACTGCTACCCTCCTCGCTCTACCTTGAACACTAGATCCTACCTCTAAGGATGAAGGTATAACCCCTATGGACCTCATATCTCCTCCTAACCCACATATATCTCTATAATTTCATCTTATAGCCATACCATAGGCCCGTATGAATCATAGACATAGCTTGCTACTATATCTATATTTAGGGTGGTTCACAAGGGCCCTACCCTATTTACAAACTATGTATCCCATGTTATACCTATCTTGAGTGTTAGGTATGCATTACTACCATATGGTATCTTTAGCCTCATTAGTGGGAACCTCTCATAGACCCAAGACATGATTAAGTTGGGCTAATTCCATCCACCTACACCTATGCATCATATATGATCCAAATTCTATTATAGTCCACCTAGGATATACTATCCCTAAGTGTATCTATGGCCTCTCTCTATATGTTGGCAAACTCCTATCTATGAGAGTGGTAGTCATTCTATACTATAGATGATGTAGAGCTTCCTGACCAAAGTACCTACTATTATTGTCCAGAGTGGTGGAACCCCCTGTGACTATTGTGTGATATGAAACCCATGTATATTTCATTAATAGTAGGGTCCCACTAAGTAGACCTCTATTTACACTACATCCTATATTAGTGGTAGGTATATCTTTGTGCCCATAGGATCTACCCCATAAATCCAATAGACATACTCTATGCTAAGGATGGCCTCTAGCTTAGGCCCTAGCTAGAACATGTACCTTTATAGTACTTATGTGGTGGTCAATATGTTAACTAGGTCTCTAAAATAATGCAGTAAAGGTATGTATTCTAGCCTCCAAAGTCTTGCACTCTATAGGCATGTCTGATCCTCTACAGGTAGAGCATCTACCTCCTTAACTAGCCATGATGAGACTCTCTCTCAATTAGACACCTCATATGGCCTATCCATCTAGGCCTACTACTCTCTTGCCTATGAAGGCTCTCCCTTCTCTAGTATTCTCACTCCTTTGCATGTCTACACAAAGCAATATTCAACCAAGTTAGCATACTAGCTATGAAATAGGTAAAATTGACTAAAAAACATTTTTTTATCTACTTCTATCTATTTCCCCTCTTTTCTATGCTTACAACCCCTTCTAAAAGCTCCTAAGACTTTTTGGGTTCCCCAGGGCTCAGCCTAGGCCTCCACTACCCAAGGTCATTGCTTTTTAGGCAAAGCCACAACCTTGCAGTGGGGAAGGCATATGTGGGAAATCCTAAGGAGCTCTTTCACTTCGTAGTTCACCCTTCATGGGCAATGGTTTGACCTCCCATTTGTCCCATTTTCTTTGTCTTCATAAGCCCATCATTTTGTAGTCATGTTTCATCTGATTCATCTAGAATGAGTGAAAATAGTGTTAGGGCCTCCCAAACACCAAAAATTTAAATAAATTTGTTTAACAGACTTACTCAAACCATCTTGTGCATCTTTAGCATGCTGCATTATCTTTTTTTGCTTTACCTTGGCTTTTGGTTGCTTGTGGGCTCTCTTTTGGCTCTCTTAGAGTGAAAATGACCTCTTTTCTCTATTTTCCCTCTTTTTAGCCTCTTTTTCAACCTTTTTGTGGGCCCTTTTTGGGATTTTTTTACCTATTTTTTCATTTTAGACCATGATACCTCCATCTTAGAGGTTTTGGCACTTTTTGAGTGCATTAGAATTCTCTATTTTTTAATTTGAGGATTCCTTAGGCTTGCTTTGGCCTTGTTTTGGTAACTAGACCCATTTTGGGTCCCCACTAACCTCCTGAGCCTCTGCCCTATTTTGAGGGCACCCAAGCATAAAAGTTACTTGTAATTATTTTAGTTATCCATTTATTTGATTTTCCATAGTTGATAAATTCTAGCTCCCTCTTTTTCTTCTTCATCATGTTTGTAGGTAGGGTTGTTAGCTATCTATGGTGATTCAAGATTTACTCTAGTCTTGTCAATTTCTCTTCATCTTATCTAAACTTCCCTCCACTTTCCCTTGTTACCTCTCACTATGGCTAGTGTTGGTCAACCATTGTGAATGTGGCTTGATTTCATTAATTGTTTCCTTCATGTAACTCACTTATATTGTGCCATTTTGAGACCACCTTTCTAAAATCATTTATATTTTGTCCTTAACCCCCATCATGGTGCACTTCTTAGTGGTGATTCACATTGATGGTGGAAATTAGGGAAAGCCAACACCAACAACTTTGGCTTAGGTTATCTATGATCAGTGGGGCCATGAGTTTGTTAAAATTCATTTCTTTTTTACCATCAAAATTAATAATGCCATCAAGTATCACACAATCATTAGTGCCTTGATCAATGCTTGTGAGTTAGGCATGTGTTATGTGTAGTTATTATATAATTCATTTTTAGCCATATCATAACTCACTAGTGTCTGGGCCATCCTTAGATCTGATTTTCTCCCTCTCTTCAAGGTAATGCATAATTTGCTCTCTTTCTTGGAAGATGTCTTGTTCACCCATATCCATCATAGGGATAAAACTAGGTTTGATGCCCTAGTGAATGTCATTATAGATACTATGATGTGATTTTATATCACTTATGTCCTTTCTTTATAGGATCTAGAGCTAGAGTTGGATTCTAGATTATGTAGCATTTACATTCTCACTCATGGATCACACCATGGACTTTTTCTACTACCATCCTTATTTGATAAGTGTAGGTAATGTTTCATTTTATCTTTATAGTTATTTATTTTCTTTACTTTGGTGTGGCTTCTAGGTACTATACAACACTCCTTGTTTATTCAAACATTGATTTCATGTACCTTAGGGGCATATGTAATCATACTTCTCATGAACCTACTCCTCCCTATGATTATATATTAGCTCAAGTGTAGACTATTGACCCTGGTTATCCTGATTAGATTCATATTCCACTCACTTGGACCTTTCTTACATGATATTCTCATCCCCCATACATATTTAGTCCATCTTGACCCTTTCTCACACCAAATAGACTCTCTAGGAACCCCCTAGGACCCATTCATGAAGGTGTTGACTTGTTTGGGCTGCTATTTGACCCAAGTTATGGCTTAGGGAGGACACCCATGGCCTAGGATACATGTTTCCTTTACTAAATCTATGTCCTAGGCCATGACCCATGCATAATACTTGAAAAAGTGTCCTGAAGGGAACCAAATAACTAAAAATGGCTAGGGTTTTATGGTTTAGGGGATTAGGGCTGAGTTATATTAGCTTTTCCTCATTAATTCACACCTCTCTTCTCATTCCATCTCTCTTTTTATTTTTCTTCCCTCTCTTGAATCTCATGCCTTTTTGAATCTCTTTTGGTTCATTCTTGGCACTCTTGAGCTTGATTGGGGATAGAGAATCCCATAAAGTGCTACACTCTTGCATGAAGACTCCATTTATCTTAGTTGTTCTTACTTCCTTGTTGGATTATTCCCAATATCATACATTTGGCATTGAAACTAATTTGTGCACTTGGTTGGAGATCTTACACCATCGTCAATTCTCACTTCACCTCTTCCTTTACTCTTGGCTCTTGGTTTGGACTTCAACTTGCACCTAGCTTGGTCTTCCTCCTACATTTCATCTTAGCTTGGATTCTTTGTTGGTATAACATCTGCACTTCAAATTTGATCTTGATCTGAGGGCACTTTTATATGTAAAGTGAGAATCCATTTTTTGTGTTATATATATGCTAAGGTTTAAATTGTTTTACTGAAATAATTGTTTTGTATGTTGCTGAGAGTAGTTTCCAATGTTTATTGCATTTGTATATGCTTAAAGAAAACTTTCATGGCTTGAAATTTTAATTTTTTGATTACCATTTCTCTATTTATAATCCTTTATCATTGCATAAGTAGAGCTATACATGTTCAAAACACACTATAAAACTTGTTTAAACACTCTCTCCCTTTCTTGCTAAAAACTAGAACATTACATGATTAGAAAAATATAGTATTGCTTTGAAAGGATAACTCAAATCTAGAATAGGAATGCTCTTGAACCCTTGCCTAAAAATGTCTTTGTTATGAAAAATGTATTTCATTTGGCCTTAAAGTGCCTTAATTACTAGATTAACATTTTTTTGGTTATCTCATTTCATTCGGTATTGTTACATTCATATTGTTTATGCAACCAATAGTATAGTTTTAGCCACTTGATTTACTATGGTTGTATCTTCTAAAGGTTCTTTTGTACTTTGTGCACTCATTGATACCATCCCCAACCTAGTTTTTAAGTTTGTCTATAGCCTTGTACAAGCCAAAAAATTGGATAGTCACTATAGATCTCATATAGCCAATAGAACCCCTAAGCCTTCTCACCTCTTACTGGTTTTATTTAGCACCCTAACAAACATTGGTAGTTCCATTCAAATTCTTGGAGCTACAAATTCCATCCACTATCATCTTTGAAAATGAAAAATCATTCAATAACAAATAATTTAAGGCCTTTTATAATACTTCCCATATAAAATACAAATGGTCCACCCCATTATAATTTTAAGGTAAAGGCCAAGTTGATAAAATGAATAAATGTATCCTTAGAATATTTAGATGAGTTATCAATGTAATTGGTTATAACTGACATACAAAACTTTATCCTACCCTTTGGGCATACCATATTAACATCTTCACACCCAGAGGGGGTAAACCCTTATTCACTTGTTTATGGAAATGAGTCTGTCTTAACTATTCAAGTCAAGATTCCATATTTACACATATCTTTTGAAATATTATTGATAATGAGTCTTACCACATTTCAAACCTTAGCAAACTTGACCTTCTAGATGATAAATGTCTCAATGCTTTAAACTACCTATAAGTTTATCAAAATTACCTTCATAATGTCTATAATAAATGGATTAAATCAAGGGAATTTTAAATTGGAGATCTTGTTCTCAAGGAAAACCAATGTATAAAGGGATAGTAAAGGAAAGTTTGAATCAAATTGGTTGGTCCCATATGTCTTCATTACCAAGTATGGATCTAGTGCTTACAGGTTGGTTATTGAAGATATAAAGGAATTTGATGAGCCTATGAATATAATGCACCTTAAAATATTATATTATTAAGTTAGTATAATGCTGTTGTAAATACCTTAAGTGTAAAAAAAATAAAAAATTAAGAAATAAGAAAATTAGTACGTCTAAAAGTGAAAACCATCTAGTGGGGCAAGTACCATGGTAAAAAATATATTTCTAGCACCATGAGTAATATATTATCTATATCCACCCTATTTACTTAGGGGAATCCCATTACAATCATCACTTGTAAAATTCCCACTAGTCATTTGTCTCACCATCTACCCATGCCATCTTAGCTTAGGGCTTGATCCTTGTACTCATGTAATTATGTTATTACTCATGTTTTGAGGAATGTATTATATGTGACCATTAATATCACATTCATATCCATGCATACTTTATCTATAAGCCATATAATCTCACATAAACACTTTACATGTATATTTATACCAACCTATCTATCTTTATAAACAACATCATCATTCTCTCACTCATTTTTATTGGGAGGTAAATTGATCATATATTCATCCACAAAAGTAAATTAATAAATAAACTTATTTTCTCATCAATTATCATATTGGGAGAACTAAATTTGGCTTGATATCCTCACATGGACTTTGCCTATGACAAATTATGTAGGTGGCACATAGAGACATGGGGTCTCTAGGGATAGCTTGACCACTATCACCCCCATCATCCCATTACCCCAAATCATGATTTAAATTTTCCACATCCCTATCCAAACCCATATGGTAATCTTAAGGCTTCTTAATTTATTATTCAAATGTTGGCATGGTTGTTAGATATCAAATGTTTTAATCCTACCCTAGGATGTTTGTCAAGTAATATGCTTTATCTAGATGTTGTTTTCTTTTAATTTTTTTTGTGTGTGGTCATCATTTTATTGCTCTTCTATGTATTATCATTTACTTAATCTTTACATCCTTGAATATTTTACTTATCTTTTTATTTGAGGTTTTTCTTTTAATATGTGTGTCACATTTTACATAGTTTCCATGGTTTCTTTCTTTTGTTATTTTGAGTTAAGATCATTATGTATGAAAAATAATGTGATAATGGTATTCTATATCATGATGAATTATTTAACGCATAAATGAATCTTTTATTCTTGACATGTACAACATGATAATCATCATGGTTAGTTAATATCATTTGTGTCTATTGTTTAAAATTATATTAAAACTTAGGTTGCTCAATTATTATTTAGTCACTCATGTTATAAGGTAGATATTTATCAATCCATGAATCCATACATTTTTTCATTTTATACCATAATAAAAGATAATAGGATTAACATGTGCTATAATAAATCAAAAGTAGGAGAAAAATTTATATACCCAAATCATATCTATCCATATAAGCCATATACTATACATGTTAAATTAAAACACATCCATAATACCAAATCATATCCATATCTATAGCACAAGTATAATGCCAAAAATAAATCATGTGTGTGTGTGTGTGTGTGTGTGTGTGTGTGTGTGTGTGTGTGTGTGTGTGTGTGTGTGTGTGTGTGTGTGTGTGTGTGTGTGTGTGTGTGTGTGTGTGTGTGTGTGTGTGTGTGTGTGTGTGTGTGTGTGTGTGTGTGTGTGTGTGTGTGTGTGTGTGTGTGTGTGTGTGTGTGTGTGTCTTTGTGTGTATCAAGTGTGTTATGGTATAATAATACAATGATACATATCAAAAATATATACATCAATATATCATATAAAAACATCTTATGTGTTTCTCTAGCCTTATGATGGGGCATATGTAGTTAGACTCAGATCATGTCACCATGGTTTACTCTTCAAAGGACCCATGACATGTTGTGATGCTTGTCCTATAGATCTCTCAAACTCTATCAACTACCCTAATCTCCCTGACATAAACCTCTTGGTAGAGTACTCCTAAAATGAAGGTGTTTATTATGCTTGGGGTAATGCCTCATCATATAAAATATTATAGTATATCACCTACTATAAAACTTGCTCAAAATCTCTCTCTCACTTTCTCTCTCTCTATCTATCTCTCTCTCTCTCTCTCTCTCTCTAAAAACTAGAACATTGCATGATTATAAAATAATAGTGTTACTTTGAAAGGATAGCTCAACTCTAGAATAGGAATGATCTTGAAAGCTTGTCCAAAAACATCTTTATTGCACAAAAAATATTTCATTTGGCCTCAAAGTTCCTTAATTTCTAGATTTACATTTTTTTGGTTATCTCATTTCATTTAATATTCTTGTTTTCATATTGTTTATGCAACCAGTAGTATATCTTTAACCACTTGATTTACTATGATTGGATTTTCTAGAGTTTATTTCATACTTTGTGTGCTCATTTTTACTAGCCCCAACTTGGTTTGTAAGTTTATTTATATCCTAGTGCAAGATGATAAACTAGATAACCACTATAGACATCTTATAGCCCATAGAACCCCTGAGCCTTCTAGCCTCTTAGTGGTTTCCTTTAGCACACTACCAAACACTAGTGGTTCCATTAATATTCTTAGAGTCACATTATATCACACTTGGTGGGACCTCACATATGGTTTCACATTATTTCTATCCCATTTAGAGCTCTCTTAGCCAATTTTCCTTTGTTAGCTATTAGGTTTGCTTTCATTTATGTTTTAGATCTCACCTTGGTTATTTTCTCCTACTTTGGTTTTGTGTATTTCTACTTGTTGGTTCTCTATTGGTTTTCCTTTTTTGTTGTCTTATATTTTTTTCCTACTTAATTACATCCATGGCTAATCTCCCACCTTTGATATGCCAATATTGATGGATTTAAGGTCTCATACCTAAGTTAACTAATGAGAAAGATGTGATTGCAATGGAATGCCATAGACACCATAGGACATAAGAGATTATCTCAACCCAACATGGTAGTCTACACCCTCTCACATTCAAAAGAGAACAATATTGGATGGAATATAACTAATAGACTTGATCTCCTTTTCACCAGTTTGAGCTTCATTCATCTAAGGCTATTTTATTTCAACCTCATGCCACACCTCATTAACCTATTTGAGGTGATGAGGATATCCTTACATAAATAGGGCCTGAGAAGTTACATGAAATCATTAATTATTGTCATAGACATCTTCATGTGAGTGAAGTTTTTCCTTATCCCCCTAGGAGTTGATGACATGCTTCCTCTACAAAATAAATCTTGCACCCACTCAATGTCTTGTGCCTAGACTAGTTCTGATGTGATTTACCCAGCTATTTCTCCACTAAATATTCAAGAGAAAGAACACCATAATATCCATGATATGAGTCATAGGTATTATAACTTTGTAAAGTATCCCTAGCCTGGGGATGCCTCCTATCCTACTAGTCCTTACTTCAGAGTTTTTGATGAGCATGTTGATTTTGGCAACTACTTATAGACTAGAGATCCATGGGATGCATATAAAGGGCATAAAAAACCATTGGTTAACCCTCATGTGATGGCACATGACTAGCACCATGGAGATCTAGGTCATCATGAACATTTATAGGACTATGCCATGTCTTCCCATCATAACTATGGGGACCATCACACTTCTTGTGGCCATTTTACACCCCATGGTAGAGATGATTTCTGTCATGAGCATCCTCCTCATCAAGAACCTCCTCAAAATCATCTTCCCCATGGTCATGGTTATGATGATGCCTATGGGCATCAAGAAAAATCATCACCATCATGAACCCCCTCATAAAGTTCATCACCAACCTACTATCAATTATGCATATGAGGATCTCTACTAGAATCCTCTATCCCCTATCCCCTTGAGTGCATGTTATCCCCCTTCTTAATCCTATCCCTAAGCTACCTAAGTTTAATGGGATGTAGGAATATAGTCCTATATATCATATCACAACATTAATGATGGCATGTATGGATTGGAAACATGATGAATGCATGATATTGAAGATATTTTCTCATTATTTGCGAGTCAAAGCTCTACTCTAGTTTCATGATCTACCTTTAGATTCTCTCTTTAGTTTCTATCTCCTTCCAGATGAATTCATCCAATATTTTGATATCTCTAGGCCTTTTAACCTTGGCATATAATCACTCACTTCCATGCAATAGACCAAGGGTGATTCAATATTTGATTTTGTGTGTAGATGGAATTTATTTGTTCATATCTGCAGGACTTAATTCTTAGATGACTAGCTTTATGTTATGTTCATGTGAGCATTGAGGTAGGAGGTTCACTATGAGGTCCTCAAGTGTGAGCCCACCTCTTATGATGAAGTTATTAATTAGTGTCTAAATATCAAAGTGTTTGAGGTGTGTGTGATCATGTAGCTCATAAATTCCTAAAAGTCGTCTTCTTCATGTGATCGTAACCATAATGTGACTAGTGATGGTACCACTAATTCTCCTCCTGAAAAGAAGGATAAGAAGGATAGTCATGAGGTCAATGCTTTGATAAATAAGCTATCTAAAAATAAGGCTTTTAACTCAAGCACAAAAAAACAATAGATGACCTTGCCAAATTTTTTAACTTCCATCAAATGAGGGGAAATGATAAAAATTATGCCACCTAGAAGTCTAGTGCACAAACCTCACCTTCATCTCAAATTTATCCACTTGTAGAACCCAAATAAAATTTAAATGTTTTTAAGGAACCTCTAAATAAACATTACAAGGAAAAAAAGAAAAAGAAAAATAAGAAATCAAAGGCTAAGGACCCACATTTCCCTTCTTACTCTTCCACCTCTTATGACTCCTCTTCCTAGGCTTGCCTAAGAGGGAAATCCTAGCATGAGAGTAGGAAGGTTTTTTTTTCTATCAATGTATCCTATACTAGGTATGAGAGCTTTGTCAACACATTCTCTAGTTGGGCCACCAACCCTATTATAAAAACTAGTGGTATTAAACCTCTCATCAAGCCCACAAGGGTAAGGAACCCTAAAGTTAGATTTGAATTTTGGTGTAACATCCCTCTCTAGGCTAGACAACATCCTTACTCCATCATAGATGAGTTATAAGGCATCTTAGTTAGGATCTCCATTTGGGATCTTCTTCACCTTTTCCCTAAGAAAAGGGGTCTCATCTTTGATAATCTTGGTCTCCCTTGCAAGGCTCTACTACATGATGATGTCATAGTTTTTTTCAACTCTGATACACATGATCACCCTCATCCTCCCATCTTATATTTTGACCTAGCATCTTTGTCAAATGCTTTGGTTCTCATAAAGAGGGCTCATTTCCATCTCTACATCAAGAATTAGGTTGATAATTACCACATTAAGTTATGCATTATCAATGAAGGATTTGTATTAAACATCGTGCCCTTGCATGTGTTCAATGATCTCAAGATTAGTCAAAATAAGCTCTTTGATTTTCAACATAACTATGTCAGTTTTAATAATGAAATAGTTATGTTGGTTGGGAATGTGAAGCTCTAGGTTGAGTTTGGACCCAAGATTGTCAGAATCGAGTTCTACATGTTAGACCTTGATCTTTCATACAACATGATTCTTATCCATCTTTGGACCACTACCATGTAAGCTATTATATTGGTAACATTTTTCATGGTGCAATTTGTTTATGAAGATGAGGTTTAATCCTTGAAAGCTAACCTAGATCCCTAGGCATTTCTCTATGAAAATATAAATCCCTCACATGAGGCTTTAGATATCTCCTCATAAGGGTCTATAGATTCTAATACAAACCCTATCTCTGAATCTCACTTCTTCAAGGATGAATGCTTTGACATGACTGAGTATCGATTAGTGTTCATTCCTTAAAAGTCCACCATGCATCGACCGACTCCCTCTTCTTCTCCATGAAACCAAGCTAATCCATCTCTTTTAAAATACTTATTCTAAGATTTATATCTAGATTTTGATTTCCCCCTTATGTCATGCTTTGCCCATTAGAGTGTATGCTCTCTCCATGAATCTCCCACTAAGATCACTAGGATGGCCAAGTCTAATATCAAGTGTTGTTTCATTTATGTTATGGTGTGAAACCTATTTAAGGAAAGAAAGGATTACACCAAGCTCATAAGGGCTTATTGTAAGCATCATTATCCCATTGATCACCTCAGTTTGGATATTTCTCTGATAAATAGACCAAGCCCAAACCTTCTTATGGTGAATGTCCTAGTGATTGAGCCTGAAGTGTTAGAAGAGTCACCCTTGGCACTTTAGCAAGGCCCAAGATCATCAAGATTAGTGTTAGCCTTACTCCTAAGGAATGAGATGTTTTGGTCATTTTATTATAATTTTTTTATATTAATTCACTTGGGAATACATTGATATGAAGGGAATGTATCCTAACAGAGTCATTTATAACTTTGTTATGGATAATGGGACCTAACAAATTCATCAAAAATAATGACCCATGGCTCTTAAAGTCTCCAATTTGGTCAAAGTAGAAATTTAGAAACTCATTTGAATTGGCTTTATTTAAGCTATTGACTACCCCTGATGGATTTATAACATTGTCCCTATTCTCAAAAAGAATGGGGCAATCCAAATTTGTATCAACTTTTAGGATCTCAATATTGCCTACCCAAAGGATAACTTTCCTACTTCTTTGATAGACTAGATTATTGATTCCACTTCTAGTTTTGAGATCATGCCCCTCATGGATGGTTTATCTAGGTATAATCAAGTCCATATTTAACCTAAATACCAACACAAGATGATGTTCAATACCCTGTGGGGTACCTTCTATGAAGTCATCATGCCTTTTGGTCTAAAGAATGCTATGGCCACATATTAGTGTGTTATGACCCACATTTTTCATCACCTTATCCATGAGATAGTTGAGTAATATATTGATGATCTCCTTAGAAAATACCATAATTAGGATTAACATGTGTGAGACCTTAGAATCATCTCTGAGCATCTTTGAGAGTATCACATCAGTCTTAACCTTGAGAAGTGAATTTTTAGTGTTTCATTTGGAAAGCTTCTTAGCTTCCTCATCTCATAAAGGGGCATTAAAGTGGATCCTAGTAAGATCAAATTAATCCTAAAGATGCCTCCCCTACATAACCTCATCCAATTATATTCCTTACTTGGAAGACTCAACTTTCTCAAATGTTTCCTTGAGGATTATGCCCATAAATCCATACCCCTCACACATATCTTACACAAGGACACTTCATTCTTGTGTCCTGCTAAAGTCCAAGTGGATTTTAAAAAATTAAAACATATAATTATTAATTCTCATATCTTAATGGCACCCATTAAGGGGTGTGAGTTCATATTATACACCTCTATCACTAATCTTTCCATTAGGGCATGTTGTGCCAAATGGATGACACTAGTAGGGAGAGAGCTATTTATTACATCTCTCACACATGAGTTGGCCTTGAACTCAACTATTCTCTTGTTGAGCATCAATACCTCTCTCTCATCTTCACTATAAATAAGTTATGGAATTACATGTTGGGCTAGACTACCAATGTGATTGTTTAGTTTGATCCATTTTGATACTTACTCAAAAAGACACATTTTGCTAGTAGGATTACAAGTTGGATCATGCTTCTTCAAGAGTCTGACCTCCATATTTTTAACTAAAAGTACACCAAGGGATTAGATATAGCTAATCAAATCATCAAGTGTGTAATACTAAACCCAAATGTGGAGCTAGTTGATGATGATTTTATTGATGAGATGGTTTACTTGATTGATCGTGTTGAGGTCTATAAGTGTGATTGGTATTGAGAAATTATCTATTACCTTATAAACCAATCTTATCTTGATACCATATCCTCAAAAAAATGATATTAGATTTATAATATTATCATCCACTATGTTGTCATTTGTAGCATCTTGTTTAAGAGGGGTCTTGATGGTGTGTTGATGTAGTGCCTTGGCCCCAAGGACATCATTCTCACACTTGAGGAGTCCCACAAGAGAATTTGTGGTGGGAACACAGGAGGGCAAGCCACCACTCAGTGTATTATCAAGATGGGATACTACTAGCCTACTCTTTTTAAAGATGTAGTATAGTATACCAAGAAGTATATGATGTGTTATGTCATAAGGGATGCTATCAATGCCCTAACTAACATATTACAGTCAATTTTAGCCACTTGGCCTTTCTCAGTTTTGGTTCTTGATTTTATTGGAAAGTTTAAACCCACCTCTTTCAATGCCCATAATTGGTTCATCACCATCACTAACTATTTTAAGAAGTGGGTTGAGGCCATGCCTCTTAGTGGCATGTGTGGGAAGACTGTCACCAAGTTTTTCTTAATTCAACTTATTTTTAGGTTCAGGGTTCCTATGGTGATCATGGTTGACAATGGCCTAGGCTTCTAAAGTCTTGAGATGCATGATCTCACTAAATATTTTAGGTTAAAGATCCATTTATCCTCTATCCATTACCCCTAGGGAAATGGGAAAACAAAATATTCAAAAAACACTTTGAAGAAGATGCTTCTTTATACCATTGCCTAGTCTAGGAGAGACTAGCATCTCATGCTCTATCCTACCCTTTGGGCCTATCAGACTAGATTTTGAATGGCCATGAGGGAAATACCATACTCTTTCATGTATGGGTCTGAGGCTATTCTTCCATTGGAGGTATTAATCTCTTCATTGTGGGTTAAGACATTTGGTTCTCTCTCAAATGAGTAAGAATGCACTGCTCACCTTGCTAAGATTCAGTAGTTAGATGAGTGATTCCTGGCCAATCTTGAGTATAATTGTGCTTACTAGTGCCATAATGACCACCAATTCGAGAAGTTGGTGCACCCTCATAAGTTTAAGGTGGGTGATACAGTCCTTATTTTTGATAAGGATCACTACAAGAAGGAAAAACTTGTGCACAAGTGTTTTGGCCCTTTTGTCATTACTACCTCTTCAGAAAATGGGGCTTTCCATCTCTCAACTCTCAAAGGTGATCCTCTATAACACATGATTAATTGGTTTTACCTCAATACCTTTCATGTCTAGGTCCCATGTGGCCCTCTAGGAAAGTTGCCTATAGTGGTAAGGTAAGTATTTCCTCTCTTTTATCACCACTAACCTCCATGCCATTAGTATATGTGTGTGCACATGGGTTCTTTATTAGTAGTTTCTACTATGTAATCACACATATCTAGTAGTCTATATCAGATGAAACATACACATCACACACAAATTCATATACACATTTGTGCTAATAATGAGAAAATCACTATATATATATCCTAAAAAATACATGTTTTTCTCTAGGTACATCACATGGGCTCATAGTCACCAAAAACTACCATGTGTGTGGTTATATATACATACCCAGTCAACCTATGACTGGGTAGTATCTATGATAGTCATATTCTAGGTGGAGATATTAATTTCTTCCTCTTAACCAATTGAGCTACAGTCTCTTGCAATATAGCTAGCTAATTTTCCCTCACTCCAGGTTCCTTAGCTCCTTTGGTATACTCTCAAGATAGCTTAGATCATATCCAATCGATCTTAGCCTCTGGTATCGATAGTCTCATGTTATTCTCCATTTTTGTTTCCTTGTAGTTTTTTGACTTGGCTTCTAGATATGGAATCCTATGTCATGCCCTTGCTATTTCGAATAAGACTCATGCACCCACACACTAAAACCAAGTATGTGGCTATGCCTTGGTTGATAGATGTGGTACATACTTCATCAATGGTGTGCCCACCACAAAAAGGAATAGCTCCCTCAATAGGAGGTCCACATAGAGTCCACTCTGGCTAGGCTAGTCTCCTACACAAACACATAGAGCATATTTGTTAGCTACATGTACATTCTCACTTAAGATGAACATAAGGATAGAATGCTATTTAAAAATACACTTATCTTACTTGGTAGTGTGGATAACCCCTATGGCACCCCTAAAAGTCATGCTCTTCCTAGTGGTAGTGGTCTTTGTCATGCTTATCTCTTTCCACCGCTACCCTCCTTGCTTTATCTTGGCCACTAGATGTGCTCAACTCTAACTAGCCTAGGTTGAGCATGTCTCTCTCTCTCACTACCAGATCCTACCTCCTAGGATGAAGGTATAACCCTTATGGACCTTAGATCTCCTCTCAACCCACATAGATCTCTACAGTTGCATCTTTTAGCCATATCATAGGCCTGTATGGATCATAGACATAACTTACTACTATATCTAGATCTAGGGTGGTTCACAAGGGCCCTACCCTATTTGAAAACTATGTATCCCATGTTATACCTATCTCTAGTGCTAGGTATGCATTACTACTATATGGTATCCTCAGCCTCATTAGTGGGAACCTCTCATAGACCCAAGCCATGATTAAGCTAGGCTAATTCAATCCACCTACACCTATGCATCATTTATGATCCAAATGATATTATAGTCCACTTAGAATATACTATCCCTAGGTGTATCTATGGCCTCTCTCTACATGTTGGAAAACTCTTATCCATGAGAGTGGTAGTCATTCTATACTCTGGATGATGTAGAGCTTCTTGACCAAAGTACCTACTATCACTATCCAAAGTGGTAGAACCCCTTATGACTATTGTGTGATCTGAACCCCATGTCTATTTCATTAAGAGTAGGGTCCCACTAATCATACCTCTATTGCCACTAAATCTTATATCAGTGGTAGGTCTATCTTTGTGCCCATAAGATCTACCCCATGAAGCTAATAAACATCCTCTATGCTAAGGATGGCCTTTAGCTTAGGACCTAGCTAGAAAATGTACCTTTATGGTACCTATGTGGTGGCCAATATGTTAACTAGGTCTATAAAATAATGTAGTAAAGGTATGTGTACTAGCCTCTAAAGTCCTGCACTCTATAGGCATTCCTGATCCTCTGTAGGTAGAGCATCTACCTCCTTGACTAGCCACGATGAGACTCTCTCTCAATTGGACACCTCACATGGCCTATCCATCTGGGCCTACTACTCTATTTCCTATGAAGTCTCTCCCTCTATTATTCTCACTCCTCTACATGTCTACATAAAGAAATATGCAACCAAGTTAGCATACTAGTTGTGAAATAGGTAAAATTGACTAAAAAACATGTTTTTTTATCTACTTCTATCTATTTTTCCTCTTTTCTCTACTTCTAACCCCTTATGAAATATCCTAGGACTTTTTGGGTTCCCCAGGGCTTAGCCTAGGCCTCCACTACCCAAGGTCATGGCTTTCTAGGCAAATCTACAACCTTGTAGTGGGGAAGGCCTATGTGGTATGTCCAAAGGAGCCCTTTCACTTCTTAGTTCTCCATTCATGGGAAATGGTTTGACCTCCCATTTGTACCATTTTCTTGGTCTTCATAAGTCCATCATTTTGTAGTCATGTTTCATCTGATTCATCTAAAATGGATGAAAATGGTGTTAGGGCCTCTCAAACACCAAAAATTTAAATAAATTTGTTTAACAGACTTACTCAAACCATCTTATGCATCTTAGGCATGCTCCATTGTCTTTGTTTGCTTTACTTTGGCTTCGGGTTGCTTGTGGGCTCTCTTTTGGCTCTTTTAGAGTGAAAATGGCCTCTTTTCTCTATTTTTCCTCTTTTTAGCCTCTTTTTCAGCTATTTTGTGGGCCCTTTGTGGGATTTTTAACCTATTTTTACATTTTAGACCATGATACCTCCATCTTAGAGGTTTTGTCACATTTTGAGTGCATTATAATTCTCTTATTTATAATCTAAGGCTTCCTTAGGCTTACTTTAGCCCCATTTTGGTCATTGAGACCCCTTTTGGGTCCCCACTAACCTCTCATTCCTATGCCCTATTTCGAGGGCACTCGAGGATAGAAGTTACTTGTTGTAATTATTTTAGTTATCCATTTCTTTGATTTTTCATAGTTGATCCATTCTAACTCCCTCTTTTTCTTCTTCATCATGGTTGTAGGTAGGGTTGTCAGCTAGCTATGGTGATTCAAGATTTACTCTAGTCTTTTCAATTGGTCTTCATCTTCTCTAAATTTCCCTCCACTTTCCCTTGTTACCTCTCACTATGGCCAGTGTTGGTCAACCATTGTGATTGTGGCTTGATTTCATTATTTGTTTCTTTCATGCAACTCACTTATACTATGTCATTTTGAGACCACCTTTCTAAAATCATTTATTTTATGTCGTCAACCCCCATCATGGTGCACCTCTTAGTGGTGATTCAAATAAATGGTGGAAATTAGGGAAACCTAAGACCAAAAAATTTGGCTTAGGTTATCTATGATCAGTGGGGCCATGAGTTTGTTACAACTAGTTTCTTTTTTAACATCAAAATTAATAATGCCATCAAGTATCACATAATCATTAGTGCCTTGATCGATGCTCATGGGTTAGGCACATTTTATTTTTAGTTATTATCTGAATCATTCTTAGCCATATCATGACTCATTGGTGTATGGGCCATCTTTATCTCTGAGTTTCTCGCTGTCTTCAAGGTGATGCATAATTTGCTCTCTTAGAAAATGTCTTGTTCACCCATATCCCTCATAGGGAGAACACTAGGGCTGATGGCTTAGTGAATGTCATTATAGATACTATGATGTGATTTGATGTCACTTATGTCCTTTTTTAATAGGATCTAGAGCTATAGTTGGGTTTTGGATTATGTAGAATTTACATTCTCACTCGTGGATCACACCATGGCCTTTTTCTAATGCCATCCTTATTTGATAAGTGTAGGTAATGTTTTTTTTTATCTTAATAGTTATCTATTTTATTTACTTTGGTGTCAATTCTAGGTAATACACAACACTCCTTGTTCATTCAAACATTGACTGCTTGAACCTTGGGGGCATATTTAATCATACTTCTCATGACCCTACTCCTCCCTATGATTATATATTAGCTCAAATGTAGACTATTGACCCTAGTTATCCTAATTAGAGTCATATTACACTCATTTAGACCTTTCTTACATGATATTATCATCCCTCATACATCCTTAGTCCATCTTGACCCTTTCTCACACTAAATAGATTCTCTAGGGACCCTTTGGGACCCATTCAGGAAGGTGTTGACTTGTATAGGCTGCTATTTGACCCAAGTTGTGGCTTAGGGAGGAAACCCATGGCCTAGGCTACATGTTTCCTTTACTAAATCTATGGCTTAGGCCATGACCTAGGTATAATACATGAAAAATTGTCCTGAAGGGAATCAAATAACTAAAATTGGCTAGGGTTTTATGGTTTGGGGGATTAGGGCTGAGTTATATTAGCTTTTCCTCATTAATTCACACCTCTCTCTTCTCATTCCATCTCTCTTGTGATTTTTCTTCCCTCTCTTGACTCTCATGCCTTTTTTAATCTCTTTTGGTTCATTCTTGGCACTTTTGAGCTTGATTGGGGATAGAGAATCCCATATGTTGCTACACTCTTGCATGGAGACTCCATTTCTCTTAGTTGTTCTTACTTCCTTATTGGCTTGATCTCAATCTCATACATTTGTCATTGCACCTGATTTGTGCACTTGTTTGGAGATCTTACACCATCATCAATTCTCACTTCACCTCTTCCTTTACTCTTGGCTCTTGGTTTGGACTTTAACTTGTACCTAGCTTGGTCTTCCTCCTACATTGCATCTTAACTTGGATTCTTTGTTGGTATAACATCTATACTTCATCTTTGATCTTGATCTAAGGGCACTTTGATATGCAAATTGAGACTCCATTTTTTGTGTTATATATATGCTAAGGTTTGAATTGTTTTAGTGAAATAGTTGTTTTGTATGTTGCTTAAAGTAGTTTCCAAAGTTTAGTACATTTGTATATTCTTAAAGAATAACTTCATGGCTTGAAATTTTCCTTTTTTGATTAACTTTTATCTCTTTGGAATCCTTTCTCATTGCATAAGTATAGCTATACATGTTCAAAACACACTAGAAAATTTGTTCAAACACTCTCTCCCTCTCTCGCTAAAAACTAGAACATTGCATAATTAGACTAATATAGTATTGATTTGAAAGGATAATTCAAATCTAGAATAGGCATGCTCTTGAACCCTTTCCTAAAAATGTCTTTGTTATGTAAAATGTATTTCATTTGGCCTCAAAGTGCCTTAATTATTATATTTATATTTTTTTGGTTATCTCATTTCATTCAGTATTGTTGCTTTCATATTGTTTATGAAACCAATAGTATAGTTTTATCCACTTGATTTACTATGGTTGTATCTTCTAAAGGTTTGTGTGTACTTTTTTCACTCATTCTTACCATCCCCAACCTAGTTTTTAGGTTTGTCTATAGCCTGGTACAAGTCAGCAAATTAGATAGTCACTATAGATCTCCTATAGCCTATGGAACCCCTAAGCCTTCTAGTCTCTTACTGGTTTTATTTAGCACCCTACGAAACATTGTAGTTCTGTTCAAATTCTTGGAGATACAAATTCCATCCACTATCATCTCTAAAAATGATAAATCATTCAATAAAAAATAATTGAAGTCCTTTTATAATATTTCCCACATAAAATACAAGTGGTCCACCCCATTATACCTGTAAGGTAAAGGCCAAGTTGATAAAATGAATAAATGTATCCTTAAAATATTTATATGAGTTATCATTGTAATTGGTTATAACTGACTTACAAAACTTTATCCTACCCTTGGAGCATACCATATTAACATCTTCACACCCACAGGGGGTAAACCCTTATTCACTTGTTTATGTAAATGAGTCTATCTTACATATTGAAGTCAAGATTCCATATTTACACATATATTTTTAAATATTATTGATAATGAGTCTTACCACATTTCAAACCTTAACAAACTTAACCTTCTAGATAATAAATGTCACAATGCTTTAGACTACCTACAAGTTTATCAAAATTACCTTCATAATATCTATAATAAATAGATTAAATCAAGGGAGTTTTAAATTGGAGATCTTGTTTTCAAGGAAAACCAATGTATAAAGGGATAATAAAGGAAAGTTTGAATCAAATTGGTTGGTCCCATATGTCTTCATTACCAAGTATGGATTTGGTGCTTACAGGTTGGTTATTGAAGATATAAAGGAATTTGATGAGCCTATGAATATAATGCACCTTAAAATATTATATTATTAAGTTAGTATAATGTTTTTGTATATACCTTAAGTGTAAAAAAAATAAAAAAATAAAAAATCAAGAAATAAGAAAATTAGTACATCTAAAAGTGAAAACCATCTAGTGGGGCAAGTACCATGGTAAAAAATAGATTTCTAGCACCATTAGTAATATATTATCTATATCCACCCTATTTACCTAGCGGAATCCCATTACAATCATCACTTGTAAAATTCCCACTAGTCATTTGTCTCACCATCTACCCATGCCATCTTAGCTTAGGGCTTGATCCTTGTACTTATGTAACTATGTTATTGCTCATGTTTTGATGAATGTATTATATGTGACCATTAATATCACATTCATATCCATACATAATTTATCTAAAAACCATATAATCTCACATAAACACTTTACTTGTATATTTATACCAACCTATCTATATTTATAAACAACATCATCATTGTCTCACTCATTTTTATTGGGAGGTAACCTATTTTCTCATCAATTATCATATTGGGAGAACTAAATTTGGCTTTATATCCTCACATGGACTTTTCCTATGATATATTATGTAGGTGGCACATAAAGACATGGGGTCTCTAGAATAAGCTTGACCACTATCACCCCCATCATCCCATTACCCTAAAACATGATTTAAATTTTCCACATCCCTATCCAAACCCATATGGTAATATTAAGGCTTCTTAATTGATTGTTCAAATGTTGGCATGGTTATTAGATATCAAATGTTTTAATCCTACCCTAGGATGTTTGTCAAGTAATATGTTTTATCTAGATGTTGTTTGCATTTTCTTTTGTTTATGTGTGGTCATCATTTGATTGATCTTCTATGTATTATTATTTACTTAATATTTACATCCTTGAATATTTTACTTATCTTTTTATGTGAGGTTTTTCTTTTAATATGTGTGTCACATTTTACATAGTTTCCATGGTTTCTTTCTTTTGTTATTTTGAGTTAAGATCCTTATGTATGATAAAGAATGTGATAATGGTCTTCTATATTATGATGAATTATTTAAGGCATAAATTAATCTTTTAGTCCTTACACATACATCATGATAATCATCATGGTTAGTTAATATCATTTGTGTCTATTATTTTAAATTATATTAAAACTTAGGTTGCTCAATTCTTATTTAGTCACTCATGTTCTCATTCCAATGCAAAACAAAATAAACAAAAGGTAGATATTTATCAATCCATTCATCCATACATTTTTTCATTTTATACCATAATAAAAGCTGATAGGATTAACATGTGCCATAATAAATCAAAAGTATGAGAAAAATTTATATACCCAAATCATATCTATCCATATAAGACATATACTATACATGTTAAATTAAAACACATCCATTATGTCAAAGCATATCCATATCTATAGCACAAGTATAATGCCAAAAGGAAATCATGTGTGTGTGTGTCATGGTACAATAATACAATGATACATATCAAAAATATATACATAAATATATCATATAAAAACATCTTATGTGTTTCTCTAGCCTTATGATGGGGCATATGTAGTTAGACTCATATCATGTCACCATGGCATAATATTCAAAGGACCCATGACATGTTGTGATGTTTGTCCTACAAACCTCTCAAACTCCATCGAATACACTAATCTCCCTGACATAAACCTCTCAGTAGAGTACTCCTAAAATGAAGGTGTTTATTCTGCTTGGGGTGATGCCTCATCATATAAAATCTTATAGTATATCACCTACTCCATATCTTTCATGACCTTTCCCAAGGCCACCAACTATCCTAGTGCTATCAATATATCTCTTTTATCATACAAATTAATCTAGAAAATGTCTCTCTCTCCTATATCTCTGATTCAAATATGTATCATCAAGAGTCTATGTGGATACATCTTGTGTATGTAATCCTAGTAATAAATCAAACCCATCATCCTATAGTCTATCCAACTCAACTTGAAGTTATTCAACCTCTCCTTATAGTCATGTGATCTCTATAGCTCTCAAACCTAGAAACCTATCTCAACCATCAACCTATCCCTTAATCTAATGATACCTCCCTATAAACTTACTATTCATATCACAAGCCCTAATCTCATCATGAAATCTATCCAAAAGCCTCTGATCCTCTAGTGATATCACTAGCCTTAATGTCATGGATCTATATCCTCCTTCTATTTACATCTTGATAACAGGTCATATCTCTATATCACCCCATCATCCTATCCATCACTATCAATAACCTCTAAAGGAGTCTTCAATCTTAATATATCCTATATAATAGGTCTCATCCCTATATCCTCTCTAAAGTCCACTATGTTCTCCTCTCTAATCCTCTGTCTCTTCCATCCATTATTTATCAACACCACAACCCATCTATGCCTACCTCCTCTCTATATTATCACTACCATCTTGATCCTTACACCTAATCCCATCCCTCATGGATGCCTAGCCAAAATCACTACAAACATATGTCTCCATGTTCATGAATGAGCCTATGGTACTATCAATCTCATAGGCCACTATCTAGTCTAGAAATCAGTATAACCATCTATTATGCTTACATCAATTAAATCCCTCCTCTATGAAAATGTAACTATCTACAAATATGTCTAATTGTGCTATGAAATCCTTAGATCAATACATGATCCCCACTAAGACAATTCTCTCACAAACCATGCAAACACATGCAGTCATATAAGAATGTGTTGTCTAAGACCAAAATATCATAACACCCTATCTGGCATATTTCACTTAATAATAAATCATGCACAATCATGATATAACACTAATTCATCATGTAGTCCATATAAAATCCATCCTATGCTGACTAAAAATTAATCTCTATAGGATCTCTATGTAATTTGATCATCTCCTATCTCATATATCACTTGCCTATACCAATCCAAGTCACTCAAATGTGGCCTATGTACACTTATACTAACATGCCATTCATATGCAATAGGCTCATCCTCTACTATCATGCTCATATTACCTATGGGACAACACTCCACTACAATATGTTCCCATGACCATACATGTAAAAGTGTTGATGGCCCAATATCTCTCCCATATGTGTGCACTTCATGGTGTAAATATCTATACAAGTGTGCTAATACATGGGGATACAATGAAAATCTCTCACCCATATCCATAATATTTCCAATTACATCTAGGAGTCCAATGGGGTATAGTCTCCTAATATTTTTAGGAAGCATAATGCCATTGAAAATAAACATGAGTACAACAGTCAATGAATCTATCTCCAGGTCATTGGATGTATCAATATCAACCCCTCCTCTAACTATCAAGATCAGATCCTCTCTTAAAATATTGTATAATATAACAACCTATGATACTTGACCCTAGTAAACTTGTTTATATTATATTAAGATCTTAAATATTCTCCATACATCCTCTAATGTAATAGTCATGTCACCCACTCGAAAGGTGAAATGTACTAGTCTTGTTATGTCATCTCTCTTCCAATGCTATTAGACAATGCCCAAATCTATAACATCTCAACAATATAGGGTAGTCATATAGCCTTTAGTACCCAAAACTTGTAATCTATAAATATCATGATTTATATTAGTCATCTAGACCTTTAGTCCTATGTGGATAACATAGGTAAAACCTCCTATTAAAAACAAATAATAGTATAATGTTAATCCTAAAATTAGCTAGCCTATCAAATTCATCATCACTCACTCATCTTACCTCCCAATGCATGTAATTCTATCTTACTTATTTTAATTTTTAATCTAATACCTCTATCACTCATCCATATATTAGTAAGACATGACATTGTAATAACTACCTATCATCACAATATCCCCTAGTTATTTAACTATTGCATCTAATGATTTTGCTACATCAATCAACAATTTTGTTACTACATTTTATAAATTTGTTAATCACCCCTTTTTACTTAAAAACTAATGAATTCATTACCACATTTAATTATTCACTATTGAAATGTAATATTTCACCACTAAATTTAATGAATTCATTGGTCCTCTTTTCTAATGCCAACCTAATGATTTATCTATAGGTTTTAATTATTTTGATATAATATTTGATGATTTCATAGTTTGTTTTAATGAATTTGTTACTTTCACTCCCACTTTTTCTAAAAACATGAAATTATTAAACTTAACTTTACTATGAAATAAATATCTAAAAAATACTAATTCAAATATTGAAATTTTAATTATCGAGTACCCACTCCTCTATGGCCTCTAATGTATCCTCACCCACTCACTATGATACTGGTGTATATGAGTAGGATCCATTCTTCTCTATATCCCCAAAGCAAATTCACTTAATAATAATCTAGCCAACAATCAAAAATAAAATAAATTTGCATAAATTATTTTGAATTTACTCCCTCCCTTATTTTTAATATGCCCCATTATTCAAATATTTACCCTCCATCCCATTATTTTCAAAAATTTCACTTATTTTTCTCCAATTTTTTTAGGGAAACAATTGATCAATTTCCTTAAAATATTTATCACTACTTGTAATTATCAATCTTGTAAACTTTTACCGAAACATCAAAAAAATTATATTTTTTAACACATAGCTTACCATCATCAAGATATATCATTCCCACATCCACTCATGTGACCCTTGAGTCTTGAGCATAATCTAAGTGTGTAGTCAATAAATAGGAAATATTCTTTTTTTGATATATTCTCTAGTTTTTAATACCTAGAGACAAATCCTTTTACATATTTTAATCTTGTAAGTATAGTATCAATTTTAGTACTTCAATTTATTCCTATATTTCATTATAAACACTTTTTTACAATCTTCTTTTTATAATTTTGAGCATTAATTTGTTTTAATACATGTACATTTGATGGGGCATCATCATGATCATTTTTATTTTTTTGGGAAAACCTTATTCTTCACAATCATCAATGCTCTACTTTGTTTACTATTCTTTGAAATGATATTGCTTCATAAAACCCTTTGAAAGAGGGTCAAATATAGACACCTAAATTTCACCATTTAGTGTCAAAATTAACTTTTAAATGTTAACCTTTCCTCTTTCATAATTTTAAATAAAATTAGCACCATTTACCTCCAAAATTTGAATGATTGAGTAATTCTTAAATTAATCAATTATGCACACCTTTTCTTTCAAAATAAATTAATAATTTAGATTTTTTACCTCACCTATAAATCTTCCATGTTTATCTCAACCATGTGTTGACTCATAAAACCACCCTCCTCAAATTACTCAAACACTTTTTGACTCACCTTAGAAAATTTCAACCTTCTTGAACCATTTTTGATGACTCAATCAAATCCCCTTTCTTCTTAACCCATGGAATTGGTAATCATCCTCATTGATGAAGACTAATTTTCCATCATTGATTATTTGAATAATTATAAATACTCAAATAATAATTTTACATTCGATCAACCTCTTGTATGATTATAAATTGACATGCAATCCATCACTTTTATCATCCTCACTTATGCTAATAAAGTGATATAAAAAAAATTAAGAAAAAATAAGTGAACATAAACCATCAAAAGTTTATTTACATACTAAAACATTTCCCAATTCTCATTTTCATTGGAGAAGGATTTAACAACCACATTCAAAGATCAAGTAACTTTTCATCACAATGGAAGAGGCTCACAACACTTCAATGTTGTAAGTTTATGTTATTTTTTCCTTTTATTTATCTTTATATCTTAAGGTTGAATTGAATTTATATTAGATTTCATTTGTAACTAATTTCTTATCTTAGTGACATTATATATTTAATTTCACATAGGGCACATGGACACATATTTATCACACATGTGGTTATCTTAGAAAAGAATAGCCAACCAGATCTAAGTAGACAAATAATTGAATATGAAGTACCTGATCAAAAAGTAAAAAACTTAAAAATGAAAATGTTGACTCTATAGCCCTAAATGTAGGTGTGTACACTTTATCTACAAAATAAGAACCTAATGAACATGAATTTGAAGGTTTTCCTTAGTTATGGACTATCTATTTCAAAAGAGACAGATTAAAATAAGGTTCAGGTGTTGGTGTAATCTTGATTGATCCATGTAGTAAGTAGTATCTATCTACCTACAGTTTGTAATTCCCTTGAACCAATAATAGAGTTTAGTATAAATATGTAATCCTTGGAATGTAGTACACACTAAATCATAGTTTAAATTAGTTGTAGATATTCAATGACTTATCACTAGTTATTAACTAGATCAAAAACAAATATCAATGTAAACTCACTTGAAAAAGTATAAACACTAAGCATGGGACTTGATCAAATAATTTGAATCATTAAAAATCTAAGCCATCTCAATAGAAATTAATTATACCACAAAATTATTATCAATATAATCAACCAATCTAGCACCACTCCAACAATTAGCACTAATTCCTTGTTCCTCTATCCCAAATAATGTGGATAAATTTTAGGTATTTGAGGATTATTCATAGATTATCTAATTTATGAGTAGTTATATAACCTTTTAATCTTAAATAATAGATGAAAATTATGTTGAACCCATGTGTGTTGAATATCTAGGAGAAGATGATGTCTTACAACTCAAGGAGAACCACATCCCTCTAGGGATAGTCTTCCTAGGGAAAGATTTTGACATGGATCCATAATATAAAAATAGAAAACAAAAAAAAGAAAATGAGTCTTATTTTACCAAGGAGAATCTGGACACAAACTAATATCCTCAGTATGTGAACATTGGTCTCAGTTTCTCTAAAATTGAAATAAAAATTGAAGGATCTATTGACTAAATACAAATATGTCATCCCCTGAACATATAAATATCTAAAGGTCATTGAACCTATGATCATCACACATACCATCCCATTGAATCTAAAGCATACGCATTTCAATTAGAGACAAAAACTTGTGAATCTAATTTTGAAACCTATCATCTAGATAAAGTACTAAAGTTATTAGATTCTAAGATTGTCTTTCTAATCATGGATTCTACCTAAGTATCCAACCTAGTATGAATCAGGAAGAAGAACTGATAAATCAAGTTCTGTGTGGACTTTATAAATATGAATCAAGCATCATAAAAGGATAACTATCCATTACCCTCCATAGACAAGGTAATTTAGATGGTAAGTAGATCTAAGATGATATCCTTCTTGGATGGATTCTCAAGATACAATCAAGTTATAGTAAAATCACAAAACAAAATGAAAACTACATCCACCACCAAGTGGGTAACTTTTTCATACAACAATATGCCTTTCTACCTAATCAACGTATGAGTAATCTTATAGTGAGTTATGGACTTTACCTTTTAGGGACTCACTAAAAAATGTATTATCATCTATATGGATGACTTAATAGTGTATTCAAAAAATAGAGTTGATCATGTAGATCATCTAAAAAGAGTATTTAATAGGTGTAGAAGATATAGAGTATCACTCAATCCAAAGAAGAGCATCTTTAGATTCACTAAAGGGAAACTATTAGGCCATGCTATCCCTAAGGATGGGATTTCTATTAACCTAGAATGAAACCAAGAAATTTCTAAGCTAACACCTCCTAACATTAAGAAAGAGTTGAAGTCTTTCTTTGGTAAGATAAAATTTGTAAAGAAATTTATTTATGGATTTATAGATATTTTCAAACCATTGAATTCCATGTTGAAGCAAGATTTTAAAATATAATGGACAATAGAGGCTAAGAAATATTTTTAGGACATCAAGATCACCATAACTCAATATCTAGTTTTGATTAGCCTAGACTTCAATAAAGATTTATATCTTTATTTATTTACCTCATAACACACTATAATTATGGTACTCACACAAAATGTAGATGACAATGAACATTTGATTACTTTTATGACTACCAATCTTAAGGATGTAGATTTGAAGTACTCAATGATAAAAAAATAGATATATAAAATGATCAAAAGCATGAAAAAGTTTAGGCATTATATTATGAGGAAAAAGACATACACCATAATTTTAGACCCAAATATTAAGCTCACACTTAGCTAGAATTAATTAGGAAAAATAAGAGGTAAGTGGATGGAAAAATTAAAGGAGCTTGACCTTGAAATTAAACCAACTAAGATGGTGAGAGGCTAAGGAATAATATAATTCATTATTGAGACTGGCCCATATATATGCATTGAGTGCATCAATGAGACTCCAGTAGGTGGTGGTGAATGGTATGATCAAATCATCCACTACTTACTTATGGGTGCATGTCCATCTAAGCTAAATAGAGAGCATAGATGATCCCCTAGACTCAAATCAGCTCACTATATGATAAATAAAGGATTCCTAAACCAAAATAACTATAAAGGCACCTATTTAAGGTTTTTTTCAAAATAATAAACTATGGATATCTTAGACAATATACATCACAAGATAAGTAGTGTACATTTGTCAAGCAATTATATAACACATAAAATATTAAGGATGGGATACTACTAGCCTACAATTTTCAAATATTATTGAAACCATGTCAAAACCTACCATGAATGCTAGGTATTTATAAAAATATAAGTGAATTCTTCCATGTCATTACAACCAATCATTATAGGTTACCATTTTGCACAATGAGGTCTTGACTTAATTGGGGTGAAAAATACAAACTCTTCAACATGGTACAAATTTATCCTCACATCTACTGACTATTACACAATATGGATAAAAGCTATGACCAAAAATTATTCTAGAGCCCTATATATACACAAATTTATGGAAGAGAATAAATTGACTAGGCTTGGTACTCCAATCTCCTTAATTTATGATAAAGGTCAAAATGTACAGTCTACTAAATTTACTGAGTGGGCTTACAATAATCAAAACACCATCAAATTATCCTCAAACTACTACCTACTAGGGAATGGAGTGGTTGAAACCATAAAAAATAACATGATGGATGACATCAAGAAGTTAGCATAAGATAAACCAAGAGAATTCATATGCTGTTGAAGTATGTATTATGTCTAAATAAAATAAGACAAAAGCAAGCCCTCAAGGATTCACCTTTTTTGATAGTGTATGGGTAACAACCATTTTTTACCATAACTCTCAAAATCCTAAAATTCATGAAAGAATACATGGGTAAAGATGAAAGAATCAAGTCTAGCTTGCTTGACATAGTCTAGATGGATGTTGTAAGGAGTAAAACACTACACAACTTCAACGAACACTAAGATATTGTAAAGAGGTGGTTTGAAAAGAGATCTAAAATCAAAGCTTTCAATATTTTAGACATAGTGCTCTTATGGATAATGTAAATGAGAATAAATGACATCATGATAAGTTCACTACTTTATGGATTGGACCATATCAAATATTTGAGATACTAGGTAACAATGCCTTCTATTTGAAGGACCTCCAAGGTAAAGACCTCACTTTTTAAGTCAATGGATAGTTTTAAAAACATTATTTCAAGGCTTCTCTAATTGGATATTCTTTTAAATGACTATAAGTGGAGGAATAGAGTAAGTTTCCTACTTTTTACGTTAGTCTTTTTTATTTTCTTAGATTGTTATTTCCTGCTTTCTATGTTTGTTTTGGGTAGATTAGTTGTTATGATATATAGATTAGTTTTATCAAAATTTTAGAACATACCAATTGATTTCTTATGATATAATTACAAGAGACTTGCCAAAAACAAAGGGACAATGCAAAAATAATCACAATTGGTATTCACAAGGATTTGTTCTAACAACACTTAAGTTTATGAGATTGAGTATGCGTTATGACTAAATTAAGTTATTCTTGGAATGAGTGAGTTTATTAGACCTTTAGGATTTAATCTAATATTTTCTTACAAATTTTATAAATATTTTCCATTTCTAAATATTAACTTCACTATTACATGCTAAAACTTGGATGAGAGATACTAAATATAAAAATAGATGCACACTAGAAAGAACATATTGATTAAAATATTTTTCTTAAACATACACATAGCTAATGGTGGTTCCTATATACAAGAGAATTGAAATTCTGATCTATAAAAAAATCCTATCTTGGATAAGATAAATAAAACTATCCAATATACATGTTGGTACATTTAGAAAATTGGGTTCATGACCAATATGGATCCGCTAGACCTAACTAAGGGACCTCTTACCATATAGTATCAATAGAGAGAGTTTAAAAGCCTCTATTCAAGTAATACCACACAATAACCTTAGTTAGGTCCTATGATTTATAACAAAGTAAATTAAACCTAATCTAGTGATCACCAAAGCATGTGGCATAAATGGGGGATGATAAACATAAAAAATAAACATGCAAAGTAAATATCTAGTCAATGTAATGTGGATGTAATCCTAATCATGGAGAGATAATACATCATAATCCATTATAAATGCAAATCTATCTACTAACAAAAGAAGAGTAAGAGTTAGGAATATTTACCTTGAAGATGAACCCATTGAGTCTTAATCTCTCCCTTGGCCAATGGTGCTTTGTAAAAAGTTATTGTGGTTCATAAGGACAAGAAATATATGTCAGCTCTAGGATATAAGAATTCTCCTATGCATTTAAAATAATATTCTCACAAGAAAATATTCTTCTCCAAAGAAATAAGAAACCCTAAGCAATGACTCCTCAAGTCAAATGGTAGATAAGTAGATAAATAAGTACAAATGAATGATTTTATCTATTGGAAATGAGGTAAAAGATATATATAAATAACTAGATCTAACCCTAAACCCTTCCAAAATTTTAGTTGATGCAGTTAGCTCAATCAACCTAGTTAGTTAAGAAATAGAGCAATTAGATCCTACACTAAGTTTACTAGGCTAACTTAGTCCTATAGCGTGATCAATTCCTAGAAAAAGTTTGACCTATTTAACTATGTTTGAAGGATGGTAAAAAAGATGGTTTTACTTAGGTAGGTACTATTTGAGGAAGTGAATTGTTTGTAAAATCATGTAAGGGAGGTGTCAAAGCTTAGGAAAATATATATGAGGGACTTAGTTTTAAGTGGTGGTATAGGGAAAAATAATCTTACAAAGCACCAGAGGATTGTTCACCCCTTTCTTAGTGTACCCTTTAAGGCATGCACTCAGATAGGTTGAGATTCAATGGGTTCTTGTAAGAGAGAAAGCATCAATAATTGATAAAGTTAAAAAATATTACGTCTGTGTGTGTGTGTGTGTGTGTGTGTGTGTGTGTGTGTGTGTGTCTATAAACTCATCACGTGTCACATAGTTACAACATAAGATGGTGCTTTGGGAAAATAAAATAGTAACACATAATATTAAGCTAAATAAATTTTAGTAATTTAAAGGATAAAATAGTTGAAAGTAAATGACTAAAAGGAAATAACTAAAATAAATTATTAATATATGTTTACCTTTACTTACCTTTATTGTTAAATGGTTATTTATTGTATTTGTATTTTTAATCATGGAGGGTATATAAACTACTTTGGACAAACCCTAAGGATAAAAACTAAATAATCTTGATCATGGAGGGTGTAGTAACTACTTTGGATAAACCCTAAGGATGCAAGACTAAAAATAAAATTAAAACATGAAAATGTTAAAGCTAAGGTAGAATTAAAATATCAAGCATGTAAATGACAAAATGTAGAACATACCAAATCACATTGGGAAACATGTAAAACATGAATGAAAAAAGGAATCTAGAACACACTAAATCACATTAAGAAGCATGTAAAACATAAAATGACAAAAAATATAGTAGAATATACTAAATAACATTGAGAATCATGTAAAACACAAAATAGAAAAAATGAATTGAAAACATACTAAATCAAGTTTGGAAACATGTAAAATATAAATTTCAAATGAAATATAACTGCAAGAAAACTCTAACAAAGATATGCAAGTGAAATATAACCTTATGCAATATAGGCCTCTTGAATCAAACATAAAGAAAGCCTAAATGATTGAAATTGATATTTAAATCAAGATGTAATATAATTATTTCTAATGAAGATGAAGAAAGATTAAATAAATCAAAATTAAATTTAAGTCAAGATGTAAAACAAGTGTGTCAAGTCATACATAAATAAAAACATGTATGTAAAGTGTCCCATGTAAGATAAGTGAAACACACAAAAACTCACACAATAACATGATAGATAGATGAATCCAAAAATCTAAAAGATGACAACTAAAACTTAGTTCTCACTCTAAAATACAATGTAATAAATCATAGCTAACTAATGATACGATGTTGTGGTAAGTAAATGGTGTAAGGGTGTTTTTGAGGAAAGCCTAGTCCTATCTGAGGTCTTATAATGCAAATCACAAACTATAAACCAAGAGGTGTAATAAGTAAAATGTGATCAAAGATCTGATCAACTAAATTAATATACAACAAGGGGATAGTGGGAATAATGTGATGTAAATAAATAATGTGATGCACTACATGGGTGATGTGAACATCCTTAGCACGAATGAGACACACTAGACAAGTGACAGGCTAAGAACTATTGACAACAAGGACGTAGGACACTCTAATTAATGAAAACAAAGCTTGGGATAAGTACATAAATCATTCCACAAAGGCTTTATGCATGAAAATTAAAATGGACCTAACTTCCCACAACATGTTCCCTATTTCTCAAGACCCCTTACAGAATTGTTAGTCTACTACAAAGATTAGGTACTTATTGTGAGAAATTAGGTGGAAATATATAATATATGATATAATGATACCTCCTACCCCATTATAATAGCCTACACACCCCGATTGACCTATAATATATCATAAGGCCAATTTTGGAGTTGAGTTTGGACTAATATAGGAGATGTGATAAATATAGATCATGTCTTTTGGTGTGATCTAAATTTTAAGATTATTTTTTTGTTTTTAATCATTAAATTTTGTTTCTTTTATGATTTTCTTTTTAAATATTTTTGATTTTTATATTCCTCTTCCATATGGATTCATAAAACTAATCATGAGTTAAATAGGTGACAAACATAAGATATCTTACACTTGGTCACTAGAGAAAAGGACTTAAAGACCAAGGTGTCTAAAGACTCCTAGACTTTCCCACAAATAAGTGTTCAATCTCAAAATTAACTGATGTGTGCTTTAAATGGGAGGAAATAAGGTAAATATGGGGTTTATGAGATATCCATCCATGTAATAAGTGATATAATAATTAATATGTTCCTAAGTGATCATAAAGAGGTAAAATAGTGCTAAGAAAGGGATGGGGTTATGTTATAATAGTCATGACATTAGATAAGACATACTAACCTATAATAGATCTAACATAAGCACCAATGAAAGTAGTAATCATACCAAAAGAGAGGGAAAGTAAATGGTCATCTCAAAATATGGGGGAAGAAAAATAAGGGTCAAGTAATTATAAATCTACAAAGGAAAAGAATGACATAAGGAGATAATAATTGATAATAATTAAAGAGATATATAAGAATCAAAATTGAAACAAATTTTGAAATTCAAATAAAATAAAATCAAGGAACTAAAGAGGAAATAGTGGTGCTAGTAAAATATGTTTTTGAGGAATACCTAGTCCTATCCAAGGTATTACAATGCAAATCCTAAACTAGAAAGTGAAATAAAACCAAAGAACCCAAAGGAAATAATGATGTTACTAAATGAAATAAAGCTCATAGAAACAAAGAAATAAGAGATAAAAATAACAAGTAAAATCTATGATAATATCTATATCAAAGATAAGCATGTGAAATACAAGCCGTTTTGGAAGGTTTTTTAAAGTTAAATTTATTTTTTATGTAATTTATAAGAAGATTGAGCATCGTAGGATACCACAAAGGGTAAGTGGATGTAGGGATGGGCATCACAAGATGCACAAAATTTTGAAGTGATATGTGGGTGGGAATTTCAAGATGACCCAACATGTGATATGGAATGAGGTGAAGTGTAGATATTATAGATAGGTAAATGTGTTTTTATGTTGATTTTAAGAATTTTGAAATTTAAATAGATTTGATGAAGAGATATGAAGAGGTTGATAAGGTAAATGAGGACCATGTATGATTCAATTTGGGGTAGGCATTTTAATTAGGCACTTTTTGGGTTCATGTGACCTGAGAGGTTGAGGATTAATAAATAGAACTAAATGTTTAAAGTTGTTCATGTTAGTTATCCTTTCCTTACTAGTGTAGGAATAAGGATCAACTATGGTTTATAAAAAATTAGTGTATGAGGTAGAGGTTGGGGTAATTATTGTTGATTATTAGGTAGGTGATGTTGATGTGATTTTTTATATTAGACTTGTAAGTCTTGAAGATAGTCTTGATAATAGTCTTTTGTTAGAGTATCAAGATTAAAATGTGGACCAAGTAAGGAAGCAAGAATAAATTAGTGAATATCATGACAAGAATCATGGGAATGACCTATTATAGTATGCCACCAATAAAACTTATCAATATTGTACCATTTTGGAGGAGGTTTGGAAGGATCAAATTTCATGGGTTTAGAGGGTGGTGATTTCTTCTTAATTTATTCTAGACTCAAGGGAGGGTGGGTGAGGTTAAAATTAGTTGAATTGGATGCTCCCTTTTGATTTTAAGGAGGCTTATAAGAATCAATGTTATGATAAAACTATTGGAATGGTTCTTTAGTAGTTTTTTGAGTTGATTAAAATTGTGTCATAAGAAAGTCTTGACTTTTTGATTGGTCTATGGATTATTCTAAGGTTTTAGAGAAAGATCTAAACTTTGTATTGAAGAGAAGATTTAACAATGGTAAAAAATAGTTTTAAAAGAGTATAATAATTCATGTTATGGTCCACTTTGTGAGCTATATAATTCCATCATTTGATGAAAGTGGGATAAAATTCATAAGAAAGTTACTTAACATTGATGAAGTGGTTAAGGTAATTTTTATGACGGTCATTATGTTATAATTCTTTTATTATAGCATTGACTAAATCATCTAGTTATGAGTTGTAATGTCTAGGAAGTTAATTATACCATTCACATGCATCACCAACAAAGATTTTGGCTATGATATTGGTGGTATCAAAGGTGTTAGTTTAGACCCATTCTTTAAATATATAACTAAAATATTTAAGAAAGATAGTGGGGTCCTTAGTCCCATCATATGGATAGTTGGAGAGATGTTTCTAATATCTATGGACATAATGAAAGGAGCTAAAGGTTAATTTTGAAGATGTTAAATAATTTTATTATGAAAATGGGGTTGGGGGATTATGTTTCCATTGGAATATCTAAGAGGAGGAGGGACAAAACTTTGATTTGGTTGAGTCATGATCATTTGAGGTGGTCGACTATCCATTTGTAATATATGAGATTTAATTTACATCATTTAGGAATGGTTAGTTATTTTTATGACATTTATTTATTGAATCATTCGAATAAGAATTTGAGTTGTATCAATGGTAGGATTCTAATTGTTAGTTGTAGGACATGGAATGTTAGGGTTGGTAGGAGGAGCATTCACTATATTGGTAGTAAGGGATGGATTGTTTGGTGGAGGGTTCCTAGCATTAGTAGTAGTAGGAGGACTAAGATAAATAAACTCAACAGCATTACATTGTGTATTAATTGGTTTGGAATTAGGAATACATGAAGGAAGAAATTTAATAATTTCATCTAAAGTAATAATAAAAATGAGGTTTTGAACTAAATCCTTAATTATTTAGTGTTATTTATGAGTTGGAATCTAAAAAGAAGACAACATTATGAATTGATTAGTTTAATGAAATAAATTGTCCACCCAATAGATTATAGAGTAAAGGCAAACTAAATCAACCACCTATATAACTAAGTTAGCTAGGACCTACAGAGTCAACCAGATGGTATAAAGTCTAATTGGTTGACTATATTTGGAAAGACAAATAAAATAATATGTAAGAGATCGAGTCAAATAGGTCAACTTCATTCTATGGGAAATAAAATAAAATGTCCTATAATATATTGAGTTGAATGAGTCAACTATGTTTTATAAGTAGGAAAAATTTAAAATGTTATAAAGTTGGATGAATGAGTAGTAATTTGTATATAAAAAATTTAGACACAAAGGCAAGTAGGTCAACCTAGTCAATTTAATTATGACACTTAACACAAATCCTGTACCAATGTTGGCTAATGCAAGTTTTAAAATAAAATATACAATTGACAAAGAGAAAAAAACAATCCTAAAAATATAAATTCTAATCTATGTGAACATTACTAAATGTTTTTAAATTATAGCTTTAAAAATAAATGTGATAGGGCATTTGGATTTAGAAAGGAACTAGAAAGAGGTAAACTAAAACTAGTTTTAGGTTGTTAAGGTTGAAAGGGATCTATATTGGTAATGGTAATATCTTGGTATTTAGGCCTACCCTCTCTTCATAATCCCTCAAAGATAAGGGTATTAGGTGCTTTACTAATATATACCATCAACCAGGTTTTTATACTCAACTAAAAAATTAAGTTGGCTTCTCCTTTGGTGACAAAATCCAAGTAGGTATAACTTGGGTAGAATTGTTTAATACTTTTTTATATTTTTTGATTTGGTAGTGTGTGAATAAAAGAAGAAGTAATGTGAATAAATTGATAAATTAAACTTTCCTAGTTATACTATATGTGCTACTCGAAGTAAGTAGGTAGAAAAATAAAATATGAATTAATTATTACCAATGTGAGTTAATTCCTTTACTTGAAGAGTATTAGGTCAATTGGGTTGATCGAGTATGTAAATAATACAAAACATAATTGAATTAATTGATTACATCTATTGAATAATAGGCCAAAGAAACATAGTCAAATAAGTCAACTGAGTCTTGTAGATAATAAGATACTAAAAAACTAAGTCAATCTATTGGTAGGATTTGCTTTTGGAAATAACTGTGTGAAGAATTTTTGCCTTGACATTTTGGATCACCTCCTATGATCCTTTTTCAAGAGGTGATCTAAAATTTTGAGGCAAAAATTCTTCACATGGTTATTCCCAAAAGCAAACCATATCAAATATATGGATTGTAAAACCATTAAATTTGTTATTAAGTCAATCTAGTCAACTTAGTTTACTATAGGGTTATATTTTTATAGAACTAAAAAATATGAAAAATATGATTGAAATGAATAAAAGAGATGACTAAGTTGGTTAAAATAAACCTGATGATTTAATAATGTTGAATTTCTATTTTTATACTATGCCATCCAAATGAATATTTTTAGCCTACTAATAAAGTCGACTGGGTTGACTAAATATGAATACTTGTATGTAGAAAAGTAAACCAATTAGATTAGATTGATCCAATTGTCTTAATTGAATATGACATTCACACATCCAAAAAAATTCAATCAAATCAACTACTTGTTAAAACCTATGCATATGATGTTAGATTGAGATGACAGATTCAATCCAATAATATAAAAATGAAAGAAATAATAAATGAAAGAATGAAGGAAAACTAGTAAGGTTTAGTCTCACATTGGGTTCACTAGAATGTATACAAGAGAAAGTGAATCTAATTTATAAATCAATCCTAGCTTGGAGAAGATAAATAAAACTAGTCATTCTACTTGTTGGTACATTTAGACAATCGATTTCATGACCAATTTGGATATGTTAAACCTAACTAAGGGGTATATTACCATATAATATGACCAGATAGGGTTCCAAATCCTCTAGTCAATTAATACCACATAATAACCCTGGCTAGGTCCTATGGTTTATAACAAAGTAAAGTAAATCTAATCTAGTGTTCACCATAGCTTGTGAGATAAATTGGGGATAATAAACATAAAAAATACACATGCAAAGTAAAAATATACTCAATTAAATGTTTAGATAATCATAATCATCAAGAGATAATACATTCATAAGCCATTATACATACAAATCTATCTACTAACAAAAGAGGAGTAAGATTTAGGAGTACTTTAAAGATGAACCTGTCGAGTCTTAATATCTCTCTTGGCCAATGGTAATTTACAAGAGGTTGTTTTTGTTTTTAAGGATAACAAAGATAGCTTAGATCTAGGCTAAAATACTTCTATGCATTTAAAATAATTTTCCCATAAGACAAGATTATTATTCAAAGAAGTATGAAAACCTAAGTGATGAATCCTCAATTAGAATGGTGGATAAGCAGATAAATAAATGTGAATGAATGATTTCATCTATTGGAAATGAGGTGAAAGATGTGTATATATAATTTCATCTAACCCTAAACCCTTCTAAAATTTTAGCAAACGTAGTTGACCTAGTCAACCTAGTCAATTAGGAAATATATTAGTTAAGTCTTGTACTAAGTTGGCTAGGCTGATTGAGTCCCATAATGTGATCAATTCCCAAACTAGGGTCGACCCATATAATTATGTTTTTAATATGTTAAAAAAGATGATTTTTATTATGGAGGGAATATTTGAGGTAGTGTATTACTTGGAGGAGCATTTAAGGGAGGTGTCAAAAATTAGGGAAACATATAAGAGGGACTTGTGTTGGTTTTAAGTGGTGGTATAAGAAATAACAATATTTTAAAGCACCAAAGGCCTACCCACCCCTTTATCAGTGCACCCTTTAAGCCACACACTTAGAGAGGTTGAGACTCAATAGGTTCCTATAAGAGAGAAAGTATAAATAATTGATAACATTGATAAATATTGTATGTATAAGTTTTTAACCCTTATTATATGTATGTTTAAAAAAATTCATTATTCAAACTCATAGAAGTTAGGTGATTTAAGTAATATATATTGGGGATATGGGTGTCTGGCTAATAGTAGAGTAAGACTTGAAGTGTAATTAGAGGTATATTTTTCATGACTATGGATGCATGGATGGAAAAAAAGTAATTCCAAAACTTCCCTTACTATTTCGTTATAAAATATGAAGTCAAAATGAAACCTACAATATTTATCCAAAACTTTGTAAAACTATCATAACATGGGGAAAATAAATTTCACAAAATCACACATAGATATAAGGAATGTAAAGGGTTAATATGTTTTAGAGATTGGTTTACTTATAATTTTTTTGTTAGAGATGAAATTATATTTTGATGCATTACTAAGATTTTAGGTTCCCAAATACTCAGGAGTATTTTCCCACTGGGTCACCATTTGCAGTGCCCTAACACACACTCTATTTTTTAAAATCAAATAGGGTGATGCACTAAGATTTTAGGTCTCCTCCACCTATTCCTACATCACAAGAACAACCTCCAAAGGATTTATATTAACTACACACTCTAACAGACCTACTATAATAGAGGTAGAATGAAAGCATCAACCTACATAAGGGTTATGTTATCTATAATTTCCTTAAAAATAAACCAAAGAGACTAAAGAGCATCTAAAATTGAATTCAAACTAATAAAAATAGAATAAATACCATAATATTCAATTGAATTTATTTAATACACAATTAAATAATAAGGAAAGAAAGGTAAATTCAATGTTTTATTGATAGTTAAAGTCTTGATCTAGCATTACAAGTATTCAAATGAGTAGAGTCTTGTCATACCTAGGAGGAGGGATACAAAGTGAGGTATTTTCAACCTAATTTATAAAAAATGAGAAGATAAAGTGGTACTAAGATTCATAAATACATTTTTTGTAACATGATACAACATATTCAAAAGGGAATACAAGTAGAAAATAATGTCATTAGATTCTCCTTAATGCACTAGCTTGCCACATTGATTATCCCCTCATGGAAATTAATATAAGAATTTGGGAGAAGGATTAATTGTTTGATATGTTTGTCTTATTGAGTTATTGATATGGTGAATATGCTTCTATAGTGTTACTCTACTTCAAAAATTATTGCATTGATTACTCCAACTCTCTTATCTCTTCACTTCTATATGTCAATTTTTTTTTCATGGTTGACTTATAAATAGGCCTCTTATGTTGGGAGGATGTACACCGGAAGCACACAATTTGATTACTAATACCAAGCAACTTAATATGCGGAAATTAACCAGATTCACCAAGTAACTAGAATTCAGAATAACACATGATATGAGAGACAATACCAATTGTATTAACACTTTATACAGAAAAGAATACAATAAAGAAGATGCCACTTATTCTCCACCACCTTACAGAGGTTTCCCACGCCTCAAGTGAACAGTAATTCTTCTCCCCAAAGCTCTCCCTCTCACAGGTCCCAACACCCAACTCAAATACAGAGTTGGTGTTCACCTCCCCGTGCTCCACGCACAACACAAGTGCTCCACGCACTCCACAAGCACTCCACGTGCTCCACAAGTACTCAAGGTACTTCAAGTAGATCTCCCATGAATCTGTAACAACCTGCAATTCAACAGACCATACTTATGGAAGGAACTCCCTTGCCTTCCTCTCGCTCTATCCGAGTACACACCTGTACTCCAAGTAGATCCTGCCTGATACTGCTCCCTGTAGTGTTGCTGTCTGTATGACCTTACACACCTGCAAATCAAGCAATGGTTCCAATCACCTGTGAACCTCGACCTTGCACACACATACACCTGCAGATCAATGATCTTACTTACCATGTAGATCTCCTATATAGGCCATGCAACTGTGACCAAGATCCTACACTCTTGAAGAACCCAGCTGGCTCTCCAATCCAGCACCAACACACCTGGTACTGTGGCACTAGGAGGAACGCACCATAGCTCTACCTCACACACAGAAGGAGCTTATAATTATGCTCTCTTACTCCCTAGCACACTTTTCCAATACAACCATGAGTCTATTATATAGATCTCATCCAAACAATGATTAGACATCTAATTACAATAATTAGATCTGCAGCTATGAGTCTAAAATTAGCACTCATCATGCAAACTCTTGGTTCGTTAGTTCACTGCCCGTAATTAACTCACAGTCAAACTACACAGGCGACCGACGTCGGTCCCTGTCCGCCTGGGGTCGCCGACGCCGGCCGATATATGACCGACGTCGGTTGCCTTCCTGTCTTACCCTGCCGACGCCAGTTGGCCAGACCAACGCCAAACACTTCTGACACTCAGCAACTCATTCTGCAACCTCCTCCATGTCTGCATCAGTGAAGCTTTTAGCTCCACAATCCTAACAATCTCCCACTTGGAGATAAATAGCTGCACTGTACCTGTACTTGTACTCCGTCTAATCTATTTCCTGGTTTGTATCCCTCTTCAAGCTCCCACCTGAAGACAACCCACCACACAACCTGTGATGTACCACCTGTCATCCGAGTAACCTGCCACATCCGAACCTACAAATACATGTAGTGAAGTCCTGACCCTGCATAGCAACACCTGCTGCCGGTCCCTCTCAGAAAAACCTGAGAATCCACTTCCCCGAATTGGCTCCTAACTCTCTGACAGCTCCCACTGCATGGGAATACTCAGGTCTATACCAGACCTCATGTGATTTCGGACACTGTACCTGTCCAGCCCTTAGTGTGCTCTGGCTCTGTATCCCGAACCTCGCCAACACCTGATTCACATCAGCTCCCACTCGAGACAAAATCAACCTGTGATCTCCATGCCTCCCATGTCAAAGAATTCCGTTGCTCCAAACTCCTCATGACATGCCACTGAACTAATCTTACCCTTAGCTCAGCAAAACCCTGTATGTACACCCCTGCTAGCTAGCATACTATCCACATACAGCAACAGAATGATGTTGCAATCACCATCCCCCTGGTAAGTCAAATCACAGTAGTTTCCTGACATTGACTGAAGCCATGCTTCGTCCTCCACCTGTCAAAACCTGTACCACTGTCCTGCAGCTCCACAAGACCATATACCTGGTCTTCCGTCTCACGTATCCATTCTCTCCATTCTTCTACTAAGGTATCCATTCGTCTCTGTGCTTTCATACCTGCTGGCATCTCTACCAAGACACACCTGTCTGGTTCTCCTCCAAGGAATCACATCCTCATCCATGCCAAGCTCACACCTGTTTCCTGGATCCTTCCTGCTCTACAATCAGCAACAAGTATGAAGAAGAGGAACAACGAATTTGAGGGCCTACTTACGCCTTCAGTCCTCCGTATGGGTGTTTGAGACTCCTTGACAGCTTGTTGTCCACCCAAAATTCGTTACAGTGACCGACCTCGGTCACTCCACAGTCTGCATCCGACCGACGTCGGTTTCATGCATCTGTACCTGACTACCAACCTGCCTGCGCTGGTGTCCCTACTGCCAACGTCGGTCCTGATAACCGACATCGGTCTTACATTCTGCCGACGTCGGTCTCCTAACCGACATCGGTCTTACCCTGCCCGACATCGCCGACGTCGGTCTGCACATGACCGACCTCGGCACCTGTCTGTTCGACGCCGGTTCCTCCTGACCGACATCAGTGTCTGTGTTCGCCTGTGAGTGATGACTTTTTACCCACGAGCTCCTTTGAATCAAAATCCATGTCCAAACTGCCCTGCTCAGAAGTATCCAGCCACATACACTGGGTTCTGTCCGCCATCTCCTCCATAAACACCAAGGCTTTCCAGTTCTTAAGCCTGTCAAATATATCTGTCTTCCGCTTAAGAACATGCATCTCCTTCCTGCTCATGTGACCAAGCCTATGAAGCCACGTCTTCACAACAAAAGAAGAATCAGTAATATAAACAAGTAGATAAAGGATACCTGTTTTCTTACCACCAGCTAATTCAAGTGCATCCGCTGTGAGAGTTCTTGTGCATCTCTCATCACCCAATATTTTTGAAGAAATTAGCCATATCTCCAAACCTGGGACCTGCATGACCTTCATCAACACCTGTGTGTTGGCCGCCTGCAATTTCAGCTTCACTTTGCCTTTGCCAACAATCTGACAAGGCTTACCAGCTCCTCTACCTGGAACTGCATGGAAAGAGGCAACCGAATCTTTTATCCAAGATTCAACTTTATCCAAGAAACCTGCAAGAACATCCTGTGCAACAACACCTGCTACATCTGTATCTTTAGTTTCTTCATGCTGATCTGTTACCAACCAACAATAATCTTTTACCTGCTCTTTCTTTCCATAGGACCGTGAGTGACCATCTGTGCTTTTCAACTCCTCCATTCTTAGCTTACTTTGATCTGCAGTTGCTCTACTCCCACTCGATCAGAAACCCCTGAGAGTGACCTGTAACCAAACACAAAACCTGCTTCCTCCAACCTCAGCTCAGATATCACCTGTTGGTATCAAGCTCAGGAACCTACAACCAAGGCTCTGATACCACTTGTTGGTATCAAGCTCAAGAACCTACAACCAAGGCTCTGATACCACTTGTTGGGAGGATGTACACCGGAAGCACACAATTTGATTACTAATACCAAGCAACTTAATATGCGGAAATTAACCAGATTCACCAAGTAACTAGAATTCAGAATAACACATGATATGAGAGACAATACCAATTGTATTAACACTTTATACAGAAAAGAATACAATAAAGAAGATGCCACTTCTTCTCCACCACCTTACAGAGGTTTCCCACGCCTCAAGTGAACAGTAATTCTTCTCCCCAAAGCTCTCCCTCTCACAGGTCCCAACACCCAACTCAAATACAGAGTTGGTGTTCACCTCCCCGTGCTCCACGCACAACACAAGTGCTCCACGCACTCCACAAGCACTCCACGTGCTCCACAAGTACTCAAGGTACTTCAAGTAGATCTCCCATGAATCTGCAACAACCTGCAATTCAACAGACCATACTTATGGAAGGAACTCCCTTGCCTTCCTCTCGCTCTATCCGAGTACACACCTGTACTCCAAGTAGATCCTGCCTGATACTGCTCCCTGTAGTGTTGCTGTCTGTATGACCTTGCACACCTGCAAATCAAGCAATGGTTCCAATCACCTGTGAACCTCGACCTTGCACACACATACACCTGTAGATCAACGATCTTACTTACCATGTAGATCTCCTATATAGGCCATGCAACTGTGACCAAGATCCTACACTCTTGAAGAACCCAGCTGGCTCTCCAATCCAGCACCAACACACCTGGTACTGTGGCACTAGGAGGAATGCACCATAGCTCTACCTCACACACAGAAGGAGCTTATAATTATGCTCTCTTACTCCCTAGCACACTTTTCCAATACAACCATGAGTCTATTATATAGATCTCATCCAAACAATGATTAGACATCTAATTACAATAATTAGATCCGCAGCTATGAGTCTAAAATTAGCACTCATCATGCAAACTCTTGGTTCGTTAGTTCACTGCCCGTAATTAACTCACAGTCGAACTACACAGGCGACCGACGTCGGTCCCTGTCCACCTGGGGTCGCCGACGCTGGCCGATATATGACCGACATCGGTTGCCTTCCTGTCTTACCCTGCCGACGTCGGTTGGCCAGACCAACGCCAAACACTTCTGACACTCAGCAACTCATTCTGCAACCTCCTCCATGTCTACATCAGTGAAGCTTTTAGCTCCACAATCCTAACATCTTACACCAATTTTATCCTTGAGAGTTGACTTTCCTTGATGAGAAATATAGGGAGGATTTACATGTCTATGAAATCAATTTTCTAGTTGCCTTCATATCTCATTCATTGTCTTTATGACCAATTACTCTATTTGGAGTCATGGAGAGATTGACTTGATTCTTGGAGGTCTAATCCTAAGAGACTTATTCACAACCCTAAGAGACTTACATAGACCTGTCACACATTAGAACTTGGTTTTGAGGTTATTTTTAGGATTAAGACCTTCCCTTTTGAATCATTACCTCAAGGACTATTTACAACTATTTAAGCTCTTCTTCTTAATCTATTTTGTGACCTTAGAAACTATAAAGGTTTTTAGGAATCTTGGAGCCTTGAAAGAGGGTTTTAAAGGATTTAAAGGGTCATTGAGGTCTATCATGACTCTCAAAATATCCATGTGCACCTTCCTCATAATTTTTCAAGTTCACAATCTTATAATATCAATATCTTTGCCTATAACTTGAACCATTTCCATGCCTACAATAGTCATGGAAATGTTGATTTATCTTGTATATCTCCAAGATAGTATATAATAACTTTTTTAGGAGCCCTTCAAGTAATGGAAACCCTAGACCTTACTTTAAAATGTTGAATGGCCATTGTTTGGGCCTAAATGATAGTCCATTAACATTAAGAATTTGATAATCACTGTAAACCAAAACCTTACTAAACCCTTCTCTTATTATACTAGACTATACTTGGATTTTTGTTAGAGATATCGGTAACCCTACTGTCAAGAAAATTGGCTTGAAAACCACCTCCATTCTGACTAGCTAAGAAATCCTTCTTGACTTTTGTAACTTTTAATCCTCCTCAATTAACCCTAAAATCCTAACTATAATGTGGTATTTGTAGATTTTTTAGGCCTATAGTATTGGTTTTACAAATTAAAATGTTGATCTAACTTGTATGTGAGATACCTTTCATGTTTGAATGTTGGGACTTGATTATGCATCTTGAAAACTTATTACTATGAGGGCTTGTAAGAAACATGTGGCTCTATAACCATGATGTATCAAATTTAAAACCTATATTGGTAGGCATGTGGTGATTATTAATGATATTTCAATTTCCTCTATCTCATAATAATTATAACTCACTCAAGAATTCAACTCCATGTCATCTTCTATCTCTTGAATGGGCCAAAACTCAAAATTAATAGGGTTTTGACTATCTTTCTTGGGTCTATAGATATTTCAACTTACATAACCTTTTTTGTAAACACTATAGCAACATAAATCCACCTCAAACACCTAAAAAATGACTTATTCTAACTTCTTCTCTAATTTCATTAATTTTCAGTAGGTAAAAAAAATATATGAGGTTTTCTTGATTCCTAAAACCTAAGGCAAAAAATGCACCTAAGATTAGACCCAAGAGTAATTTTCTTTAATACATCACCTTTTGTGCATTATTATGAGGGATTAATGATTGTTTATGGATCTACAGATACCTATCCCACTCTTAAAATTATCTTTACCACTTGAACAATCCTTAATGGTAGATTAAGACTCACATTTTAACTGTCATAACTCTAATTCCAAAACCCAAACCTGCAACTCAAGAAAATTTAATAACTATGTATTGTACTTGTATAATATCATGCTTGAAATACTCCATTTTTTTATTTGACTTTGTTTCATCTTTATCTATGCTTTGAAACTCTAAACTAACATTTCTTGGAATGGGTGGCAACTCCATCAAGGACATTGAGATTTGGATATAATCTTGAGGAGATTGAGAGGCATGACTTTAGTCTTGAAGGTTATTGAGAATTATTAGAGAACTTAAAACCTTTCAAGATTCATATAAAATACCTTTTTTTATGTCTATACTTTTCCTAGTGATATTAGTGAGGTCTTAGGAACATAACCTTCCATTCCTACTTGCAACTTGAGGTCTATGATATAGACTTATTGAAACTCTTGGAGGAGATCTAGAGTATGTTATTCAACTCAACATTTTACACTATCCAAGCCCTACTAAACTCTTACATTAATCACATATAAACCCCTCCATGGAATCTACAAATTCTAATTCTTCCTTGACTTGCATTTTATCCTATTTTGGATGATATTGGATGCCTGGAAAGGCTATTAGATAGCTTAAGGACTTTATACCAGGATATAAGCATTTCAAAATATATTAAAACCCCCAAAATTTAATTTGAAGGCCTATTTGACCTCATTATAACCTTGAGCATCATACTATCATGCTTAAAACCTTTTGAAGACACCATATAAACCTGTTAGTTTATTGTGTAATTAGCCATTAAGATCCTGTAAGGACCTATAAGCTTGGAGATATGTGTTTTCTTTGAGAACTCATAGCTAGTTACTAGGTCTACATGCATGTAACCCTAGTTGGGTCATGAATTTAATATAGATCCTCTCAAGTTTCATATTTTATGCTTGTTTCTAGGCCCTCCACTAAGCTTGAAACATTTTAAAAAAATTTAAAATCCTGTGCTCTTTCCTGTAACCTATAGAGGTCTCTCTTCAAATTTGACACTTGAGCATGATCTTTATGTCCAACAACCTGATTGGATGATATTGGTGTGTAATGAATTTACTTAGACTTAATGGTGGTTCTTCCATTGAGAAGTAGCACTTTGAAACACAATGATGACCTCTTACTTGCTTAAAAACTTGTAGGTCTTCCTTTAAGTTTAGAAATTCCATTCTATCATGAGGATGAATCCCATGATACTACACCCCTATTTATATTACATAAAGAGTAAGAGGAGAGGTATTTTGGATTGGTTAAGCTATTACCCTCATGATAAAACACCTTGAAATACAATGAAAATAGTACTCTTTTCCCAAGCCTATAATTCAAGTCTTCATGGATTGAAACTTATTAAAACCCTTGAGGGTAACTTCCATGGTCTGTAAATTTTCTTGGAGAGTGATTAGAGGTAAGGGTGGTCACTTATATTTCTTGAAGTCACCTCATCAAGAGATAAGCATCTCAAAACATTTGAAAACTTCACATTTTGCCTGCAAACTTATTTTCTTCTCTTAAGATTGAAAACACTTCACTTTGAAACTTGGGATCCTATAGATATGCATCTATACTTGGTTGACCTTGGACTTAAGGGGATGTCTCATAGCTTGTTTTAAGACCTATTTGAGGTTCCATATTCTAGATAAACTTCTCAAAACTCATTGAAAAACTTAAGTTTTCTTTTATAGACCTGTATAAATATCTCTAAGTCTAAAACACCTCTTCAATTTGCAACTTGAGGATGAATATCATGGGATTGCACCCATATTTAGATGGTATTTAAAATAAGGGTGAATGTTACTAGTTTTTTAAAATACATTCCATGAAATATAAATGCATTAAAACCCTTTTATAACCTATTACAACCTGCAGACCTATGGTTCTTCTTAACTTATCTAAACCTCATTTAAAACTTTAACCTTGGTATTTAGGGTCTTGTATCTTTTTATAAGGTGATTAGATGTATTTAAATCATCTCTAAATATCCTATATTAATACATTGTATTGGAACAAACATCAAAATAACAAAAGATGGATCCATGGGCTCCTAGGGTTTAAGATTGTCTACAATGTTTTTGGTGGATCCATGTGCACCAAAGCTTCTCAGTCAGGTTTTTAGATATATATGGAAATAAAAAATTATCCAAAACTCTTACAATATCCATTCTTTTCCATGCATTAGAAGAAGTGAAATTAAGCTCTAAATTGTGTTCTTGTCGAGTTGCCTATAGGCATGTTTTAGCTTCTTAACAATGCTTCATAGCCATATATAGTTTTTGTTACCTTTAAACACCTATAATGGACTTTGTAAGACATCTTCTTCCCTATATAATGTCTGTACATACCCATGAAAATCCTCAATAAATATGGCATGTCCTAGAAAATAGCCTATATGTTCTTGTGAAGGAGATTATAGGTCAATTTTATGTTGTTTTAGGGTTTGAGAGTATAGTTTTCCTCCTTAACAGCCTATAAAAGCTTGTAAATTATGTAAGGGACTTAATGTGACCATTATTTATGTTCTATATCCATTTTACAACTCTAAAACTCTCAAGAATGCCTCATAACAACCTAAAATCTCATGAAAAACTTCATATTTGGTAGCTTTGTTGCCTTTTTCCTGCCTATAAGAACCACTAATGAGGTTGATACACCTGGTAAATGTTTGAAAAAGGTTATTGAATCTCACTTTCATGCATAAAACTTCACAAAACCTCTAAAATTATGTGCTTTCTTGATCAAAACTTGCAACCTTATTAGACAATAATGTCATGGAAGCTTGTTCCTCTTTGATTCTTGCCTAAAACTTGTCATTTATATCCATGAGTGGATCTATTTTTCATTTAAATAACTTGAAAATAATCTATGAAGCCATGAAACCTCCATTACCATGTTTGGATGAAAGGGTTTTGTGATGGTCAAAACTCTCTTCCATGTTGAAAGAGCAATGAAAACCACCAAAAGGCAAAGTGGATGGAAATAATTGTTTATAACACGGTTTTAACCCTTTTTAATGGATGAAAAAGGATATAGAGGATTTTTAGTGAAATACATGACCCTTTTGAAACTTTAAAAAATCCTAATCATCTTACAATGACTTTAATGACATCCTATAAAACATTTAGACCTTGTATATCTTCATATACACTTATTTGAGATTTTTAGTATGTTCATGACCTCAATATGCCTCTCAAGACTCATTTTTTACCTCTTTATAAGCTCAATTCACCTTTGGGACCATTTCATGTGTTCATGACCTAGAGATGACACATTAGACCTTTAAAAAGGTATTGTATTATCCTTAATTAAAATGTTTATAGGCATGAAATGAGGCCTAATAGATTAATCAAGACCTAAAAAATACCTTAAGACACATCTTTTGCATTGACAATCATGTAAATAGACTCTCAAAGAGGCGTAACACAAACCATGAAACCAACATTGATTGAAAGACTCTTTTAATTGAGCAACAGCACAAGGAACCTTGACGACTCATTCATACCTGATAATAAACCCACCTAACCATCATGAAAATGTTCACAAAGATAAGTATTAAACTAAATTTTGAAGAAAAAACCCTCTATACATGTGCAAGTGTTCTAGGGATAGAGGGTGGCTAGAATAGCTAACACTTACCATAGTTTGACAAAATTTTCATACATTATTGATAGTTGGGATAAAATAATACATCTACATGGTAAAACCACATTTATCTATGACAAAGTTTGATTCAAATGAAATTATGTCTTTAAATATTTTGAGCACTGAGAACATGCCATGTGATGTAATTTTTTGAACCCATAAACATAAAATTTCAAAGAAATTTTAATCATCTAATGGTATCGAGGTTTTATAGCTTCAAGATCTTGATAAGTGACACAATTATTTTAACCTATAATCTAGAAGGTTTAATCAAATTATAACGGAACCGATGCCACAAATTCAAATGGTCTTGAGGTTTTGAGCTCTAAGGTTTTGATAGTTGACACAATTTTATTATCCCAAAACCATAAAAGTTTAAAATAAAGTTATAAATTAATGATTTTTGGATCTGAGGCCTTGAGTATCTATAGTGCTAAGATCATGCCACATGGTAAGCTTATGTTACCCATAGCCTTTCCAAGGATGTATACAATTCAAAGGTTTAAATGGTCAAGGTCTCGATCCTTCGAGTTCCCACCATCCAAAGATTACTCCACATGGATTCATTATGTTAACTCATGTCCATGGAACATATAAATAAAAATCACAAATATAAAGACTTAGTTAAATGAGAAGTAAAAAAGTATCATAATACAGAAGATGCATGGCCAAAGTATAAATAATAAATTTTAACAATGAAGTAGAAGCTAGTAAGTGATAAATTAACACGTCTTAAAGAAGTGACTAGACATACAAAGCTGATAAAAGGTAATCATATGGAAAACACAAACCCACCAAAGCTAACTATCAAATTTAAATTTAAAACCTAGAAAAAATAAAAATTTATTATTCACATTGAAGTCACACAAAATATGCATTCAAGATGTCAAATTTAGACAATATATATAATCTAAGCAAAGGAATGTCATTTCATAATTAATCTATGAGTGAACATTACAATTTTGAGATCTCAAGTGATTAAAAGCCCTAGTTTTTTCAACAAGTTTATGAAGAGAGTTTAGATAGTTTTATAAAATAATTACATATTTTAGATCATTAAAATATATTATCTAAAAATACTGCATGTCTAAGCTCCTTCTATATACTCCATTACTGGGTACACTAAGTATATTAACAAAGTATTCAATAAGAGTGCCCAATATTTTAAGTTCCCATAGTATTCATCCATATATAATGAATTAGATTTTGTGGCACCATACTCTTCATAATATCATCTATCTCAAGAGTATAAATAGTACATTGATGACTTGTTGGTAATCAAGACCATGTGACTTCATCAAGTGATAGTAAAACTAGAGGTAATGCCTTGAATTTATTTGCTCCATGATTTATTTTTCAATGGTCCTTGTTTTGGGTATTTTTTTCACCTTATAAAAAGGGAAAAATACAATTTCATATATTTTTGGAAGAGTATTTTAGATATATCATAGGATCCCAACACTTTAGGTTGCCTACAACTAAGTCTTAGCCAACGCATGGTTTGAGCACAATACTATAGAAGTAAAATTGAAATATTTGTTGGTGAAAGGATAAATAATGAACCCAAGGGATCCCTTTCTTCAAATAATATCATAAAATTTAGGTTTAGAATCAAAATAACTATCTATTTTAAACATATTATATGGATTTACTAGTATTACTTATGTATAGGTATAATAGGTCACATTATTAGATATTCTCCTAACATATGATAACATTATAGCCCTAGGAGAGATAATTAATATTATACTAAAGGCCTAAATTTACAAACATGAATAAAGGTTAGTTGAAGGAAACTTTTATATGATGCCATACTTATTAGATGCAGTCTTTAGGATCAACCACAGGGCCCATGGTGAATTATGGAAACCATTAGTAAAGTGTGCAGACAATAAAATCTATGAGGATTATTCATTCATGATTTTTTATATATATAATAATGAAATCATAAGGATTTGTTAAGAAATATATTATTGGTATTATAAAGTCATTCATGACACTCAGATGTCTAGAATATCTGATAATCTAGAAGAAACAAAGGTAAAATTGGGGATTAATGGTATGAACCATATTGTACTATAATTTAAATTACAGGAAGAAGGTCACCCCTCTATTTTTACCATGGAATGTTTCATTCAATTTTATATATCAAGAGGTGGTCCACCAACTATAAAATAATATAGATGAATAACTTGGCCTCAAAAATCAATCCTATTGCTATAAGACCCATCTGATAATTAGATAGATTCAATTTATGATGAGGGCACACTTCAACCAAGTAGATAAAATCATATCCCTTTATAATTTAAATGTGATATAATTCATGGAATGGGTTTCTAATAGAAAATCCATACACTATCTTCAATCCTTTTATGAGAATAAATAGGTGACCATTACATATGGTCACCAAGAGTATGAGCATAATACTATCTTTATGAATACATTAGATGACTCAAAAGTGTGGAAACATATGAAAAAAAATCAAATGTCTATGATAGTTTTCTAGGCCATTCAATATGACCTAAAAATTACCAAGGAATAGGAAAATGAAATGGTAAGGCAAGTAGAACAATATTTGAGCCATAAGTGGCCTCTAACACAATGTTAAGACTTAATAGGATGATACCATCCTCCCTCTCCTACAAGAAAATAAATTAATTTACAAGAGGGAGACTCCAACACTCAAACATAAGAGAATCTCTAAATTAGAAAATAATTTATCATAGGTCCCCCTAGTCCCCATCTATCCTCTAGACATCCATATGTTACCACCATTTTGGGTACAACCACTAAATTTGAGAAGATTGAACCTCTTCAAGATAGACAAAAGAAAAAAGTCTCTATAGAATCTCTCCCTTCACTTAAAAAACCTACACAGGTGAGCCTCCTAGAGTTTCTATAAGCTACCTTCTCATCTCTCCCATCCACTCCTCCATCTCCTCAACTAGGTCCATCTCCATCCATTATTCCTTTAACCATTATTGTTCCACTTTCCATTCCTTTACTACCACATGCAGTAGTAGTCTCTATTATTGTTGATCCATAATTTGTTTCATCATCCCTTTCACTTATTATTCCCTCTATAGTAACTTACTAAAGGAAGTCCAAATTTCCTTCAAACTCCTTCAAAATTTAGTAACTAGAGGAAAAACCATCATCATGACTTTCTACTCCAAAATAATCCCTTGACAAGGAGGAAACATATGAAGAGGAACATGGACATGTAATATCCTTAGTATACTATGATACAAATAAGGAGGAAGGAAATTTAAAAATAATGTTAGGACCTAAACCAAGGTTAAGTGATTAGGGAGATATAAAAGAAGTAGACAAGGAAATAAAATTAGAAAAGGCTAAAATAATGAGCCTAGGAAGTTTACAAGAAGATAAAACTCTATCTGGAGCATTAGACTAATAAATCCTCATCAAAGAGGAAAAGAAAAGTATCAATAAGGTAGTTTCTTCCCTAGATTATTCTATTAAAATTTTATATTCTTCTACTATAGTTTTTATTATAACCATTCTAGGGATACCATTGTCTATTTTAATTGATCCTTCTATTCTTTTAGTATCAACATAAACAAAGGCTCCAAAGAAAAGAGTCTATTTTGATAATTTGGTTTTAATTTCTAGTTTTGATGTTAAATGGCCATTGGTTCCCCCTTCATCTTCATCTCAACTATATTTACCCTTGACATAATCCACACCTACATGGTTAGCCACCATGACAATTATGAAAACTCTAGGCTTGGCTAAGTATGTTATTGAAGTCACCCCACAAATGAAAGCCTCACCATGATAGATAATTTTTTATCCACCCCTATAGTTCCCAATTAAAATAAGTGTTTCATTATCACCTCTAATAATAAATCCTCCCCCTATTATCACTCCACCCTCTACCTCTAAATACCCAAGTCAACCATAAGAAGGGGAACTTTTTGTTCCCCAATGGGTTAAAGAGATGAAAGGCATAAGGGACAAGATATATAATTTAGTTATTATAGAATTACTTACAGTCCCCACCTAATTTGATAAATAGAGTGTCACTATTTAGAGAGTGAACAAAAGGAAGGTAATGAATAAATATTAGGAAGGAGATAGAGTTTAAACAAAGAGAAAACCTATTTCACTTGGATAAAAAGTATAAAAAGAATTAAATTGAACCAACAGAGTACATAAAATATTTCTATGCTTTTATAGATTCACATGGAGAATTTATGAAAGAAATTTACAAGATAAATAATGAGGCAAAATAAAATTTACTTTAGATATAGATTATTCATGCCTCTCGAGAAATTATAAAAAGTGTATAAAGTGAAAATACTAGGTTGTAAAATATTTTGAATAACATTAGAGTCTCTAGAGGAGAAAGCCAATATGATAGGACAAATATGATTAAACATTGACACTAGTTAAAATAATATGAGAAAAGACTTAAATTTTTTGTTCAGTGATCAATAAGCAACACATTCAATCATTTGAACCTAATTTCTAGCCATGGTGTCTCATGGGCCCTTATGTAATTACAAAGAAAGATTGTTCCCTTAACTAGATTACATAAATGAAGGATTTGATAAGACATTTTGGAAGCCATGAAAATGAGGCCTTAAAATTTTTGAAATATATGAGGGTCACTAATGTGATAACCTCTACTGGAGACTTGATCAATGTGCTTAATTTTGAGACACTCCTTAAAACAACTATAAATAGATTTAAGGAGGAAGTTAAGGAACTATATATAAAACCAATGATGTGATTCTATAGTTGATCAATTTTTATAAGGACATAGTGATAAAGGCTAAAACCTTTGGAACAAAATTTAAGAGCTTAGAGGTAGAACATACAAGGTTAATGGTTAAATCCATAAAAATATTCAATCATACCCTACTCAAATTTGATATTATTACTAAAGAGTTTGAGACAACACACAAATTATTTTAAAAACTCAAAACCACATAGGAGCATTTGGATCAACACCAAGCATGCAATAAATTACAACTACTACCACATGGACACAAGGTTATTAATTTTTTGGATATGAAATCATATATACTACAACAAGGCTAATTTTGATTCCCTAAGGGCCTACAACATCTATTTATATTTTGAAAACTATCACTCAACCATCTTCTTGTTCTGGTGGTGTCACATAAACACCACTCTAAATTTGAATATGTATTTACATGTTTTAGTTAACTTGGAACTATCAATTCCTAATTTATTTGGTATATATATTATATTTTACATGAAAATTTTTATTATGGGTAAACACTTTTGTACATGCATGATTTTGAAACATACTTCTATTTTTTAAAGATGTAAATTTAGAATTCACTTGGAGGATGAGGAATATATATATATTCCTCATCCTCCAAGTGAATTCTAAATTTACATCTTTAAAATATATATATATATATATATATATATATATATATATATATATATATATATATCCTCCCTATCCCAAAGGGAGGATAATTTTGGCTACTAAAATTAATATAAAATTCTACATATTGTTCTACAATTGATCTTGATTTACAAATTTGATTTTTATCTAAACCTATGAATCTTGTAAGAAGTTTTATCATTATGGTATATTATTATCTTGGTTGTGTATGAATATTATATTAAATACTTTTATTCATATTTTGTTATTGTTAATTTGAATGCCTTTTGTGTATTACTCTTAATCTCCCTTTGTAGATGTGAAATTGCAATCTCACAACAATAGTAACCTTTGATTATTTGCTAAAGTTTATTGTATTATTGTTTCTTTAGACTCTTAACTATGTTTTATTTTTTATGTACATATATTAACTTATAATAGACATTGGTTCCTGATTATTTTTCCAACCCCTAGATCAAGATCTAGCTTAGAAAGGTTTCATCTTATTTAGTCCATAGGTATTATTTGTTTCCCTACCTTTCCCTCTTTTTGAGTTTATTTTGGTCATACCACCTTAGTTTAGATCTATAATCTATACACCCATATAAACAATATATAAATTCAAATCCACAACTGAACCATCCATGGTAAACAACTACTTTTCTCACTGCTATTCCACCAACAAGTCGTTTACAAAACATAATACCCTGTAACTCATGCCTTGGAGTGAATTTATTTCAATGATCATAAAACATTAGAGGATACCTCATAAGGTTTATTTATGTGAATAAAACCCACATCAACACTTTATACTATGTATTATATGGTATGTACTATACACCCTATCAATATAATTATCATGAAAGTTGAGACTGATAATACTAATGACATAATTACTACAAATCAAGTAGATGACATGGATGACTAAGAATTCATTTAATATATTAACATGAATACATATCAGATTGATTAAATCTTATATATTTCAAGAGATGAGTAGTAAAATTTATCCCAAGCTACCACTTCATGTGTTCAGACCTCTATTATTTTACTATTCCTACATTTACACCTGTAGTGACATATGTGGCATCCACCTAAGGTCTATGGGTAAGATGATGCCTCAAAAATATTTATATTTTTATTCCTACATTGGAAACCTTTACTCCTCACATTTTTACTATGCATACTATATTACCAACCTCACATAATTCACATTCTCTTGAGTAGATAGTTATACATCTATATGCCAAGGTGGTGTAGCTAGAGAAGGTGCATCTAGAGCTATTAATTTCATGAATTCAAATTGAATTATTTTATAAACCATTATCACATAATATAACAACTTAAATTTTAATGATACACATTCTAGATCCTTAGTTTTAACTATACAAAGGTAAAAGTGAACTTGATAACACCCTAAATTATTCCATGCAATATGCTTAGATTAAGCATACAAGGATAAATTATTGACCAAGCTATTATGAGAAGATTTATAGACTATACTTTTCAATGGTTATATTATCTCCCCCTCTAATCTATAATAGCATTTAACTCCTTGGTAGACCAATCTTTAGCATGTTTTTTCATCATAATTGATGAGAAGTTATCTTATGCATAAATTGATAAACTCAAGAAAAGGTCCAATGAGCTAATCAATGATTATGTACTTTAGCACAAGACTATTTTAGTGAAGATGAAAAATTTTATGCCTAAAAATGAGTTACAAGACATATTTAATAAAAAATTACTCTCACCACTCTATGAGTCAATTGTATTTAAGAGATTCAAATCCTTTGATGAGTTTTTCCATTTAATACGACACAAAGAAGTTTAACACATAGATTTGAATAAAATCAAATATACATATACTCCTAAAACTAGTTAAACAATTAAGTTTCAAAGCAAACCAAGATAAAAGGTCAAACCAACTAATAACAAGAATGAGAAAAAGATTATAACTAATGTAGTATTGTAACCTACAAACTAGTTATAATTGACAACTTCACCAAAGAGGCAATTTTTTAGATTACCATCACCTCCTCATGTACTGATAAATAAGTTATTGGAGTGAAATCTTATCACACTTCTTCCTCCACAAGAGCTTGATCTAAATAGACCTACACTAAGAAACTATGACAACAATGCATATTTTGACTATCATCATATTGTAATACATTTTAAAAACAAATGATTCAAAAAAGACATAAGATACAAGATCTTATTGATGATAACATTATAAACATTTGCACCTATATATATAAATCTATGCCACAAAATAATGTAAACCACAATTAAAAGATATTTAATGATTCTTTTCTAGAAAATAAGATAACTAAAACTACAGATACTTTAGAAGTACACTATGTGTATAATATGCATCCTTTACCTACGATGTATAACCACCCAATAGATGAAATTATTGGTAAATTTATCATAAATTCACCATAGTGGCCTATGATCACATTTGATGATAATGATATTGTTGATGATGATTCAAAATTTCATGTACTCTTCATATGAGCCTATATCGATGAACATCTTGTACATAATGTCATGATTGATAATGTGTTGATTCATAACATTTACTTGATGACACTTATTCACTTAATTTGGTACACACAAAATTATTTAAAAGATACATTAAAAACAATTAATGAAAAAGTGGTAGTAATGAATAGGAGGAATGGGTTACCCTAAAGAAAAAGAACCGAAAAGGTAAAAATTTTGTAGATGTTGGCACTAAGCCCAAATAAGGGAGGCAACCCTAAGAGAAACAAGACAAAGAGAGATTGCTAGGGAGATTGCCAATGGTAAATAGAATACACTGGAGACCCAACCCCCTAAACCCTCTAAATGAGAATATTATCTTGGAACCAACCATAGGGGCTTTAACAGTCCATCAAAGTAGTTTGAGGTTAAAAACTACATTTTAGATAATAAATTAGATACTTTATTATTCCAAGAAGTCAAGATGAATGAGGATAATTTTATGAAAATTGCTACCTATATATGGCCTAAGGCAGCTTTTTGCATTAGTCCAACTAAATGGGCTTCAAGGGGGATTGTCACTATGTGGAATAGTGCTAAAATCTAGGTGTTTCTTATGGCTTATAATAAGCACTTCTTGATTACCAATTTTTTTATGAAATCTTTGAATTGGTCGTGATTGATGTCTATGGACTGAATAACAGAGCTTTGAGACAAAAATTATGGATAGACCTGAGCAGTTTCAGGAATAATCCCCAAAACATTAGATGGATGTTAGCCAGAGATTTTAACACTCCTCTATACCCTTTTGAAAAATAGGGTGGAATTATGGATTACTCAAACAACATGTTTGACTTTGCTGAATTCATCAATGATTGGGGATTATTGGACATAGAGCTATAAAACCAAAATTTTACCTAGACCAATAGAAGAAGAGGAGATCAAATGATTCAAGTTAAATTAGATAGATTTATTATATCAAGAAACTAGAAAGATCATCATAATATGGAGGTGCAAGCTTTCCCTAGAACCATGTCTGATCACTGCCCGATCTTCCTCAGTTGGAGAGAACAAGGACATTCTGGACCTTCCCCATTCTGTTTTAAAGCTATGTGGATCAAACACAAAGACTTTAGACAAATGGTGGCCCAATGGTGGAAAATTCCTATTCAAGGTACTCCTATGTTCAGAATAGTCAATAAAATCCAACACATTAAACAAGAAGTTCATGGATGGAATAGATACAGCTTTGGGTAGGTCTTCCAACAGAAGAAAAATATAGTGGGAAAACTCAAAGATATACAACAACTGATACATCAAGGGGATGATTCTAAGGACACTTTAGAAGAAGAGAATATCCTATATTTAGAATGGAAGAATCTTATGGAAAGAGAAGAGGTTTTTTGGAAACAAAAATCCTATGTTTAATGGCTTGAAGAGGGGGATAAGAACACTGCCTTTTTTCATCTCTCAGATATGAAACATAGGAAAGCCAACTCAATAACTAAGCTTATCCTAGATAATGGTGACATTATTACTGAGGATAATGAAATAGGGGAATAAGCCAGGGATTTCTTTCAAAATCTGCTTACAGAAGAAAATAATAATGATAGAATTGATAGACCTATGAATCAATTTATTGATAAAATCCCTTGTTTGATAATGGAAGAAGATAATCTGGAGATGTTAAAGCCTATATCTGAATAAGAAGTCCATGCTATTATTCTCCATGGATGCCTTTAAGCCTCGAGTCCTAATGGCTTTCTTCTTATATTCTTTCAAGAATATTGGGAGATAGTAAGAGCGGACCTCACGACTGCTGTGCATGATTTTTTTAGATCAGGTAAACTTTTGAAACAAGATAATAATACCTTCATAGTACTTGTTCCTAAAAAATCACAACCTTCACACCTCACTAATTTTAGGCCCATTAGTCTATGCAACATTATGTATAAGTTATGTACTAAAATGCTGGTCATGAGGATTCAACCTTTGCTAGACAAAATTATTTCTCCTACTCAAAAAGGTTTCATCTCGGGCAGGCAGATTCTTGATGTTGTGATCACCACACATGAGACTATTCACTCCATGGATAAGAGTAGAATCCCTAGGATGGCTCTCAAGCTTGATATTTCTAAATCTTATGATAGAGTCTCATGGAATTTTCTATTCTAAGTGATCAAAAAATTTGGGTTTAATGATAAAATGTCTCACTTGTTATGGAATGTAGTCTCTTCTAAAAAATTCTTAGTGTTGGTTAATGGTGTTCCTAAAGGTTTTTTCTCATCCTCAAGAGGAATTCATTAGGGAGACCCTCTCTCCCTATACTTATTCATCATTATGGCTGAGGCACTAGGAAGATACATATAAGCAAATATAGCCTCAAAAAATCTAGTGGGCATCAAACCTGCCTCCTCCCTTCATCCTATGGTAGTATAGTAGTTTGTGGATGATACCATCTTCTTTAGCATCTCATCGGTGATTTAAGCTAGAAGATGGAAGAATATCTTAAATAATTATGCTAGAGAGTCGGGACAAAGGATAAATTTATAGAAAAGCAATGTGTATTTCTTCAACACTCCTAATGAACTTAAACATAAAATCATTGATATATTAGAATGTGTTGAAGCTGGCCTACCAGCTACCTACCTAGATCTCCCACTCTCGATCAAAGGGGTATCTCCTAGATTTTTGAATGGAATTGTTGAAAGAACATAGAGGAAACTTCTTGGTTGGAAGGGGAAACTACTTAACAGTGCTAGTAAACTGCAACTTCTTCAGGCTTCGCTGCAAGGTATTCCTACATACTTCATGTCTCTTTTTAAAATTCTTGCATATTTTACTAAGAAACTAGAATAGATCCAAAATAAATTTTTATGGATAGGATTCGAAGACAAACAGAGAATGTCTTTAGTCAGATGGGAAAAAGTGTGTCTTCCAAAATCTCATGGTGGATTTAATATTAGGTCCATCAAGAACATGAACAAAGCCCTTCTCTCAAAAGTTAGTTTAAACCTAATCCATAAAAACAATGATTGGGGAGAAATAGTGTATTCCAAATACATGCATAGCATTGATGATTCCAACTTTATTCAACAGACGGGATTACCCCAAGTATCTATGATATGGAATAAAATGCTAAAAAGTAGAAGCCTTCTCAAACAGGAAATTAGATGGAAACTTGGAAATGGCTAGCATATTAAATTCTAGGATGATATCTGGTTAAAGGACAAGGCTCTCATCACATAGGGAAACTATGGAGAGATTGCTGACTTGACTACCCAATTTTTTGGAGATGGGGTCAGTGATTATATGGAAAATAACAAAGGGATGAGGAGCTAGAAAAATATTTTGGATTGCTATGGGCACCGGCCTGAGCTTTTCTCAAGAGTTTGAGATATCCAATAGTGCATTCAGGAGATCAAAATCCCTCTCTTTCCCTAAGAGGATGAACAATACTGGTGGCTAGATAAGAATGAATCATTCTCTATCAAATTTGCTTACCATCTGCTCATTCCTGAAGCTCAGAATAAAGATGTATGGAAAAAGGTTTGGAATCATAAACTTATTCTAAAAATTAACATGTTTTGGTGGGCTGCTACTCATAACAAAATCCTTACTCAGGATAATCTTCAAAAGAGAGGGTTTACTTTAGTTAATAGATGTTTCCTATGTGGTTCAAAAGAGGAATCAGTTTCACACCTCTTTATCCACTATGAGTTTTCCTGGGAATTATGGGGCACAATACTTAAAAACTTTGGTATTGAATGGGTCTGCAATTATGACCTTACAAAAGTAATTCTCAACTGAAACCCAACCTTCACACATCCCTGGCTTATGGAATTATGGAAGCAAGCTCTGCCATGTTTGAGTTGGACTTTATGGAAAGAGCGCAATCACAAAATTTTTAGGGACACTGCTAGAAATGCTTCTCAAGTGTTTAACTTCTTTGCTAAGACCATTATGGAAAGTGTTACAATAGCTCATATTCATGTTGTGAAGAAACCCCTATCTCAAATTGAAAGCCAAATTGTAGCCAAATGGAAGGTTTTAAACCAGATCCCTCGGTATAATAACTCTAAAATACTACAGAGATTTAATACTAAATGGATCCCCCCTAAACCTAACTGGATGAAACTCAACTTTGATGGGGCATCCAAGTTGGATGGTAAAGCTAGTGGAGGAGGAATTATAAGGAATGATAAAGGATAGATGTCTACTGTCTATGCCAATGGAATTGGTTGCCAGAGCAACAACTATGCTAAAGCAATGGCTTTACTATGGGGATTAAAGTTAGTTATATCCCTAGGAATAAGGAACTTGAATATATAAGGATGTTCTAAGATGGTCATAGATGCCGTTAATAAAGCTTCAAATGTGGGAATCAAGATAAAAGACATCATTATTTATATCCAATTTATTTTACAAAAGTTTTCTGAAGTTGAGATTTCCCATACCTACAGAGAAGGCAACAAGGTCGATGATGCTTGTGCCAACCTTGGGCAGCAATTTTTAGGTTGGAGGGTGTGGCGACAAGGTGTTCATATTCCCTTAAAAATTAGGGAGATCATTCAAAAGGAGATGACTTGTCAGGAATGAGGTGTATTGATGACCCTAAAAAGACCCCTATTGATACCCCCAGCTCCTTTGCAAGCAAGAAGGACAAGAAGAGAAAGGTTGATGAAGAGGAAGAAAATATTAAAGAGACTAAGGAAGGGATCCACAGGAATCTGGGCAAGGCCACGGTGGGGTAAGGTGGAAAATCTCACAAGCCTTCTAAAATTAATAAGGAATGATTCCCCTCTAAAGTGCGAAGGTTGGGGTGGATTGCTGGTAAACCAACCCCGAAGGCCAGGCTGATTGATTATTCGAAAAGTGCTTCAGAAGAAGCAACCCAAGAGGAAGAGTCTGAGGAGCTAGAAATCCAAGAAATTTTAGGGGACACTAGAGGGAAGAAAGCTACTAGAGATTTTGAGGTTACTGAGGAGAAAGGTGCTGACACTATGGGAACTACTGACAATAAGGGGAAAATGTATGTTGAAGAAGCTGGTGAGGGCACTGAGAATGAGACTAATTAGAAAACTAATATTGGGGCCCTGAAGGACTACATTCAGAAGCTAGAGAAGGTATTCACCAAAGGGCTTTGTAATACAATTTTGTTGAACATGTCTATGCTGGAAGTGGTGGGTAATACTAGGTATGCTGACAATGTGGAGAATGAGAAACTCAATGATCTTATCAAATCAATAGTTATGTAAGGGGAGACCTCTCTGACTCTGGTCTTCTCGTGGCTTGTGTTTTGTTTTTGTCTATTGTTCTCAGCTATGCCGTCGTCTCTCTGAAGGCATTTTTTTTTGTTTGCCTTCTTGTCTTTTTTGACTTTATAGGGTTTGGCCCCTAGTTTTCCACCTTAATAAAAAACAATTAATGGTTTATATGGATAAAAACACAATATCTTGGGACATAGTTCTACCTCTTCAAGTAGGTTATGACATACTATCAATGCCATTGTTAGTTATACAAAATAATAACATCTTTGACATGTTTTTAGGATGCCCTTAGATTTAAAATATTTGTGCAATACCATTTAATGTGCATTGATGCCTCAAGTAAATACACTAAAATAAGGTGGTCACAGTTATAGGTGTATGATATGAGTACCATCTAAGGCCAATGGTATTTTCTCCTCCAACCCAACCACCACCATAGTTGGTTACACATATTCATGATCATTATATATAGATGGTAGGTACACCTATTCAAGATTATTATATAGAGATGGTTTTTACATCTATGTAAGATATTTTTATATAACCATATTAAAGGAAATTAGTTGGGTTAATTAGATAACCACATATTTAACATCGATCAAATAAAAGAGTTAGTTAGGGCCATATATACCTTATTTCGATGAAATTAGTTGGTTTAATTAGACAAAAACATATTAAAAGTTGGTCACATCAGAAATTTAGTTGGGGTCCATATATTTCATCATCTCATATCACACATACTCAGTTAACACTACAAATAATTTAATGTGTTTCACAACAAACACATGAATTAAGACATTATCCCATTATATAATGGATCCTATAGAGTCCTTGACCATATATAATAACCCATCATATAATGAATTCTATGAGAAATATCATGATAGTTATGACACAAGTTCTGTTATGATTTTGGTATACTCACATCTAGTAACTTTGTCCATGATAGAGAATATTTACACTATTTGACACATATACTTACCTTTATCTATCCATTTATGTGACCATTGGATATATTTTCCAAATATATAATATTTAAAATATACAAAATTAATTAATAAAATATATAAACATTCAAAATTTTCAAAAAATAAAAAATCAATTCTTGAGCATGACATGATTACTAGATTACACTATTTACATATCTTATTTATCATATGTTTTGTAGATGACATATTCTTGTTAAGAAATCATGCATTTAATGGTATACGAGTGTAATGAATATAGATTATACATGGAAATATAAATATTTGACTTTCTTATACCCAATGGTCATGTAGATATTGGAGGCATCTTATTCCACATGTTTCACTATTATGGGTTATATATTTCTATGATCTCTACCTATTGAGTTATCTAGATTACACATATTATTATTTACTCATACCTTAAATAGTTGTATATGGATATGTTATTATATTATTATGTGATATTAATTCATATGGATGTTTTAGACTACTTTACTTATTTTATACTTTACTAGTTTTACTCTTTTATATGATTGACTACTGTATGCTTGTCTATTATGTGTGTCTATTAAGTCTTAATTGTAACATATTTATGTCACTTTCATGTGTCCCTTGGATTTTTTTGATTTGAAATCCTATATGTCCCTTTTTTGTGACATTTTTATGTCCCCTTGATTATGTTTCTTGGCCTTATTTTTTGAGACATTTTATGTCCTTTTTATGCATCCTTTGGCTTATATATGACACTCACACTTGAACTTGTTGAACTTGATGAAATTGAGTGGTACCATAATATATATCATGTAATTTTATTGTGTAGTCTTAAATAATGATCTTACTATTGTATTCTTTGTTTATACATCTATCTAGACATGACCCTTATATGAACTACATTACATATATTACATACACGTCTTGATTGACATATACATTATTATGATGACATACTCTATAATGTTTAAATAATTATATATGATTTTATATTTATACATGATTTGATATAGTAAAATTTTATTTTGAGATGAATGGATTACATTACACATCCCTAATATCAAAAGGGGGTATTACAATGGTATTGTCATAGAAACATAAGCCTTTATGAACACAAAATTACATAAGAATACATATTTTAGAGATTTATAATGGTTTATGCTGGAATAAAAATCATTGGGGGTGAATTGGTGTCTTAAAAATTTATTTCAATTCCTCTTTAGTATACATTACCTATCACATCAACATATAGATCAAGTAATGCATAAGCAATCAACTATACATGTATGAAACAAGATTACAAAAGACAACACATAATATATGTGGTAAAACCTAAAGGGAAATAAAACCCAATATTATTTGAAAATTTACAATAGTAATATAAGTCAAAAGATCAAAATTTAGTGAAACACCAACTCCACATGGAGCACCAACCACATCTAACTAAGCACCAACCCATCTAGGCTTTAGTAAGAACCAACTTGTAAGGAGTAACCAACCCCCTAGATGAATCAACACCAAATAAAACACCTAATTTATTTTATCACCTTAATAATATTTTATTTGTCAAACAAATATTCATGACCACCTCTTTATCTCTTCACACTCTTATCCCTCTCAAACTACCTTTTAGGCTTTTTTACTTAATTAGGTCTCTTCATGACTTATTAGGTCATATAAACTTGATATTTATATGTATACACACCTTAAGATATTAATTATACATATTATACACTCCTATTATGGTTTAAAATACCTCCTTATACTCACAATGTGTTATCTCATTCACATATTCTCATACATACACAAATAGGCCTAAAACTACCTTGTATTAATACAAGCCTCTTGCTTATATCCCTCTTGGTTGGCCATAAAAAGTTGTATACTTGGATTACCCTTTAAATAGGTATTATAACACATTTCATACATGTTTAAATCATTAAAATATGTCATCCATAACTTAAACTACCAAAACCTCTTTTAGGCCTTAAGGATACCTAACTCAATTAGGCCTTCATTTGAACATGTTACCTTATGTTCTTCTTAAAACAATATACCTTCATTGAAAAAAATATAATTTAATATATTGATCAAATATACCAAAATAAACATATTTTAATTTCCATAACACTTTTTATCACCAACCCCTTCATGAACACTTCTTGTACCACTATTCATAATTAGGCCTGTGAACCTACAAAAAGTCTACCAAATAAGAATGAAGCATGTACACAATTTAATCAAATAAAAATGAAAATAAATCATATGAAAATAAAATAAATGACCTTAAAAACATCAAAATTTTATTTTTACTTCATAACTCATGGTGAAATGACTCAAACACTTATATGTAAATAACCCACTTAGATCTGCTAGAACACTCAAAAAACCTAGTCATGAACAACTTGACATTCAACACATAAAATAAAAATTAACATGATAAATTATAATTTAAAAATATATTTTTACATCTATATACCACTCTAAAATACAAAAATCACAAGTTATAATGTCAAATATTGGTCTTGAAGACTAATATTTTGACCTCACTACACACAATCAAACCAGAACTAGATAAACCATTTTGGCTTCAACATTTAAAAAAATTTAAATGAATATAAAAAATTATAAAAATAATTTATAGGACATAAAATTACAAAAAAAAAACACCATTTTTATTATATACTTCAACTCATGTCATAGAGCCTCAAACTCATCCCTACAACTTGCTTACCCAGAACTATCAGTTTTCCTCAAAGACTAGTCATGGTGACTCAGAATTCCAAAACCTGTGTAGACATATTAAATGAATTATAATGCATGTATATGATACTATGATATAATTATACCATTATTATATATAAGGATAATGTGTTAAAATCATAAATATTATTCTTGCAAACCAATCTCATGACTTAATATCTCATTGTCTCATATAAACTAGATATGTCAACTTGTGAGAAACTTTTTCACTATATTCATTGACCTGAAAAATATTATAAAAAAAATTAAAATTTATTAAAATTACTTTAAAAAATATCTATTTACTTTTTTCATCACTCTATCATGTAAACACATCCCTAATCATCTTCTCACTACTGCCTAGGTTTTTCACTATTTTCCACCATTAGGTTTGTTAACGACTAGATAACTTAGATGATTGGATTAGAATACTTTAATGATAAAATATATCCAAAAAACACCAAGGAAATAAAATATGAGTCTCAATATTCAACCTTCATCAATTTTCAAACTTTATCCAATACAAATTTTTATAGCTACAATAACTTCATAAACAAACCTACATCTTCACATTTTCTCTCTCTTATCTCTAACCACCAGCACTTTTAGGTACCTATGAGAGTTAAATATACCCTATAATAGTTTAAATAATCATATAAATCCATTCTAGTCATGTTTTATTAACATATTCAACATTAGTTCTTTATTAGGGTTATAAAAGGGTTTAAACATGTTTCCATTCTTAATAATTATTCATAAAGCATAGCCCCTCAATTAAAAAAAAGCCTATAATTTTGATCTAGGAACCTTACCAATATATAATGAATATATTAGGTTTTCATTTAGAATTTTTATGAGATAATGAGCATAAGAAAATCCTTCTTGGGTTGAACATCCTTCATTATGTGCACTCAAGAGACCTCAAAGTAATTTTTATTTCCCTAACCTTAAAAATTTGACTTGAAACTTAATGAATACACATGGGAAAACATAATTTACCTATGAAAATTCTTACATAATCTCAAACACTCTAAAATCTAAATTTGACCCCTCATTAGGCCACACTCTCTCATTGCTTGCTTAGACCTTGAACTACAAACCACATTAGGTATTAAAATATATCTTCAGGCCTATTTACATGAAATATACACCAATATCACATACTAAAAAAACCTATCATTATCAAGCACCACCATAAATCCTCCACATGACTTGACAACATATCATGATACTTCATTAGGCCAGGTAGCATCTATAAGTGGTCTAGGTGTAGACTGAGTCTGAAGATATTACCCATGTAAGCTTACCTTGAGATTATCATTAGTGTTCTAATGCTTCATATACATGATTAATAAACCTCATAAAATCACTCATGATAGTGTGAACTCATATCACTAATACATCATGCTCATAACTTCTCATAAGGTCTCTTCATGTGATGACTAGGCTTCTCAAGCACTAGAATCTTGACAACTGACATTAAAACACCTATGAAAGTATCTAAAATTTATTTAAATGATCACATAATGATAAAAAACATATCAAAATCTTGTTATTACTTAATTCACCAAAATTCACTATGCACACCTCATAGGGTCCAAACTAGGCTTCTCAAGACACATTATACTTAGGAATTGGTACTCAAACATGCTTACCTCAATGATATCAAATACGAACATTGTTCAGAAAACACTTTCACACCACTATAAAAATATATTTACTGATCAACATTCTCTCATGACCTCAATCATACCTAGAGCCTCATAACCATACTTTAATGCTCAATTGATCATCATACCTATTTGTGAAAACATAAACAAATCTAAGTGACCTAAAAATTAACATCAATCTTGACATCAAACAATAGAAGAGACATTAGTTTTCCTTCAAATCATCTCTTGCCTTCAAATTATCTCTTATCACATACCTTCCTTATCACATCAAGCACACAATCTCATAAATTAATGACCACTCACCATGCATCTTCACCAGATGCACCTTGAAATCAATGACATCAACCTTGACATCAATGACAACACTTCTCAACAAACTCCCCCTTTATCATTGATGTGAAAACATTCTTCAGTCTGATAACTCTTCTCTCCCAAAATTTGGTTGATATTGTTTCTTAAAATTTCTCCCCCTTTGACATTAATGAAAAGGGTCATATATACTACAACTTATGGAACCACTCATTTTTCCTCTTTGGTAACTATTCTCAGAAACTCTTCTATGCTTATCAACAACTACACTTATAGATTATGAAAAAATTTAATAGCTCCCCCTCAAACCAAGCATCCATCATGATTTTGCTAACTAAAGAGTATCTTCATGAAGCCTAATGGAGTCACCCCTTTCCATACGGAATTAAAATAACAAAAACTCAAGAGATTCCTAGATATCCATGCTCTCACAAGACTGAATATCCTTCATGATCCTTTTAGTCTAAATTAGTCTCTTTAGATTAACCTCTTCATCATCTGTGTGGTCAACAATATAAGCTGATAATGAACATTTTTTACTTTATTTCATTTTTTAAGTATGATATATCATAGTAAATAATCCAATTGGGCTTGTAGAGTGATCATGACTCACCTTTACTATCTTTGGTTTCCACACATTCATTACCTTCTCTCTTTCACTCTAGGGGCTTCAAACCTCTTATTTTGACTTGAGGTCCTTCTAACTCTATTAGGATATAATCTTAAAATATATCCCACATTATGAAAAATATATAAAATAACCTCATTCATACCTCTTAATTGATGATTCCATTTATAATTTCATACATATTCATTTTTATATGGCCTTCTACACTCTCTTGATCTATAACCAAACTAATTGCATGCAAAATAGTAATAATTGAATGAATTAACTTCCCTCAAATCATTAAGCTATCTAATTAGTCTTTTCATGTTGACCTTCTTATCTTCATTAGCCTTCTCCTTGACTTGAGCTACCTCCTTTTGCTCTTATTTGAAACCAAGACCTATTTTATCACTTATAGACTTCTACCTATTTAAGATGTTATCTAGAGCATTAGTAATATTTTTAAACTTCATAAAGTTATTTAACATGATGGATGCTTGATCCAACTTAGCTTTCAAGGATTCTACTTCAGTTTCATACCAGGTGTATTCTTCCTCTTTAGCTTTTAAGCTAGCAATGATTATCTCCATATGTGCTTTAATATGACTTATGATCTTGTCATAATCCTTAGATGTGTTACTCAATCTCTCCTTAAACACACCAATTTTATATTCATCATCATTAATAATGATCTTAGTTTGTGATTATTCCTTCTTTAGAACTTCAACTCCTCTAGAGAACTCACCAATTCTTCCTCAAGGTTCACTTCAACTTCTTCTTCATCTGATTCTTTATCATTTATAAGGCCTTTCCCATTTGATCAACCCTTATTGTCTATTTATATATCTATTAATAAGGTTTCATTATTGTCATATTCATGTTCATGTTCATTACTATCATCATCATTATCAAATGTACTTGTGTCACTTATATCAAATGATTTATTATCTTCTTTGGTGTATAAACTTCTCTTATTCTTAAATTACCCTTTCCTACCTTCATACATCTTGAAATAATTCTTATTTTTATCAATATTATAGACCTTATTATCATCACCATGATGTTCATAATGTTCTTAATCATGTTTAGTATTATCCTTATTAAGACACTTAGATGCAAAGTGACCAATCTTACCATTATTAAAAAATTTAAAAGGCAACTTACCCTTATACTTACTAGATATAAACCTCAATTTAATATCAAAAATGGCTATCAATACATCATCATCAACATATAAACATAACTCATCCTTGGCCATCTTTAATTTTTAGTTATTCTCAACTTTGAATGTTGCTTCCTTATTGGGAGGTATTCTTTCAATTATTCTCATCTCATAGGTAGTTAAGATGCCATAAATCCCATCCATCTCTAGCTTGTCCAAATCTTTCATCTCTTCTATTGTAGACACCTTAGAATTAAACTTAGGAGTTAGTGATCTCAACACCTTTTAAAGAATTGTAGACTCTTTTACATCTTCTCCTAATCCTCTAATGACATTGACCACTTCATCAACCCTTAATATGTATGATGCAATTCTCTCATCTTCCTTCATACTCAAAATTTCAAACTACCTTCTATGAGTCTATAGTTTATCCATATTCACCTTGGTGTATCTTTCATATATAGTCTTCAACTTGTCCCATATTACCTTGGATAACTCATAGTGCATCAACTTCACAAAATATGACTCTGATGGCATTCATTGCCTTAGAATTTATCTCACTTTCCTTCTTGCCTACTACATCAATTAGAGGTGTACAAGGTGGAGTGTATCCATATACAACTGACTACTATATGTCATGTCCCATTTACATTAGATGTGTCCTCATTCTAATACTCCAAAAGGCATAATTAGTCACATTGAAGAATGAAGCCTTATTAGTAGAGAAACCACCTTGATCTTGTTGACTAGCTATCTGTTGATGCTTGAAAATGTATCATAAGGGTTTTATAGAGTTTTTAAGAACCACTTCTCATTCCTTAACTCAAATATTCCATTACATGAGTATCTAGTTTTGATAATCCTATTATCTTTGGTGGAATAATGATAAAGTAAATGATTGTTTCACAAAATTTATATGATTGGTTTTTGGGAGCAACCTTGGCTTGAAAGCTAACTTATGAACTTGAAGATAATATGAATTACATATGGTGAATTATGATCAAAACCTAAGTCTAAAACCTAAACTAGAATGTATATTCATAAGGAAAGATAAACTAAAGTGAATTGATCAAAAAACAAAAAAAAAGAAGGGTAGGGGAGGAAGGTGTTCTGATTTTTAGTCCAAACATTATGACAAAGTCTAGATTTCATCTAGACATGCATTAAATCAATATAAATCATGAAAATTCATAGGCACATATCCTATCATATATCAGATAAGTGTCTAAGGAAAGGTGAAACAAATAAAATAAGAGACTATATTCAATTTGAATATTTACTTATACAAATAAATAACATTAGCACATCTACAAGATAAGCAACAAAAATGAACTGAATCTAAAATTCTCTAGTCAATATAGCATAAGCACAAGTTAACAACTCTACATTCATATTAGCATATCTATAATCTATGAAAACCATTCAAATATGAACATCCAAATATATAATTGAGAGAGAAGCCACAATAGAAAATACACAAACAAATATGGATAATCATTACAAAATTCCTTGCTTGTATTGATTGATCAAAAGTTAAAAAAAAAATTAGCTCAAAAATTCCCTACTAATTACAAATGAAAATACCCCTTATATAGGAAACTAAGGAAGTATGTCAGTCAGTCATATCAAATTATAATTACATAAGTTCATATATAGTTTTCCTTCTAAAAAGTTCTAAAACTAATTACACTTCCTAATGGACTGACCTATAAGCAATGTGCTTTACAAAGATGCATATGTTTTTAAAAAAAATATTATATTATCAAAATTTTATACATATATACTTAAAAAATAATATTATAAAGTCAAACAATTTGACTTTGGGACTCTCTTGTTGTTGCATTCTTTTGCCTCTACTATAGGATCTTCATTTTATAATTTTGTTCATCAATAAACTTTAGGTTGACAATGGGTTTTATGAATAGATCCTTCTCTTAGTTTTATAGGCCCTTGAGATCCTTATCTACCCTATTTAATGCTTCATTGATGCTTATGGCATCAATAATTTTCTCATCAACTAATAATATCATGTCTATGATCCTTTTATTATCTTTAACAGTCTTTCCTATGCTTTGGTTCTTTATGTCCTACATAAATTGGGATGCTCTTTGATTAAATTCATCATCTATGATTAAACCAATTGGGTTGAGTATGGTTATATCCTTGATTAGGCTACCTAATATATACACTTCATATCCTCCATTTACTTGAGATAATTAGAAAGATATCCCATTTCTCAGGACCATTTTCTTACAACTTTGATCTTATATACCAATATTTCCATAGCCATATTTAAGTGGGATAGGCTAACTATTTTGAAACTAGGAATTTGATCATCTATCAAAACACTAATCAAGTCTTTCACCCTATTACTTGAGGCTTTTCACTTGCTGACTTGGTCTATATCCAAAGTAATTTATTTATTCACTCCATCTTGCTTGCATTCATGGTAGTATCAAACTACTTGACCATGTCCTCTAAAATTGATAATATAGTTTGCTCTTCTAAGTTCTTCTATTTTTTTAGCCCCTTGATAGTAGCTTATAATTGATCTGATTGTGCCTAAGCTATTTCCAATATATCCTCCTCAAATATTGAATCCTTTGTAGGTCTTTATCTCCCTACTTGAGTCAAACTAGTGACAGGATATGCCTTTTGATATGTCATTTCTTCACCACTTTGGATGATTTTATTCTATGTTACTCTATGAAAATTATAAGTCTATAGATAAAACTTAACTCTAACTATAAATTGGGTCACTTGTGGATCTGTGACTTCTACTCATGATTTTTTTATTAACTTGGAGCAGTCAATATTTTCTCCTCTTCCTCTTATAAATCCATAATCCATGGTTTCATTTCTTGTTGTAGGGGGGATGTCAGTAGCCTTTACCATGGCCCGAGGATTATGGACAATGGGTAGTCTCTCCAATATAATCCATAAATGAAGCACTCTATAATATATGGACCATATATCAAGTTTTCTTCATTAAATAAATTTACCTCTTTCAAAAGTGGTGTCACTTTGGGTCTCTTAGACTTTGAGACAATGGATGTCTCAAATTTTATTTTTGAAGTGACAACAAGAACCAAGTACAATACCACTTCTTTGTCATTCTTTTCCTTGGTTTCCTCAACCTTGACTTCCTCATCTAAATATAACTCATGAGCCATTGATAAAATCCATAAATAATCCTCAATAGTATCATTGGGATCTAATGCTATCATATGTATGTCCTCTTGAGGTAATTCTTGTTCCTTTACCTTTGATGAAGAAGAATCAATCTCATTTGGCCTTCTTTCCTCTAGTTTTTTCTCAATTTATACTTCATGTTTGTGTTCTATTTGGGCATTGACTAATGGGGTTCAAGATGGTGTACTACTTAGAAAATGGTATTATCTTGAGCCCAATTACCATTTATCATCAACCTTTTGATTTCTTTCTAGTCTTGATTCAAGCCTTAAGTTGTGTTCCTTTAACCTTATAGTAACCTCAAATTATGAAGATGCTTTGGTATAAATAGGGTCAAAGGCACCAGGATTAGGATAATAGGGTACATTTAAGATACCTTTGATTTTTAGATGTTTCATAACCCTTCCATAAGGGTCCTCCTGTTTGAGCTCATCTATTTATAGATTGAAATTTTTTATATGTTTTTATGTTGCCTCAATATTATCCCACTATTTGAATATAGTCTTGTCAATAGTTATTGGGATGTTGTGGAGGAGTCCTTTTGTTTTGGTATTGTAGAGACCATCTATGACATGGAATAGGTAGTATGCAACTTCTTGCTTAGCTAGCTTTTCAAGGATATGAATAGGTATCTTGAGGGGAGAACTCTGAGCTCCCTCAATTTTTATGATTATACAATTTGGATATAACCATATATCTCCCACAGATTCAATTGATTTATTGATAAGAAGGCTGACTCTCATCATTGGGACTCTAGTTATAGCTTCACTTAGTGATGGGTAGACATAGTGATAAATGAATTGAATGTGATCCCTATATTAAAAGATGTGCAATTTGGAATAATATTGTGAAATAGTCTAGGTGCCATTTGGTGACCATTCCCTCTAGTTTGAGATTTTGGTTGTTGCATAAATAACATATAAGAGGTATAAAACCATATATAATTGGGTCTTATTATTTTTCCTACTCAAGGAGATGCTAATTATTTCACCTATAGGAGGGACAATTACTTTTTCAACAACGAAGTAGACTATGGGCACCCATACTGGTTCTACATATGTAGTGGTTGTATTTTCACATAATTTGTTCAACATTATCATTATCATCCTAACCATTGGTCTAAGTTGAATATAAGTATGTTATTATTAAATTATTTAAAGACTTGGTTCTCATAATATAACTACATGGCTAGTATGTCCTTAAAATCATTCTCTTTGGCCTCGAAATTGATTGAGGATAGGTCAATTTGGGGTTTGGATAGCTTTTAATATGACTCAAATGTGATAGCAGAAATATAGGCCATATTTATGAAAGTATGTTCATTAATAATCATGCCCTTGTCTATCTTATTTTACTTAAAATGGGAGCAAGAATGTCAATGCAATGGAATACCTCTAGTTTTGTTGCTGCATAATGAAGACTAGTCATCTAGATTGAAACAATATCATCATATCACCTCTCTACTGAGATATTCTTCTCCTCTTCTCTTGTAATGGTAGGATGGTTTTCAATGGTCTATAGTAATTTCAAATAGTTATTATTTCTTATGTCCAAAGCATCAACAACAAACTCAGTGTCTTTGAATACTGATCCTTAAACATTTGTTGTCAAGTATAACTCCATATCTTCTTTTGAAACACTCTTATGAGCCACCATTATTATGAATTTGATAAAATTTCTCACTAATGGAATGAAATTTAGTTCTTGATTGAATTATATTTTCATATACAATAATTCAATTCTCCTCAGCTTGGTCATAATGAAAATAGGGGACAATTAGAGATTTCATACACTTTTAAGGTTCCTCTAGATGTTTGCACAGAGATTTAATGGTGCAAAACAATTCAAAATATATGAGCTGTCATGACTTAGATTTTATTTGGATCATGTATTTATACATTTACCCTCTTGGTTTTATAAGATCTTTGAGTATGTCCTATCTTGCTTATGTGACATTACTGTGTCACACAACTTATTAAATTTTAAAATATGGCTCTTTATCATTTTTGGACACATGTAACGTCCTCATGAGATCCTAAAGCTTGAGAAAATATGCACCATTGATCTCCAAATGAGTCCTTCTATCCTTGGCTTCACTTTAGGATATTGATTTTATTTCAAGCTCCCAAGATTGTACCACTTCGAAACTCTATGGGTTCTATGTGTACTTTATAAATTATTTGAACACTCTCATGCCATATGGAGGCTTCTCATTCATTTTGGGCCCTTTAAAAACTCAACCCTACTTTGTATCATTGATATTGATCTAAGAGGTTGAATGCTATTAGTCGATCTTTTATTTATTTATATTAGTCATGACAGTTGTCACTACCACATTCATCCTGGTTTTGTTGAAATGATAACTCTATCTCACATCACTAGATCTACTTTACATGGATCGATATGATCCATTGATATTAATCTAAGAGATTTAACATCATTATCTGGTCTAATTCCTTTTGGATTGAATTATGACACTTATCACCTTTTCATTCACTCATGGGATCTTTTGAATTGTTGATTCTTTATTCGTTGTTGATCAGAATGTGTATTCCTTTATGTGCACCATTGATCTGCAGGATAGTACTTCAGATTTATCCATGAGTTTTGGTCATGAAACTGGTCATCTCCATGCTTTATTATATACTTATTGAATTAATAACTTGGGTAAGGACCCACAAACTATTGATTTGTTGTTCGAGCTCTCAAGATTTTGCCACTTGGTGTGCTCACATTAGTTCACTCCTGTGGACAATAAAATAGACTAAGTTTTATTAATATAAAATAATTAGGATAGATTTTTAGACTAAGGTTTTGGTCATGTTAATGAAAATTATTAAAACTTAGGATACAACTTTAGACTAAGTATAAAATTCAATAAAGTGCTCCCGTCTTTAATTAGTCCCTTTAAACAATAAAATAGACTAAGGTGTTTCAGGATATAAGAGACTTAGCATAAAATCATAGACTAGGGTTTTGGTTATTTAATAAACATGATTATAACCTTAGGATAAAATTTTAAACTAAGTGTAGGACATAATAAGTATTCCCACATAAATTTTATCCCACACAAATTTAAATTCAATTTAAAATAACTTAGGCTAACTAATTAGACTAAGGTTTTTTTGGATATCTGAACATGAATTCAATTAATCAATTAAAGACTAAACATCAATCAAAGGGTAAAATTATCATTAAAGTATGAAACCCTGAATAATGTTTATTCCATTAAGACTCCATTAAACTTAAAACCTAGAAACACAAAGATCAAACATTAACACCATTATATGGAATAAAGTAAGAATCATATGTAAATATGTCAATCAAACCATGGTGTAGATGATCTTGAAATAAATATAATGTGATAACATTATAATGGAAACTTGATTAAGTGGATTTTCAATTCAAGGCATAAATTTTCAAAATTTTAAACAAAGGTCCCTAGTTTTAAGAAATGGGGGTATGTTAATGGTAAATTTGATCCCTGCCAAATTTGAATTCAATTTAAAAGAACTTAGGCTAGCTAATTAGACTAAGGGTTTTTTGGTTATTTGAACATGAATTAAATTAATAAATTAAATAACAAAGATCAATCAGAGTGTTAAATTATCATTAAAGTATGAAACCCTAAACAATGTTTATTCCATTGAAACTCACTTAAACCTGCAACTAGGAAACATAAAGATCAAACATTAGCAACATTAGATGGAATAAAGTAAGAATCATATGTAAATATGCCAATCAAACCATGGTGTGGCTGATCTTAAAATAGATATAATGTGATAACATGATAATGGAAACTTGATTAAGTTGATTTTAAATTCAAGGCACAAATCTGAATAGAAATAATAATGTTATAATGATATCATAGTATCATATACATGAATAATAAGTCATTGAAGATGTTTACATAGGTGTTGTAATTCTGAGTCACCATGACTGATCTTTGAGGAAAGGTGGGGCTAATAATAGGTTTATATGTAAAGTGGAACCCCATCATAGGTTTGTATATAAATATGAATAGACTATTTCAAACATTGAAAATAGGTTTTAGATTCTAAATATTACCTTAAATGCCTTCATTACCAGCTTAAAAATATAAAAATGCATGCATGAAAAACATTCATGTCCCATAACTAATCCAACACTCCCAATATAATATAGAATTCCATAAATATATATGTCACTCTACCCCTATTTTGATAAATCTCATAACTTATCACTCATGTTATTGTAAAATGTCTACATATACATTGCATATGCTCAAAAATACATCTAAATCTATATATAACTATTTCACAATGTAAACCAATCTAGCAATTTGACCTAATCTAAACCTTGTAACATGTTCTAAAATTTAAATTATCTATGTATATAGGTTTTATCTCTATGATAATCCCACTAGTTTACCCCCTTTTCAAGGTGAGGAATGTAGCCTATGAATTACTCATCTCAAAAGAAAAAAATTATACGAATTATGCTATGTATAAATATATACGCATGTGTTAACATGAGGATAATATGTCAACATGGCACTATTAGATCATCAACACATATATGAAACATGTATTCTAAGGCATAAAAGTGTCATGTAAAGATAGAAATAGAAATCATGTATGTAATAGTAGTAATCATAGATATAACCACTGAGTAATAATATACATAGGTAGATGGATGATATAGATAATGTCACCTCATATAAGTAGAAATATGTGTGATATGGGTCATGAGACCATTAAGTCAACATGAAACTCTATATTTATCCATATGTGTATAAAAAATGTCATGGCCATGACACAATAAAAGTACACATAATAGCACTCAATGGCATGCAAAGGAGAGTGACACATAGTTTAACATGCAATGTCACACAAAGCTAAATACACATATAATTAATAATCATTATAACACAAGGTAAGTGCCACTTACAATGTAATACATATTGAAGGATCACATCATGCAAAATAAAATATAGTTGTACAAAAAGGTACATAATGGTCACATAATGTAATAAACAAATAATAATAAACATGCATGAAAAAAGTAAATATACATACTGAAGGATCACATCATGAAAAAGAGTAGGATATTTGTGCATAAAGTTATATAATGGTCACACAATGTAATAAGTAAAAATAATAAGCATGCATGGAATAAGCAAATCTAGTCTACTATATCAATGCATATAATCATCCCACATAGTAAATTTAATATCCATAGAGCACTCTAAGTATTATAATCAAGGGAAATACATGTATAATCAATATATGATAGTTTAATGTGATCAATAAAATGGTCATAGAAAGATGAAAACTAAATAGATATAAAAAATAAATGCCCCTAGTGTAAGTACACCCCAATGTAGGAAGGGTAGCCTAATAAGTGTAGGAACATCCTACATATAAAGGTCCATGTCATATGAAATATTTATTTCTGAAACTCAGTCATTTATACCATTAAATTCATGTGTGTATGTAAAGGGTATGTAATCTACCATAATGTGATAAATAAGATAAATGAAAAGTATATAGTAGTAATACATGCAATGAACATTTTTTTTTAATGAATATATATATATATATATATATATATATATATATATATATATATATATATATTTTGATTTTGTATTTTTAAGGCTTTTTTATTATATTCCTACTAACCAATGACTCCATTAAGGGGATTCTCACATGTAGATCTTATATGAATCATGGAAAATATAACTTGTCATGAGTAAGATCTCTCATATGTATTTGTATATATATCAAGAGGTGATATCATGTTGTAGTATATTCATTATTATCATCATGACTCATATTATCATGAGTATGATGATAACCCTAGTACACATAGTATATTGTGGAATCTATTGTGTAATATAATACACTTATGTTCATTGTGAAATACACAAATGTTTTTGAAACACTAACTTAGGATGTGATGGAGTGGATAATGGATACCGTGAATCCTAAATAAACATCTGATGTAATGGGATTTGAAGAAATAGTCATCTAAAAAATTCAATTACCTTCCTTTAACCTATTTGCATAGATTAAACATGAATAGGTTGTATAGATTATTGTGATAGGGGTGGTATGGATAAGGATATGATTTTAAATTGAAGATAATATTCATATGGAATACCCATAACTATAACCACACTACTTCTATGTACATATTTCATAACTCTACGTCCTAAAGATGGTATTGCACAAAGCTTATGTATCTAAGGACATCCTAAAACATGTCAAATTCCCATGTACTTATTAACACTAAGAATAAAGTAACAAATACAACATGACACACCCTAAATGGTAGAAAAATACTCCCACTAAGGTTATGAGGAGGTTTTGATAATTATGAACATTGTCTCCTTTATGGAATGGAAAGTACAAGTTTATTAGTAGGCCATTGAACTACATTAACTATTGTCTTTTCCTAAATATTAGTATCATTTTTTATCCTTGTAATTTGATTTAATTTGAAACTTATAGTCAAATTAGTTGGAAGATTAGACACATAAATTAGCTTAATCATATATATGAGCTTAACTTCCTAATTCTTAACTACATGGCATGAGTCATCAAAATATTGTAATCCCTTGAACATATGGACTCATGGAGATTTGAAAGAAAACTTTACTTGAATATATATTGTAACTTAGTTTTAGCCATAAGATTTGTCATTTTAGAAAGCATGGTCTTATATCAAAGCATATAGTCATTGATTGGTTCATTGGGTCCTTACTTAAGTTTTTAAATTTGAGCATAGAATAATTTCTCACTAATATTAATTGAAAAATGGGATAAAAACTAATCATCAAAAGGATTAAATGCATGAACTAATTTGATGTAGACTTCTTATTAACTTACAAGTATTCAGGATCTTTAACAAAGGTTTTATTATCTAAGCTTATGCAATAACTTATCTACTACCTCAGGACTCTTATCCTTGCTCATGTAATTCCTTTCAAATCCTTCAAACAGTTTCCCTCTTGTCTATTCACTAACTTCTCTCTTTAGTCCTTCACTTGGCTTGTAGCCCTATTTTGGGGAAAATCACCTATTATATTCCATAATTAGACACTTCAAGGAAAACTAATTAGGTTTTTGACAACCCTTTTCCATGTCATTACTACATACAAAAGCATGAGTTAGGTCCTTTTACAAAATCTTGTATCTCTAGGCTTACTTGAAACTTCAATTAGCCCTCTAAATGTAAAAAGTTCCAAGGTTTGACCATTTTGGAGACAATTTGACTAAAAAAAATTATAATCGACCACCCTTTTGGTCAATCTTGATTTTCAATCAATTTTTTACCTCAACTCTTCACTTAAGTTTAACTTTCTTCTTTGGCCTTTATCTCACTAGGTCTCTTAGGCTAATTGATTACCTATAGGGTAGTACAATATGGAAAATAGGTGATACATGTATGAAACCAATTTATTGATTTTATATACCCTAATAAAAATTATATTACAAATTTTCATGAATTTTTTAAGGTTGAATCTCTCCCAGTAATTAAAACCCTAAAAGTCAGGGTTTGAAGCACCTGTATAAGCCAAGACTGAATAAAATTACATATAACATCCAAATAGGACTTTTAAGAGAATATAATTATTGTATTATATATATATATATATATATATATATATATATATATATATATATATATTACTTTTTCAACTTTTTCATTCAATCTCCAAGATCCTATGACCCTAGAACATTCATAAACAAGCAATCTCATTCTTTTTTATATTGTATTCTAAATGTTAAAAACAGGGGTATGTAGGGTCTCTCTATATTTCCTCATAAAATATTATTTAAAATTTAATATGTTTTTTCCCCCCTCTTATATACATTTTAAATCCCTTTCCATCACTTTTTAATCAAAAACAATATTCAATACAAAAGATGCAATGTATAGAATTTTGAGTTTGATGACTGTGTACCTTCATTGAGTGATAACTATGACCAAATTGAAACATAAAAAACTCTTGAAAAAAATAATATTGTATCAATAATATATTCAAATAATCATAAATTTTTTCATCCCTATATTATCCACAAAACTCAATAGAGTATATAATTGAATACATAGTCTGTTATCTTGAACAAAAGTTGTATGAATACATTCCCTAATTAGTAGACTTGATTGTCTCTTAAAAATAACTTGATTTTAACTCAATTTATATTTACTCTATAAAATTAAAGAATTTAAATTTACCATAAACAATATCAAGTATTAAAAAAGGCTACTCACCATTCTGACTATCCAAACACATTTCATACTTTATTCCCATCATGCAAACTCATTACACATAGAAATATTACACCACAGAGAGTTTTTTCTCAACAATATTTTATTTTCATCTCCATCCACTAGTATACCTCAAATTAAATGTGAGGTTACAATTAATAAACTAACTCATATATCTAAACTATCTACAACCATGACATGATCTAACACATGATCAAGAGAGGTCTCCAATGTAGCCTTTTACATGATCTAAAGTATCTAGAACCATGACAATGGATTAAATAACATTTTATGGACCTATTATAGTTTAAAAACCCCTTATAAACATTTTTTTTAACATCTCACCATATTCAAAAACATATAGGAGTCCTTACAATGGCTTGTCAAGATTCAAATTCTTAAAAGAGGTTTTTGGTGAGAAAAGTTAGAATTCAAATTCCATACATCGTAAGACTTATTAGAACCTACTCAAGACCTATAATACTTATGAGATACTCACTAAACTAATTTAATACAATAATGAGTTAACTTTGGGGTCCTTATATGATTCCCCTACATCATACTACTAAGTTGACGAATGTTTACCATAGGTGTTTGTTGATGAACTTGGTGCATGCTCCTATCTAATTATAATTAACTTCCATATAGAAGGTATTTGCTTCTACTTGATTCTCATAGAGGTGAACATGTTCTTGGGCCCAAAAATTAATCCTTCTCTTCTTCATTTTATTGAATGGTATACCTACACATGAAATAAAATGTTAATAAAAACATAGTTGCTATTATCTTTTGCTTGCCTCAAAGGTGTGTACCATTCTTATACTCCTACAAACCAATCTACCTTCTCCTTATCTCCATGATAAAATCATATTATAAGTATGTAATATTATTCCTTCATCAATAATTTTTATTTTATCCACTTCACCTCATGTACAACATCTTCTTGGTCCTTACATGCCACATGCTTGTGAAAACTCTTGCTTTATTGTTCACTATGACTGCTCTCTACCTCCTACATATAAAAGGACCATGTGTTCACTTTCAACATCTCATTTCCTTGATTTTTCACTCTTATAGGATTATCTTGTGAGTCACTTGACTATCCTTCATGAACCTACTACATGTTACTCATCTCATGGACATTATTTTCTTGTTTAAGATTCTCTCTCTCAAGAATTTGAGTTTGTCTACCACTCCTATGAAATCACAACTTGAAATCATTGTTAAATACTAAGATAAACTTGTAAACAACTCATGCACATACTTAATTGAAAAAATTCTACTTAGAAAATGTACATACGTTTCACCTTGGGCTACCATAGTCTCTTTAGGTTATTCATATATCTTTGTATCTTCATCCTATTACACCAAATCCTTATGACCTATAATATATACTTTAAAATAGACACCAACAACTTGATCATCCTTATTCAAAGGCAAAAATATGTGCTTGTTTCCTTTTTGTTCAAATGAATAAGTGTTCCTCACCCCATCATGATTAGTTGACCTATCAAACTGCTAAGGCCTTCCTAAAAGTACATGACAAACATCCAATGGGATGATATCACATATGAACTTAGCTTTATAAGTGCCAATCTAAAAATCCACCAAGCATTGTTCATTGATAAGAACATGATGACCCTTTTTAAGCCAAGAAACTTTGTAAGGTGCAGGGTGTGGTAATCTTTTAATGCCAAGCTTACTTACCATTTCATTATAAACTAAATTATTTATGCTCCCTAGATCTATTATCATCTTAAAAAATTTACCATGAGACTTACATATTGTTCTAAAGAGTGTTTTCCATTGAGTAGGTTCTTTCTCCTTTGGTGGCTTAAGCAATGTACTCCTCATTAAGAGTGACTCACCTTATTTAGGTTCTTCTAGGTGTGAAGTAGATCCAACACTTTTTTATTATATAGGATGCACCATCTAATTTCTACTTTCACTTTTATGTGTTCTTTCTTATTTCTCTTGTGGACACTCTTAATATCAATGCCCTACATACTTGTTGTATTTGAAGAACTTACTCGAGAATCCACTAGTATCTCTTCCTCTAGATGCATTCTACCTCTATAGTATGTCCTTCTACCCATATAACCACTCTTAGTTGTGTCTCATGCCTTTTTACACTACTTTTACCTTCCTCATAGGTCTGATATACATTCTTGCTTTCATACTCTCCTATTCCTCTCATTTTCTTGCCTCTTCCTCTTGTATGTTGTGTGTGCCTTATTGTCAAATTTTACTCAGATCTTAAAGCTACTTGATAAACCTCTTCTACTATTTTCAAAGTCAAAATATTTATTTCATATTGAATGGAAAACTTAAGGCCATTTAGGTACCTTACTTCATTTTCATCATCCTCTTCCAAGTGACCTATTCTAATAGTCAACCTATTAAATTCTTATGTATAATCTTTCATTGAATGCTCCTTTTGTCTAAGATTTTGAAATTTATTTAAAAAGTGTGTGTGGTAGTCCTTGGGTATGAATTTTCCCTTCATATTCAGCACCATCCTATCTTATGACTGGATCTCTGCCTTACCTCTTTTCCTTCTCTCTTCCTAGATTCCATCCCACCATAAAAAAGCATAGACTTTCAATCTTGTCACTAAAAATCTGACTTTCTTGGTGTCATCCACCTCTTCATACTCAAAATATTTATCTATGGATATAATCTAATCCACCAATTAATCCACATTAAGATTGCCTTCATACATTAACACATCCAACTTTGGTTTTGAGCCCATTTTCATCATGGCCTTGATCAATATTTCTTCCATTTTATCTTCTCTTTATTCTTCCTCTTATACTCTAGGAGATTCTTCTTTTGTGTCACTTTCATCGTCAGTAATAAACCTTCTCCTTTGGGTTATCTCCATAGCTTCCATCCTTACCTACATATTCCTCATCTTTATGACCATATTTGTCATGGTATGTTGCATTATATAAGTTTTAGTAGGTTGCGTTTGTCTTATAGCTTTCATTTTATCCCTATTAGTATCTCCAACCTATACTCTAACCTCTCTTAGGCTCAGATACCAAAAATGATGTAGTGTTCCTCTTAACTTACAAGTATTCAAGATCTTTAACAAAGGTATTATTATCACATCTTGTGTAACAAATTATCTACTACCTAAATAATCTTGTCCTTTCTCATGTAATGCCTTTTAAACCCTTATATATTCCCCCTTATATATTCACTGACTTCTTTCTTTAGACTTTCACTTAGCTTGTAGCTCTATTTTGGAGAAATCACATGTTATATTTTGTACATAAACACTTCAAGAAAAAATAATTAGGTTTTTAAAAACCCTTTTCCATATCATTACTTCACATAAAAACTTGAGTTAAGTACTTTTACAAAATCTTGTACCTCTAGGATTACTTGACACTCTAATTAGCCCTCTAAATGCATAAAGCTCCCATTTTTGACCATTATGGAGATAATTTGACCAAACCAAGATTATATTTGACTACCATTTTGGCCAATATTTATTTTAAATAATTTTTTACCTCATATCTTCACCTAAGTTCAACTTTCTTCTTTATCCTTTATCTCACTAGGTCTCTTAAGCCAATTGACTACTTATAGGGTAGTACAATATGGAAAATAGGTGATAAATGTATAAAACAACTTTATTAACTTTATATGACCTAAGACACATTATATTACAAATTTTCATGAATTTTTGGAGGTTTAATCTCTCCCAATAGTTAAAACCCTAAAAGTCAGGGTTTGAGGCACCTGTGTAAGTTGAGACTGAAGAAAATTGCATATAACATCCGACTAGGAATTTAAAGAGAATATAGTTCTTGGATGATATATATCTAGTTCTCATGAGAATTTTTCATTTAATTTACAATATCCAATGACCCCATATCATTCACAAACAAGTAATCTCAATCTTTATATACTGTATTTTAAATGTTAGAAACAAGGATATGTAGGGTCTCTCTATATTTCCTCATATAAGGTTATTTAAACTTTAATAGGTTTGTCACCCAGTATTAAAGTCATTATAAATCCCTTTCCATCACTTTTTAATAAAAAAAAAACAAAAGAACACAATGTACATAATTTTGAGTTTGATGACTATGTACCTTCATTGAGTGATAACTATGACCAAATTGACACATAACAAAATCTTGACCAAATTAAAACTATATCAAGACTATCTAAAACTAATCATACACATTTTAATTCTTATATTTTATTAATAACTCAATAGAGGAAATACTTGAATATACAATATGTTATCTTGAACAAAAATTGTATGAATGCATTCCCTATATAGTAGACTTGAGTATCTCTTAAAAATAACTTGATTTTAGCTCAATTTGTATTTATTATATAAACTTAAATAATGTAAATTAAACATAAAAAAGATAAAAAATCATGAAACAAGGTTAATCACCATTCTAATTATCCAAACGCATTTTATACTCTGTTCCCATCATGTAAACTCCTTACACACAGAAATCTTACATAATAGAGAGTCTTTTCTCAACAAGATTTTATTTTCATCTCCTTTCACCAGTCTACCTTGAATTTAATGTGAGGTTAAAAATACAAAAATGACCCATATATCTCCTAAAAATTTGCATAACTACTTCTTTGGATCTTTTCCTTGGAGAGGTCTCTTGTTCATTGCATTATCTTATCTTTTACATGATATAAAGTATCTAAAACCATGAAAATGGATTAAAGAACATTGTATGGACCTAATATAGTGTAAAAATAATTTATACATGTTTTTTAACATATTAATATCTTCAAAAACATATAATATTCCTTACAAAGGCTTGGCAATATTCAAATTTTCAAAAGAGTTTTTTTGGTGGGAAAAGCTAGGATTCAAAATTCATGCATTTTAAGACTACCTATACTCCATATTATGGATACTCAAGACCTCTAATACCTATGATAAACTCACTAAACTAATTTAAGGAAAAAATGAGTTAAATTTGGGGTCGTTATAGGATGCCCCTTCATCATGATTAGAAAGGAAGGTTATAGAACTATTCTACACATAGCCCTTAAGACTTTGTGAAAACATCTTAATTAACAAGTTAAGTCATAATTCAAAAATGGCATGTGAAATGCTCTTAGGTGTTTATCTATACCATATTTACACTCATAATGTAATAATAAGAGATATGAAACCTATAGGTAAGGTATAAGCTAAAATATTTGGGGCTAATAAATTATCAAGAAATACTTGAGAATCAGTTGAATGAATCTCTTTAGAAGAACCCTGCTCTAGCTACAACACCTTAGCCTAAGATATGTAGTAGTTTGCATGAGTGATTATTTAGTAGTCATGGATGATGATTTAAAATAAGTTACAATCATAGGAGGTACATAAATCTATTTTATAGGGTTGTGCACTTAAATCTAAGGGAAACCTTGTGTTTTTACCCACACCATGGGTGGAGATCACATGTGTAACCATAGGTGTAGATATATGAATAGTTTTTTTTTTTAAACACCTATTATAGAGTCAGTACCTCTAAAAGGTTGGTTAATATAATTTAATTATTCATATTTTTCCTTATATTATAAAATCTTAACCATTTTGTTTAATTTCATCTCTAGTTACATGTAATTATGCATAAAGTGTGGATTAAATTTTAAATGTTTAATTAATTCACTTTGATGTATTTCATAAAATTTTCCTTTAAAATAAAAATTAACATCCAAATTATTTTTTATTCCATTTTGATAATATGTAAATTTTCTAAATAATTGAAAATAAAAATAAAAAATCAAAAGTCTTATTTTTGAACCACATAAATTTGAAAACCATAGGAAGGAAAAATGAAAATATAAGGGCCAATAGAATTAAGGTTTGACATGCTCAATAAAAAATCATATTCACCAATATGTTTTATCTTATTTATAATTAATGATCTAAAAAAGATATATTTTTTTAAATAATCAGATCATATAAGATATGTCTAAATCAAAAAAATTTGAATTTAAAATGAGATGGTCAATTACACTTTAGTATTTATAGAACTTACCAAGGAGACTATGGTACTTAGCTTGTTACTATTTTTTCTAGGTTTGAGACTATGTGTAGGTCACATAAATAATTTAAACTATATCAGATGTCACTTAGATATATAAATAGACTATCCTTAACTACCTAGATAGATATAATAACATGTGGATGCCTTCAAATTGGAGTCATTTTATGTTTGTTTAAAACATCCATGTAATTTATGTCAGATTGTTTCAACACAAATCATTGTGCCTGCATCTAACCATTATTTTTTATAATGTTAGAATCTCATTATTGTGCAATATCTAAATCTCATTATTTTTTATAAGTCTGTAATTATTTATTTTTCACTTCGAAATTCTAGCTTCATTTTTGACACTAAGTTTACCTAAAATAAAAAATAGAAAATATGGGATGAGATAGCCCCAACCACCCCCATTGAGTGGATGAAAACTATATTCATTCATATAACTCCAATTAGGGCTCAAATTTCACATAGTTGTCACACTTTAGCTTATGTGTGCAATAGTGATACTTTAGTATGGATATAACCTATAACTTGGATTTTGACACTTGAAAATATGAAAACATGACTTGGTTTGGTTGCTTCAAAATTTTCAATGTCCTAATCTTGTGAGGGGTTTATAGTTTGGAAGCTTTAGGGTTTTTCTTCTCAATGTGTAGATGATAAAATTTCTCTTAGTAGTGTTGGTGCAGGATATTACTTTCCTAATATTTAGCTTACTTAGGTGTTATTTCATTGGAGATGTTCATCCCACATTCGTGAGGATGATGGTTTTATGAATTACTTCCACTTATATTGGGAAAGTTAGTCCCACATGCATTGGATGGTTGGGACTCTCTTATCTTCTACCTATTTGTACATCTCTATTGTAAACTATTTGATATAGAAGAGAATAGAATAATAGTTAGTTTATTCTTTGTGTGAAATACATTAGCTTCTTGGTTGTGGTAATGAAATATTTGAGAGATCTTGGTTGAAGAGTATTCTTAACTCTATCATGGTGTTAGAGTGGTCTCCAACTACTATTTTTCCAACTACTATTTTTTGCATTGTTTTTCTACTTCTTAGATAAGTTGTATGTTTCCTTTTTAGATATATGTTTTTTATTCATATTCAAACCATCTCTATTATGGAGAGTGCTTATTTTTTATTATGTTTAGATGTATTGTGTTTAGATCTAACCAGTCATAATGATTTGAATTGGAGTTTCTTAGATTTTTTATAATGGCCATACATTTTTTTTGGAGAAATTATAAACTTTTTTTCAAAAAATCATGACTATCTTGAAAATCAATTTTCTCTTCACATATGTGTCTGATTTAGAAAATTATTTTATTGATGGAAAGAGGAATTTGAGAGGTTTTCAAAAAGTGGTCATAATAAATATTATAATCAATATCCAAGGAGACATGAGGCTCTAAATTTGACCTTGTGATTCTTTTTTCTGAAATTTTTTTATGCATGATCCAGGAAAAAAAATCAAGTATTGTATTTAAAGTGAAAAATCAGCATGAAAGATTGATCTATGTGAAAGATTTTTATTTTCTTTGATATAAATTTCCTTAAAATCCACACTTTATATATCTATTAAAAATAATTTAATTTTATCTAAGTAAAAATAATTTAATTTTATCTAAGCATTTAATATTTTTTAGTGTAATATTTTACTTTTGACCCATTTATGATGGGATAACCTTGTAAAAACTATATCTTTTGATTGATAAATGTAAATTGAGTGCTGATTTTTTTTGAAAGTGTATGTTTTTAATGTCCAATATATTGGTGTCATTTAGTTTGTAAAAATTCACTAAAATATAAAGTGCCAAATTTGAAGGGGGGATATACAATAACCACTATGGGGTTGATATTTTAGCCTCATTTACCTTCATGTGTCTATGGGTATTTGCTTCTTGATCCACTATCTTAGATGCATTTTTGAATGAGTCCAACATCCATTTTCATGTGCTTGTAGGTTTTCATTTTTTGGAAGCTGACACTTTGACATACTTGTAATTTGTGGCATGTCTTCATCAAGGTCCCTTTCTTAGTGCCTTGCCTTCTTCTATGGAAACACTTTTTTGTTCCCTTATTTTTCAAGAAACTCTAATGATTGGTGATAAATTCTTTGATAGATCAATATTATCTTTATTTAGAGCTATTCTGGTGAAGCCTAGTGTCTTCATTATTTTTATTTAGTATTTTTTTGTATACTGAATATATTGTACTTACACTAATTTATAAAGTGCCATGGGGGGTTTGTTGATTCAACCTTGTCTACCATCATGATTTTGTGTGATCTATTTTGGGCACATTTTCACTTCTTTAGTTGCTTGTCTCTTCCATCACCACTAGATTCATCCTCTTTGAGAGACCTTATCTATATTTTTGACACCAATTTTTTGATAGTGGATAATGTTGCATAGCATATGGAGATATTATAGTGCACATAGTGTCAGCTTGTTTAGTATTTGAGTAACATATTTGGACCACTAATGTAGACCTTTTTTACTCCACTTCACCCATTATGGGGGGATGTGCATATAGATTTTTTATCATCACTCCACCTAGTTAGCAGTATTGGTGGTGTGATGTATATTTTCATTCATAGATGTTGAGTGTTCCTTGTACATGTAGTACTCTTTTGCACTTTTGACACTGCTAATAGTATTCTTGATTTAAGTTATTCTGGTGAAGCCCACTGTTAGTTGTTTTTGTGATCGAGTAGTAGATTCAGACCACTCATGTAGATTGAGTTCCTTTGTGAATTTTGATTACTTGGAGTAAAAACTACTTCAAAATCATCTTTGGGGGGATTTATAACTCTTTATTCTTATTTTATCTCTTTTTTTTTTTGGGGGGGGGGGAATTTTTCCTACATGTTTTTTTTTCCTCCACTTTATGAGAGTTATATGTATATTTTACACTTTTTGATTATTTTATAGATTCCTTATTTATAAATGGGTTGTCATCTTGTTTAGTATTTGAGTCACATATTTGGACCACTCATTTAGACATTTTTTCCTCCACTTCACCCATTATGGGGGGAGTGTACATATATATATTTTGTCATCACTCCACCCAGTTAGCATTATTGGGGGTGTGGTATATATTTTTATTCATACATGTTGAGTGTTCCTTATACATGTAGTACTCTTTTACACTTTCAAAACTACTAACAATCTTCTTGATTTAAGTTATTCTGGTGAAGCCCACTATTAGTTGTTTTTGTGATCGAGTAGTGGATTTAGACCACTCATGTAGATTGATTTCCTTTGTGACTTTTGATTACTTGGACTAAAAACTACTTCAACATCATATTTGGGGGGATTTATAACTCTTTATTCTTATTTTATCTCTTTGCGGGGGGAGTTTTTCCTACATGTTTTTTTTTCTCCACTTTATGAGAGTTATATGTATATTTTAAACTTTTTGATTATTTTATAGAATCCTTATTTATACATGGGGATTTATTACTACATTATTTTTTCTCCACTTTATGAGAGTTATATGTATATTTTACAATTTTTGATTATTTTCTAGATTCCTTATTTATACATATGTATTTTATTTAGGTACTTTGTTTGCATGAACCCATATGAATATTGTTAATCATCTCCATGGCCTTCTTGGCGATTCTTATAGTGACACCAGTGGGGTATCCCCATTAGTGACACCCATGTGGAAGCCCCACTAGTCTTTGTGATCACTTCTCACCATCTTATTGGAGGATGTTCAAGTAATGCTTTATAAGGTTTATCATTCTACCTAGTATTCTAAAGTGTAGAGTTCATATTTAATGATCCTTGTATTCAAAACCATTCTTACTTTCACTTGGCAGTTAAAACAACTTGACATCCTTTTAATTAGATAAGATGGATTGACATCCATAAAGATGCATGGATTCACACTACATCCTTTATTGTATCCACCTAAGATACACTTAAGTGGGTTGTTGGTGTAGGATATTACTTTCCTACTCTTTACCTTACTTAGGTGTTATTTCATTGGAGATATTTATCCCACATTCATGAGGATAATGGGTTTATGCCTTACTTCCATCTATAATGGGGAAGTTAGTCCCACATATATAGGATAATTGGGATTCCCATATATTCTACCTATTTGTACACATATATTGTAAACTCTTTGATATAGAATAGAATGGAATAATATTTGGTTTATTCTTTGTGTGAAATGTTGGAGAGATCTTAGTTGTAAAGTCATATTAATTCTATTAGGTAGGTTATAGATAGATGCTTGTTATATGGGAATAGGATTAAGTCTATTGTGTATAAATAACTAACTCTTTAGGTAACTTATTCTACCTCTATCATGTAAAACATATGGGTAAAACCATAAGAAATATTTGAATTTAGGGAAATGAATGTTAAAACGCATGTGGACTAATTTAATATAGGTGGACAAATTCATTAAACTGCAGTCATTTGAGTATGATTGAAATCATATATAAAATAATAAAAAATGATATAATTATTATGAGACACTCTAATTATGATAATAATCATATTAAACATACACTAAATAATTATTATAGGTGATTGATACAAAATTGGGAAGGTTAAAACCATAAAATGTGAATGGCTAGAAAGGAGTGTGGGAAAGAGTCATGCATATACACAAAAATCATGTATGGTAAATATAAATCAATATTGACATTTACGAGTGTTTAATACCTTATTTGTGCTTATAAGAGTGTGTAATCCTGAACTATCCAAGTACCCAATTACATGAGTATGGATTCACCCACCATGTGAAATTAATTATAAGCTTAGTCAATCCTTGATCTCACATTCTATATGGCCAAGTTGTATATGGATTTATTTTACCTACATATGGGTTCAATATTATAACATCCATCCTAAGTATCTATAATCTTAGATATCCACTTTTAGATCTAAAAAAAAACCCTAATTCCATGACCTCGCTTGAGGTAAGTATAATGGCACATGTAATAGTACCCCTTTCATCTTATACTTGAAAAATATCTCATAGATTAACACTATGAAAATAATAATTATTTTAGATGATCCTATTCTAAGATGTTGAAAATTTAGTGCACCAATTTGAAAAAAATACCAAATTTAATGTTATAAACATTTCCATGATCCAAAGTTGTCTTACACATCGCTATGGTAAAATTTGTAACACCCCAACTGACTTGTGACACAATACACATGTCACCATAATACCACTAATCACCTTATATATATTTTTAATTAGTGCTATAAATACATCTCTTGGTCAAATAATATAGGAGTGTGGGTGGTAGTAGTTTTCCACTTTATCCTATTGGTCTAATTCTTGATGATCTACATTTGTCTTGAAAATATCACATTTCATTAGTGTACCCTTAGGGGGTAGCCCAATAATTTCATGGACATACTCTATGGTAATATCAACCTATATTTTGTCCCCATCCACCACCCATTTGAATGTGATAATGTTTGTCTCCCATAGGTCCAAACAAAAAATTAATGTGTTAGTGTGTATCTCCCATAGATCCAAAAACATAAAAAGAACATTTCAATCTAAAACCACTCAACACATCTCCATGATACCCTCAAACCCCATATTAATTATAATATATTGATTTTCATCTTATAATATATCTATAAAGAATATAAGTTAAGAATAATTTAAAATATTCCATAATCAAGCTCATCTCTGCTCCTATAAAGTTTCAAAAAATAGTACTTAATTAGTCTCTGTTTATATTAAAAATAGATATAATAAAATAAAATCCAAAAAACTTAGCTACATATTTATAATTACATCATCCATTTTTTCAATACATCATCATCCATTATAAAGTGTCTACTTTATTGGCCATATTATTATATGTCATCAATCATTTTATTAACTTTATAATACATTGACCATTCATGTAGACACAATCATCCATTCTAATGTTATAACCACATTGTCCATTTTTGCAAAACAACATTGGCCATCTTCCATAATCAACTAAATTAGTCATTTAACAAAAAATCATCAACCATGTTGATATTCCTAGCCTAAAAAAAACCATCATATAGGATGATGAGGTTATGTAGGCATGTAACCTTATTTATTGCTCCTAAAAATCAAACTTTTGTCAAAACATCATTTTGATTAAAAAATGCATTCTCCCTCTCTTGATCTACATTTCAATGACTTTTAAGATAACTTATACTAGTTATATTTATCTCATTCCCCATTTTTACCATTTTAATCTATCTAAACATCTTAGGTTTAAATGAAAAACATACATTGATGATATATGTGATTGGCCCAATTAGTTTTAAGCTACAACATCTCACCACCACATCTCTCTTCACTATAAATGTTTGTTTCAGAGATTGTAAATGTCTAAATATTAATATATTAAATTAATGGAAATGTAAACTATTTTTGTGAAATAACAAGGAGGGGGATACCAATTAAGCTTTGCATTTTTTTTTAGGGGTTTATCAAATTCTTGGCCATGCATGCACATTTTGTCAAATAATTAACTCACTCAAAATAAAGATTCACTATTTCATTCATTACAATGGAATAAAAACTAATTTAATACCAAAATTTGTATTATTGAATACATAAATAGGATATAACAATAAACATTTCCAAATCTGGGCTTACACATACTTCTTTCCTCCCACGTGTAGAATAATGCACTATTTTAATAAAGAAAAATTAAAAATAATACAATTTTAATCTAAAATTTAAACTCCAAAAGTGTCCCCATAAAGATTATTTCCTTATATCTTCATTGTTATTCCAGCTAATATATATTTTTAATTCCATCCATGAAATGGTTTAGCTTCCAACTATTCACCTTAGGTTCACCAAGAGTCTACCACCTATACAGGGTCATTTTTCTAACGAAAAATTGTCCTCAATTATTTTCTTGGATAAATGTCTCTTATAATTATCTTCTCTCCCACTTGATAAAACATCCTCTTCATACTAAAATTCCTTGGTTCAGAATATTCTTGCCATTTTGACATTCTTAAGTATTTTCTTCACATGATAATATGTAAGCCCCATGGACATTCATAAGAATCTATCCAAACATGAGGTTGTATATAATTTACATCCGTGAACTAACATGCCATAAAATTAATGTAATAAATATAATTTAAGCACCATGATCTAAATTGGTAATGAGTATCCATACCAAAACAACAAACAAATGAAAAAACACACAAAACACGAGTACTAGGTTTTTGGTTGATGAAAGATTGTAAAAACCTTTGGATGCTCCTACATAAAATACATCAAGTTTAAAAATGCGATATCCTATTCACATGGATGTAATAAGTGGAAAAAACACTCTTTTGGACATGAATCATAATGGTCATGGCATTTCCTTCCAACAAACCATGTGCTTTAGCTAATTTTCTTTCTTTTTTCTCCATTTCCAACTCTTTGTTGTTAGTTTCAATTTTTTCCTCTTCATCTCACCTCTAATATTTCATTTTATTATAATATTAGATATACAATAGTCTCTCTCCTTTATGGGATTACACTGGCCATAATTTGTCCTCCTCCACTAAAGGCTTATCCATCTTTCATTCCACTCACTTATGGGCTGAACCCGCCTTTCATCCAACCACCACCACCAAGATTTTATTTCATGCATCTTACTCATCCATGTGGGATTGAACCCACTATAAACTAACCACCTCCTCCTAAATACTTATTGATTTTATTCCCACATTATTTGACCTATTTTTGGATTCTTCTCAACATCACACTTCATTGTTAGCATCTCTTATCTCATAAATAACATCTTATCTATAATTTTAAATATCATCATAACATAATAAAAATATAATTTGAAGACTAAATGATCACCCATACCTCCTAATATCACCTCAAGGACAATATTTAACTTCTCATCTTTTTTTATTTGTAATACTATGCCAAACAACTTATCCATATCTAATGCAACATCATAATATTATCTACATGTTATGTATGCCATATAAATCAATAAATCTTCCTTATATTTGTTGAGATTATGAAACTCACTCTCTTCACTTACAACATCAGGTTATAAAACACACTCTTAGGTTGATATCAAATTTAGATTCACCGTCTCATTCATCATCTACACACTATATGTTTACTCCTCATCAATATTTAGATTCTCATATCCTTGTCCATTTTGCCTACCCTTTATGATAGTATTTAGCTATTATTATGAAAAATCTCCTTCCTTTAACAACTAAAACTAAGATTCCACCTATATTTCTCCTTGAGAATAATCATGTTCCCTTCCTTTTCTACTCTATCATATCTTCGTGATGACATTAATAAAATCCTCCATAGTTGGAACATCATCACCAAGTAAGTCTTTAACCACCACTACCAACTAGTCTCTTGTGTAGATTCTTCACTTTGCTTGTCATACATTTAAACATGCTAGAATACAACACACTTTTTCAATTTATTTTATATTATCTCTATAGACATACTTTCACATTGAACAAACAGATTAGGGAAAACAAGAGTTCCCACAAACATCTCATCATGCCCCAAGGACATGTCCAAATCTCCTTCACTTATTGCATGATTTTCATGGTTTTCTCTCTCATAATAATATCTCAAAATCCCCATATCACCAAAATTTAAGGTTGTCTTATCCTCAATCTCATATCTAATTTTTTATCTTTTACATGGATGATATTCAACCAACTCTCCTTGTGTGTACTTGTTTGCACAACAACTGCTTCCGATGTTTCCTTCATAAAAACTTGTAACTCTCCATGGTTGCATTATTAAATCACCTCTATTTTTTACTTTATGAAAACATATGTAACTAATTGTTTGTCCTCAAACATTATTCCCTCCAAAATAAAATTTACAATTTCATTTCCATATCAAACCAAGGACAATTCAAACTTTTCCCACTCATGGGACATTACAATCTCTTTCCCATCATCACATAATGGGTATCCCTCTTATAATGAAAAATATATCAGTTATGCCTCATCCTTAATGAGGATTTATTACTCCATGTATATCTCTCATACATCATTTTAAACTAAAAATCAAAATTATTCTCCTCACATGAAAGTCTCACCCTTGTGTTATCTTCCAATATGACTTGATATTTTGCATACATATGCATATTTATGTTAATTTTCAACATATTATTTATATAATTACATGGTAACTTCCCATCCTTATTGTATCTCTTGGAAATATTATTATTCATCTCTATAAATCTTCACATCACATGAAGCTTATTAAACTAGTATATCTACAATATTAGGTGTACAAAATAACTCAATATCTTGGAAACCATTTTTTCTCAATCACAAACCTTATTATTACCATTCATTTATCTCCTCACTTGGATATATTTCCAATAAATACATACAATTCCACATAATCTCCTATATGTATCCAATACCCTCATTGGGTCTCAAAAAATCATATCCATAAAATATAAATCAAACTCAACTATCCAAGTCATGAGTTTTTCTAGACTTTCTTTTCCACATAATAGAAAAATATCACCAAAAAATTTAATTCTTTCCTTCACTATAACCTTAGTTAGTCTCTTTCATATATTGGCATATTTTCTTCCACTCTATTGGCATCTCTATAAACAATCCAACCTTGATGTTATGGATAAAAACCCCACCATTATTTATTCCTCAAAACTTTCACACACACTGCACCAACATCACTTTGTATAGTCATCCAATATTACTTAGAATGATTTCAATATCTATGTCAAGCCATCCACCTCACATACTCTTATGTTGTGCATTATATATCACCAAAATAAATAGGATTATCTTTCAAAACATATAATTGACTCAAAAATAGATTCTCTCTCAAATTCCCTAAATAAAAATCAGGACTTCTCTCACACCTAAAACCACCTATAAAATATTATCTCTCACAACTTGTAATCCACTACAAAAACTTCTCTTTCACAGCCTGTAACCACATTTATGAGTTTCTCTCTCACACAAATATAAGGAAACTTCCTTGATTTCATACCACTTGGTTTAATCACAATGAGGGGGAGACCAATTAGGGTCTACCTTTATCTCTTATGTTACATGGGTTTATCAAATCCATGGCCACACAAGCACATTCCATAAAATAATTGATGCACTAAAAATATATATTCAATATTACATTCATTAACATAAAATTTAAAAAAATTTCATCCCAAAATTAATCTTATTGAATAGATAAATATGGAGGAGACAATAAACTTTTCCACTATTGGGCTTACACAGACTTAGACCCTCATACAACTAGTATAACACACTATTTTAATCAAGAAAAATAAAAAATAACATAATTATAGCTATAAATTCAAACTCAAAAAACGTCCCCCCCCCCCCCCCGCCAACATTACTTATTTCATTCTCCCTTTATTTATTCCCCTTGAAATATATTCTAAATTCCATCCAGAAAATAGTTTAACTTTAGACTATTCAGCAAAAGTCTGCCAAACTTCTACCAAAAATATATTACCTTTACAAGTTTATTTTTATAACCTTATAATGAATATCTTCCTAAAACATTTTATTGGTTGAATTTCTATTGTAATTCTCTTTCTCCCCACTTGAGGAAACATCCCCTCCATACTAAAATGCATTCTTTCCATTTGGACATTCTTAAGTATTTTATTCATGTCATAGTATGTATTCCACATGAACATTCATAATAATCTATATAAACATGAGGTTGTATATAATTTACATACTTGTACTAACACACCATCAAATTAATGTAAAAAATATCATGTAAACATCATTATTTGAACTAGTCAATGAGTAGCCATACCAAAACAATAATCAAATGAAAAAAACACATGAGCACTTTATTTTTGGTTGATGTAAGATTTCATGAACCCTTAGATGCTCTTACATCATATTTATAGCCTCCAAACCAAAAAATAAAATTTCAAAAATTATCTCTCAGATTTTATATCTTGGCCATAACTGTGAAAATGTAACTCTTATTGATAAATTGATTAAATCACTATATTTATAGTGTAGTAAGTAATTTTATGGTAATAGAAAAATATTTTTATGAAAAATTCAAAAAATTACCTATTTTATAGTCCTACTAGACTCGTCTTAGCACTAATTTAGCACCTTGCACCATCATGTTTATTATAATTAATTAGGTAAGTGACATTATGTATATCTATTTGTTTACTTTTATTTATCTTAGATTTACCATCATTTATTAGTTCATTTTATTATTATATTATGAGTACTATGTTCATTTCCCAAAGGACCATCTCACATTACACTATTGTTACAAATAATGAGCTTTAGGTGGGGCATATGTGTATACTTATTTTCACTTATTGACACATTTCTCTTATAAGAATTAGTGCATTAATCTCCCTAAGTGCATGTATTAAAGAGTATATTGTGATTGGGATGGGTTGGCTCATGGTGATTTACAATAAATTATGTTATTTTTATTTGTTATCACCTCCACCTTAATTATTTCCATTTATGTTATTTATCCCTTAATGTTCCTATTCTCTATTATGCCTCTCTCTATTCTAATATATGAGTGTTTACCCTATATCATTGACCTATTAGATGATATATTATAGTTCCCCATATTGGCCAATGTCATTAATCAGGGAAATGATGTATTACATCTATCATATACATTTTATACACCATCAATCATGTCGATGATGTTGGTTAATTTCTAGTTTTGAATGTCAGGATTTGAATCCTTATGTATAGGGATCATATTTATCATTTTTAAAAATATATACATCCAATACTCTCTTATCATGCATTTAAATCCATCATATGATTAAGAAGATGAATTATCTAAGGACCTTACACTTGAGGAAGATAAGTTAGCATAACAACTTGAAGATATCAAAGATATAAGCTGAGCTAATGAGGTACACTTAGTCTTTTATGTCCTCAACTTGGGTCTACTTAGGTATTCTTCTTTCCACCTTGATTTCACCTACAACAATTCTCAAAAAAATCCACTTGATCAAAGGGAGAGATTAATGTGTTGATAATCCAACCCAAGCTATGCATACTATACCCACACTCTTTATTTTATATTTTGAATGATATATTAGGTTAGTTCATTTTATTTATATTCACACTCAGATTAGTACACACACACACACACACACACACACACACACACACACACACACACACACACACACACTAATTTACTATTATTTAAATTCTTTTTATTTACATCTCATGGTTTTATTTTACTATTCTTCACATGCTCTTTATTTAGATCTAATGGTTTCCATCTAATGACACCTTTATAACCATTAGTTTGGATGCATTGTGATTATTTTTGAAGTATGTTCACATTATTAATTATAAATAACATAATTATTGATATTAAGTTAATAGAGTTTTATTGGTATATTATTGTTATACATAATAACAATAATATACGAGGTTAATTTTATATAGGTTGTTAGTTAGTTGAATATATTTTTGGTAACAATATATTCATATATAGTGTTTGGTTAGTTAGGATATTATTAGTTTGAGTTATAACTGAGAGATTATGGTGGAGACATGATCTCCCCAATAATAGGAAAGAATTTTACTATATAAATGTAATATCCTGTATGAAGACATAGTGACAGTGAATAATATTATATTATCAATTTGATTAAATATCTCTATGTATTCACCATGAGTTCAATATGAATAGTTTTTGATATGTTTAACTCTAATTGTTACCAATATATGGTATTAGAGTAGTCTGATCCAATTATTTAATGGATTTATGAGATATTATGTAGGGAAGATCCATCAAATTTTTCTTGGCTAACCTGATTAATGGAGAGGACTTTTATGCAAAGGAATTTGTATTATAAGAATTTAGCATAGTCTTTTATTAGTCTTTTAGAATAGAATTTCTTTTTTAGGCAACATAGTGATTTATTGTGCTAAGAGAAGAAGTGGATGTGATCTCCAGGCATCTAGGTATTATAGCATTTAAATATTCTAAGCATTGCATTTAACTCTCTCTACAAATTACATTGGGCACTTGTCATTTGGCATCACCCTCCACTCTGACCTATAGTGGTCAACTGAGGAAATGAAAAAACCTATCAAGGTCATGTTCAAGAAGACCAAACAATATTTATTTGAAACATCTTATATTTGTTAGATCAATTTAGTTGTGTAGAATAGAGAAAATTACAATCAAAGTTGTATGTTGGATTTTATATCTGATCATTTTTCCTATGTGGGTTATTTATTATTATCCTCTGAGATCCCATAGTTTTATGCCTTGCACACAACACATAACATAAGTTAATTCACCCTCCATATCACCTTTGCATATTTAACATATTGGATGAATAGAAGGAAAGATTAAGAATTGATGCTCAGTGTTCCATTCTTTAGGCTTATGCATTCATCTTCAATAACAAATATTTATTTATGTATATCACCTCATATTATACAATATATTTAGTATTTAGGTATTAGTTTTAGTTGGTCAAAATTTTAATATCTTTTTACTTTGTTAAAATTGATGTCAAGTTATATTGGTCTTTAACATATAGCATGCCAAAGTATAGATTAATCTTGAAGTTATTTTGTTGAAATCTATAATTAATTTTAATAATTTGTCAATTTGACTTTATATTCTATTATTAGATTTTAAATTAAATATGACTTGAAAATTTATAGGTTGTAGTATATTTGAGTTAGTTGAGTCAATAGTTTATGTATTTAGTTAAATTTTTAATTATAACTTTTAGCTATATTATAAATTTAATTATTTATAGATTTGAATTATCAAAATGTCAAAAAATAAGTTAAAGTGTCAAAAATAAAAAATTATTTGTAAATGATGCACTATTTTGCTTGTATGCAACATCCTAAGTCAAATCTCGAATGTGTCAGTCTTGTGGGGGGGACCCCATTCCATTCAAAGTGACATGAAATAGAGCTTTACATCTTCATCATCTAAGTAAGTATCTTCCCATACTAGAGGAAGGAGGAAATAGAGGATAGAGGTTTCATAGCCTCTCATTAGCCAGTAGTAATGGGGACACTTTCTGCTCTAGTGGCATTTTTCTTTTCAGTTGTGTGGTATGTTATTTTTAGAATGGTGTGATTTGAAATAAGAATAGATGTTGTATACATATTCATGTTTGTCATAATTAAATTGAATAATCCTATGTCACTTCTCTACAAATGTGATAGTGATGAGAGATATAAGCTATACTTCACATTGTGATGTGGTTTATGGTAAGCCACTTGTAAAACCATTGTTTTGTGGTGTGTGGTAAGCCACTTATAAAACCATTATTTTTAGTTGTTAGTTAGACATTTTTAAAAAAATATGTAAGTTTTGTGATTATCCTCTAAAAATAACCAAATCATGAGTACATGTGCATATATGAGAAAGTTTTTTTTCCCACGTTCACATGAAAGGGGTGTAGACAAGATTAATAATGTTCATAAGGGGGTGAATGTTGAGGTATGTTCACATTATTAATTATAAATAATGTAATTATTGATATTAAATTAATGGATTTTTGTTAGTATATTATTGTTATACATAATAACAATAATATATGGGGTTAATTTTATATAGGTTGTTAGTTACTCAAATATATTATTGTTAACACTATATTCATATATAGTGTTTGGTTAGTTAGAAGATTATTATTATGATTTATAATATGGATATGAGAGATTATAGTGGAGATATGATCTCCCCAATAATAGGAAAGATTTTTCCTATATAAATGTAATATCTTATATGAAGACATAGTGAGAGTGAATAATATTATATTATCAATTTGATTAAATATCTCTGTGTATTTGACATTAATTCAATATGAATAGTTTTTTTTGTGTTTGAATTTGATTTTTACCAATAATTACCACCTAATATAATTTTAATTTTGATTTCTTTCACCCTTTATTCATCATCAATGACACCTTTACAACCCTTAATTTAGATTCCTCACAGATCTTACCTAATGCCATTTTAATTTTTATTGGTTACATATCTTGATTACCATGTATTGAAACCTTGGATATAGTTAGGTTATATGGTTACTATTGTTTGTGTATATTCATGTTTTATATCTCATACAATCTCTTTAATCATGACCCTTATCTATATCCCTAAATAAATTTGTGAAATGATGTCTTGTAAATGTGTTGGATTTAGTATAGTCTTCTATATTTTCATATTTTCAAGAAACCTTATATTGTTAACCATTATATTATTTCATACAACGTGGAGATTGCATGTTACCAAAAAAACCTTCAAATCATTAAAACCCAAACATATTTAAATAATAATGTAAACATGGTTAATGTGTATTCTTACTTTAACATTACTTAATATGATTTTATATTTATTTATAACACTCCTAGTGATGCACTTAATTATTATAACATTAATATGGTCCCTTATGTTAGGTACCCACCCATGGAGTCTATTGATCATGATCCTAATTCAACTTTGGCACCATTCCAATCAAGAATGAAACCTACAATTTTTAATTTAGCATACTATCATTTATCACAATAATACACATGGCACAAGGTCTATGGGCGTTTGGTTAAAACTTATAGACTACACAAGAATCATATTGAACAAATATCCTCACAATCACTATCCCACATGATGGAAATTATGGAAAGACACTCGCCTTCTTCACCTAAGTAGTTTTTTACATTTTTTTATAGTATAACATATTATAGAGCATATTGATAGTATCAAAAATCCATCTACATACAATGAACTCAATCACCTTCATCTTCACAACATTTAGATAGTCTATCTCCTCATAAATCTCTCAAGCACTTCCCCAAGAGAGGGGGACATATTTATTTTTGGCCTAATTTATATTCCCACTCCATGAATGAGTGTTATGTATACCAACAACATAAAAAAAATTAATTCCAAGAGGAATATCTTCTACTAAACAATAACAAAAACATTTTTAACAGTTAAAGGAACAACTTCCCCAATGATACCCTATTTATTATAAGGAATAGTGTCCCCATATACCTAATTTATATCCATGTGATCAACATCTTGCTCATTATACCTAGTTGTGTTTTACCATCATGGATATTTTCAAGGTTGTCCTTACAAAGATCACAAATAAAGTAGATTAAACTATGGTCATAGAAAAATATAAGTTACAATAGTAAATATATGAGTTTGTTGATGAAGTGTTCAATGGAATTCTAAAACCTTTTTGATTTATCATATATTTCATCATGTGTTGGGTGTTGCATTATTATCTTTATCACATAGATTTATTTTATCCACTTATGTTTATGTCTTCCCTTTTGGGTTTATTCAACCTTATTAACTTAACATTACCTTGGTATTTTAATTTTATGACCATTTTCCTCTTGGATTTATCTAGACTTGTAAACTTAACATTGACTTGGTAATTTAATTTAATTTCACTTACCTCTTGGTTTTATTTGTCATTGTTAACTTAACATTACCTTGGCATTTTTTTTTAAATTACACTTGTTGGGTTTATCTAGCCTTGATAGCTTAACATTGCCTTAGTAATTTAGTTTTCATGTATTTATCTCTTGGGTATATCCAACATTTTTTATTTTATGTTTTTTTGGTAGATTATTTTTATTTTACTTCCCTATTGGGTTTATCCATCCATTGCACCTTTCAACCATTTGGTATCTTTATTTTATGATCATTTACCTCCTAGATTTTACCTATATCATTATTTGAGCTAGATCTATCATAGATTTACATTTCATATCTAATGATAGTGTTAACTATTTCTTAAATTTAACTATCCATCTTGAGATTATGTTCACACTCATTCCATAATTTGAGGCACATTCACATGTACTTATCAATCCTTATTTTCATAGTCTCTTCTAAAGATAAAATTCCCCTCTTGTGGTTAATTATTATAATTATATTATTATATTATCTTAATTTTATAGTTAATAATCATATCCCCAATATTATCACTCATATTTTGACTTTAAGAACACTTAGATCAAAGATAATATCACACTATCTTCTAAAGTGAAATTCTAGGAGTATATAAGAATATTAGTTTCTTAGTTCTTATCTTTAGTTGTTAGGTGTAAAATATAAGTATTATGATCTTAAAAAACCATTATTGGGATTTTTATTTTGTATGAATGAGGAAAATATAAAAAGTTAAAGCCAAAATCAAATGGAAAATATAAAAAAATCAAAAACATAAAAGTCAAAAGACAAAAATATAAAAATTTAATCACATAAAATACATTATTATATTCATTGGAGTGCCCCATATCCTATTTTAATATCAAACATTAGAGTTGGTATCATACTAGATTCATAGGTCCATTCGAGTGTAGTGGGTTAGTAGACTAGGATGCAAGGAATAATATCTATCATTTATGTTTCCCATATTTTCACTTAAGTACCCAAACCACACATGTTTTTTATGGAGAATTTAGGGTCCTTATTAATGTGTAACACATTTCAAGAAGGTGTGTATATTTATTTTTACTACATAGCCTTCATGGGACATATCTATACACTTCACTAGTTATCCAAAGATTTGGACTGGCTAAAAAGGGTTTCTAAACCTTTTCATGTCAAAATATCCTAGTTTTTCAAACTTAATTAATGTGTATTATATCATCTAAGTATTTCCTATCACCCTAATTCCAACTCCCTTTTCCATTTAACACATATTATTAAAAATATCCTCTTGATGGAGATTGTTGTTAGTTGGCCACATTCATTTTTTCTACTTTTTATACATCATGCATCATATTCTATTCTTTTGATTTATCTATAACTAAATATTTTTGAGTTTGATAATAACATTTTTGAGATTAAAAAAATCCTAAATATAAATTATCATCTCTTTATTTCACTCTTAAATCTAAACCATTTTTGTCATCTTAGTTTTGGCATTAGATGGTCATATTATTCAAATAAAAAACTCTAGCATAAAAATCAATGTTATTTTCACTCATTATTTTCTTTAATTTTACCATGTATTATGTTTCCTTAGATTCCATATGTAGTTACATTTTATTTCTCATTTTTACTCTTTTATCACATCATTTGTATTGTTGATTTTTTTATCTACTTAAAATAGATATAAATTTTTCACCACTCATATTTTACACTTTATCATTAGTTATTCAATTTTAGTACATACCAATGTTCATATTCATCAATGAAAGAATGAATCAAATGTCATATAACATCACACTACCATGCTACAATTATATAACTCAATATAAAATAATTAATAAGAACACAATATACACATGTATATAACCCTATGGAAAAAAACCATATGTATATATAAAGTGTTTTCTACATTGTAGTAAAACTAATCACATACAAAACATCATGAAAAACCTACACTTGAACCAAGGTTTTGAGATACATTATGTTAATATGTATCCTTTATAAAAAATTGATAAATGGGTTTATCTCTATAATGCAATCCCTTAATTTATCCAATATTATCTCTAACTCCAAAATTCACTCACTAGTCACACACTCTCTATTACAGTATTTATGGTAGTTGTTTGATAAACAATGGTTTTAGGTTAAGGAAAAAAACTAATCATAAAAATGGAGATTATAAAAATAAATCATAATCTAAATATAATAATATATCATCAAAAATAGATTTGAAATGTGCAAATTGGAAACTGAATATGATAAATGCAGTTGTAAATAAATATCTAGATTTTGACTTATGTTTACACTGTCAAAAGTTATAACTAAGATGATATAGGTTTGGAAGTAACCTTAGAGTAAACCCATTTTTTTATGTGGATGAAATAAGTGCCAAAAAAAATTGAAATCAAATTGCTCTATTTTGGTTATGACAAAAATTATTGAATTGATCTTAGTAGGATAAGGTTTGATTTTAGTCACATGGTTATATTATTTTAGATGATGTTAGATCCTCTTAAATTTTTATAAGATCCATTTTTGGTTATTATATCAAATATATCTTCTAATTTTTATAATTTACTTGAGTATATTCAATAATTTATTCTCCTTTATCCCAACCCTAATTCAAGCTAATATATCTTGAAAGAGCATAAAAATAGATGTAATTATAAGAGGATTTTTTAGTCAAACCCTTTTTCTTAAACAGTTTAGTAATTAATACTCATGCACTTCAATAAAAATTACAATTTAATTTTAATACCTTATACCTTATCCCTATGTATGAGATGTAAATAATTAGTATATTATATATGCTTTTTCATGGATTATTTATATTTTGGCATAAGGGGTGCATGCACTTCAATAGATGTAAGAGTTAATAAAAAGAAGATGGAAATAGATCATGTGAGCTTTTATAATTCATTAATTTACTAAATTAAAAATAATTCTTGTGAATATATATAATTAGTGACTTCAAATTAAGGTCTATTGGCACACAAGACAACAATAAAAAAGGTGGAAAGTAGTCAAACAAGGCAACAATACCAAAAAATATGGGGAAAGGGGTCATGATACCTATAAGGAAAAATTTTAAAAAATAAAATGGATCAATTTAGGTCATGTCAAAAATTTAATGACTTAAATTTTTCAAAATCCAATATTGAAGGGTTAATCTTTCTAGATTGACCTGAAACCTTAAAACAATAATTTAGACACTTTGAGAGCATTGAGAGTCATGACAAGGTAAAAAAATAGTTAGTGTATAGGCTTTCAAGTCTTTTAAATTGAATAATGGTATTATAATAGACCCAAAGTGAATAAAAATAAAATTTTTAAGGATAACACAAATAAATGGAAGGCAAACGAGGTCTAACACAAGGAAAAATTCCCAATAAGAGCATAATTTTAACTAATTATCTATAAACATAAAAACACAATAATACCATAACAAATAACTAGTTTTGTATCAAAATAATGTGTCTACATAATACCCCACTTTTGTGTGTGCGTGTGTGTTTACATATCAAACTAAAACAAATAAGATCACATGGAAGGCTATAATTTATAGACAAAACTTGTAAATGTTTAATAAATTTAATACTAGATATGATAATGGATTAAAAGTAAAAAGGAGGAGAGAGTTTATCCTATCATAGTTTCCAAATCCTATGAATTTAAAAATATAAAAAACATTTCTCCTTTAAATATAGAAGAGTATCTTGGTTAGCACGAAGGGACCTTGAATGAGCATCAATAATCATGTGTCTAGTATGTGAATATCTAGTGTACCTATAAGCAATTGAAAAAGTTTAAAATAATATCAATGTATATATAAATATATAATAAAGGAATTGTTGAAATCACTAATTAAAATACAAATAATGAAAAAAAATTGGTAGTATGTATATTTCATTGCCACATCTATAAAATATTTGAATGTGTGAAGTGTGTCTTATAACTCAATGGTGTGCACAATGTGTCTTATAACTCTCTAGTGTGTGATTCTTGGATATAAAAGTAGGTAATTGTAGTGTTTCATATTAACCACCTCTAGTGAAAATATAAATTTTAGTGTTTTCCTCCTAAAATACAAGGGAAAATGGCTTCTAACTCTCTAATTTTTTCCATCATGTAACTAAAGTATAATGAGCAGATTATATGTCCCAATTCTATGGTGTGGGATAGCCTACATGTTACACATCTTAAAATAAAATGATTACACATACCAATTATAAAATATATAAATTCCTAATATGTTATAATCATGTAAAACACATTTATCACACATTTTGGTATAATAAAAGAAATACATCATCATTAAATCACATATATGAACCAAGAGAGTACGTCCATTAGGGGTCTAAGCTATGTAAGTAAATATAACAATGTCATGCCCATGTGTTAGTAGAAGGTAAGAAATGAGGGTTAAAATTATATGCCCTAATGAGAAAAATGTAAGTATGGAAGACATAAATAATAGTGCACCCTAATATGGAAAATATATGAGTAAGAAGGGCACAAGAAGTAGTATGACACAATGTGGGAAATATATAATGAAATAAGCACAATAATAATATGACTCAATGTGGAAAAGATATAAATATTGGGGGATAAAATAATAGTGTGCCATAATGTTGGAAATGTATAATCAACATAAGCATGGGCATATCATGGTCTTAATATCAAATATACATTAAATGGATTAGAACTACATATGCCCTAATATATGCATGGTAGAGACCATGGATACATATGAAACAAGCATATACAACACAAAGAGCTAGCTAGTATGCATGATAAAGATCATGGAACCAATCATAGTGACACATAGTAAACATATAAAGAAATATATGCATACCAATCATATCACAATTAGAGTAAACATAGAAACACTATTAGATGTATAGTATAAAATTAAGTTAATGTCACATAAATTAAATAACATAGTGTCATGTAGATTAAACAAATAAAGCAATGTCATATATAATAAATAATATAAATCATATCACATATAAAAAAATGTGACAAAGAGTATAAAAATAAATAAAACATTATATGGAAGACAACAAATACAATCCAAGCAACTCACACATGAAAGTAGAGAAGATAGAGTGAAAAGAGAGAGGCACACAATATAAAAAACATGTGAAACATTCTATAACCAACATAAATCACTCATATCACACAACATATAGTAATGGTAAATTAAATCACATAAGATAAAATCTATACTAGGATATATTTAATTAATTATAGATATCAATATGATAAGTAAATCAAGAAATAAATAACCTGAGGCTTTGTTAGATATGCCCCTAGACTCGTCATAATTATGCCTCCATTGTGAGTATGAGACTACACCCAAATAACCATGAATCCATAATCATATGTAAAAACCTATATATGATATATATAACTAATAATACCATAAATAATGCATGTGCAAATGATTCCTATATAATATATAGAGATAAACAAATAATCAATATATGATAAAGTATGTAAATAAAAAATTTAAAGGAAAATATTTTTTCTTGATTTATTATTTTTATAATACCTCATGTAATAATTGTAGGAAATAAAACAGGGAAGAAGGGAATCCAAAAGGTAAAAGTGAGAAGAAGAAATAAAGTAAATCAATTTAAATGAAGAGGCTAGAATAATGATATATAAATATTGAGCAAAAGTGGATAATGATGCCAATATATAACTAAAACATGAAATCATATAAATAATAAGGTAAATTTAAAATTAAAAAAAAATAGATTTTGAAATCAAGAGAAGTTAGAGGTAATATAATACCCAAGGTAGAGCAACACTGAAAAAGATCAAAGAATTAATCCCAAAACCCATACAAAAGATAGATTAGAAAATTAAATCAATAATAAATAAGCAAATAAAAAATAAAACTATGTTCAAATAAATTATTCATTTTAGGCACATGGGGTTAGTAATAAAGGTTAACCAATAAAACTATACATGTGACCATACTATGTATTAATATATATGGTTATGTCCTTAGGGTCTAGTTTTAGATGTATTTGGACCATGAGTCTAATAAGGTTAATACATGATAATTTTCACTATCATCATTATTATAATCATAATAAATATAGTAGGCATCATTATTAAAATAATTTAAATTATAATCATCTTTATTAAAAATGGTTTCATTATATTTTTATAAAGTTTCACTTTCCTTTATCTGAATAGTAAGTCATATAATGATTGAATCATTGGAAGGTGTTTTGTTTTGAATATGCATATAAGGCTATGATAATATTACTTTGTCAATGGATGATTAGGTACTCAAAATTTAAGTGCACTTATTTAAATTCATATAATTATATTTTTCAATACCTCTTCAGGTAAAACCACACATCAAATTTATGTGTGTGTCGGGGGGGGGGGGCGGGGTTCATAATTTATGCCTTGATTAATAATCACTTTACTATCATTAAAAAATTTCAAACATTTATAAAGTGTTGATGGTATTTATTCATGTGATTAAGCCATTGTCATTTGAATAATACATCATATGTTTTTTTATCTAACAATAGATGAAATAAAACTAACATAGCCTTAGGACCAATGATCAAAGGTAAGGCAATGTCTCCAAGATGCATCTTGGTTATGCTATTGTACCTTATAATAACTATGGGTTCACCAATTGAATCTATATGTATATATAAGATTGGTAAATGCCATTGTACCCTCTAATAAATTTCATTATAACCACAATTATGTTAGAACCATTATCTACCATAATATTTTTATTAGACTCAAAGTATATCTATGAAACCTTGAAAGAATAATGGACTAATTATAAAGTCTTATTTTTAAAAAAATTGGTCATAAAATGTAACTAGAGGAGGCTTTCAAAATGTGCCATTGATTACAACTAAGAATTTATCAATATTATGAACATTATAAACATGTGGAGGTTGCTTTTGAGTTATCATATAACATCATTTTCATTTTCATATTGGGTATCATGATTTGGTTGAGGGTTGATAAATATTTTAATGGTGTTAATTAGGTTGTTAAACTAATTCATTAAAATTATTATTATGAGATTCTACTTGGATATGGTTATTATCTATCAAGTCATGGATTTCATGCTTGAGAGTTATACATATGTTTTTATGATGTCCAAATATTATATGAAAATCATAGTATACATTATAATCATTATTTTTAGGCAAAGGTAGTGACAAGTCCAATTATTTATAGGGAGGTAAAAATATCATATTGAATTAAAGAAATAATTTAACCACATTTTTAGGACTCTCATTTAACCATGTAAATTATCTTCACTCTATTTATTAGGAAAACATTATCTTGTCAAGTGGTTGATCTAACACATTCATTACCTTTTTTGCCTCATTCTTAGGTTGGAAAGTATTATCATTAGCCTCATATTTGAATGTTGATTCAAATTTACAATTGGATCCACTATGGGTATTGGAATTAGTCCAATATTTAAGCATATTTTATTTTAAAAATCTTGATCTCATAGTTCCTAATCACATGGTAAAATTCATTGAAAGACTGGTAAGAGTCAAATACCACTTTGCTTTTAATGGCTTGGAGCAAACTCTTAGAGAATATACTTTGTGATTCACTATTAATAAATTGGTGAGTCATGTTATTAAGCATGGTTTTGAACCAAATCACATATTTTTTCCACCAACAAACTCAAGTTATTTCCAAATATTTCAAGGCAACTAATATTGAGCCACAAAAATAATGAAAATATTATTAAGATTTGAGATATAAAATTCAACCATGAGTTAATCCTTTAATTAAACATATTTAGTTATTTATTATATCTATGTGATATAATTTTTTAGTTTTATTTCTACTCTAACCCTCATGTGTCTTTAAATTTAATTAATTTGAAGGATTTACAAAAAGATATAAATGAGTCTTAGATTTTTCATGCATATAATAGATTTAGTATTAGGTTTACTTTTGCATTGTTGGTTTAATGGATTATATATATATATATATTTATCTTAACCATGTATTTTTTAAATTTCAAACTCCAAGACCTTGAATGTTCAATTATATTCAATGCAGCTAGGGTAGTGTATTTATTTTCCTTATTGAAATGAGAAAATGGCCACATGGCTCCTTCTTGCCTAAGTATTTCCTTGTATAAATTTCCAAGGTTTTAACTAAATTATAAAAACATGAATTTCCTTCATATGATATATATGAATGTACTATAACCCAAGAGGACAATCATGCCCTTGTTGTTTTACTATCTTATTTATTAGGAAACCATGTGCATGCCATGTGGAGTAAATTTCATATTAAAGCCCACATCCTTTTCAGATTTTATTTATTTTTTATTTCATCAATGATTTGTCACTAGTCATTTATTATCTTGATTGATTAATTTTTTCATCCAAGTGAAGCAAGAGGTAATTAAGGCAGAAAGGCCATGATTGTTTCAAATTTTAAAAGGTGGTCTAAATAAATGAGAATTTGAAGTGGAGATCTGGTTTTAAATATTGAGTGATTATTATGAGTAAAAGATGGAAATTAAAATTGGATAACTTGAAAAACTTTTAAGGACATGGTATAAAAGATGTTAAATGAAGATAACGTTAAATTCACTAGGTAAATTCAAGTCCAATATTACCAAATTGAAGGTTCTATAATTTCCCACAATACAAGGTGTAATGGTGTATGTGTGCTAATAGGAGATGTTAATTTTTACCCCATAGATCAAATTGTCACCCTATCATTTGAAACTTAACATATCTAGTCTTAAGAGTTCCTTAAGATGATGTCTTTTTTGCCCTAATGATTACCAATTTTTTTTTTCATTGGTATAATTTATATTTACATATATAAGCCTTCAAAGATTAAATAATGACTTGAAAAATCCTAGAAGAGCCAGACTGTCATCAAGACATCACACAAAAATAGATTGGTTAGCTCATTTTTGCATTTTATAAATATGCTTAAAATGCCTCTCATGTCAAAATAAATTCGTGGACATGAATTTATTCATGCCTTGAACATTATCTACAAAATTTGTATCTTGATGAGCTTGTTATCTCAAGATATAAATCTTTAAAGTTAATACTATAGAATGAAGTAGGTACGTAGACATCAATTTCAAGCCTCATAAAATAGACATTAGAATTCAAATGATCAAGATCAATGTTTAACATTCAATCATATCAAATATCCAATAACAAGTGATGATATAAAATATCTAACCTTTGCTCTATTCACAATGTTGTTCAATATAATGTAACAAGATCAAAATGGATTGGTTAAGCTATTTTAGCTACATCAATGCCAGAAGGAGATTGCAAAAGATTGATCTAGCTATTGTAATAGTTTTGATGCTAGAATTCTTCTTGGAAATGAATTTATTCTACCATTATAATCATAAGGAGCATCATGCAAGCCAAAAATGGATTTAAAATGGCTGATATGGTTGTCATGGCCATTTTTTATAAGTAATCTTAGCATGATGATCCTTTCTAACTAAATCAATGCTAGATAATAAAAAATATTGATCATACTGACCCCTTCTCCATCAACCTATGCATTTGTCCCCATCTCTTTCATCCCTTTTGTTATATATAAAATATTATAAGCCTTAAAATTGATCCCTCTCTTTGGTATGACTATACTCTACCAAGATTTTCACTGTAACACCTTTATAATGCAATAAAAGACTCAATTCCTTTATTGTGCAAAATGATTTGAAGTGTGTTTTATGAGTTAATTGATGTGTTTAAGTGAATCTATGTATTCCTTATCATGTTTATATTTCCTTACCTTTATGTAGTGTTTTGGTAGTTCTCATAGGTCACTCTAAGTGCCTACATAGTCTACTAGTCAATATGGAAGTGGACAACTGCCCTCCCATGCTAGGTTGACATCTAGTTAATGCCTTATTGTTAAATACTCATGTGAAAACTAATAAAATATTAAGTGAAGTGATGTATATCAGTCTTTAAAATGTCCTATAGTGTGTCTTGTGCAAGTGTGAAGATCAAACACTTGGTGCATCACCTCATTTCTATATGCTTTCATAGATTATTATCAATATCTCTCCCTTTCCCAAGCAAGAGATAGTTTAGGCCTAGCATAGGTGATAGATCCAAAATTAATTCAACATTTTTTAGAGATATAACCCACTTTTAGGTGACCCATAGCCTAGGGTCAGTCCTATGTTGGATTAGGTTTGAACATGAGGACCTGAACAATCCCCTTACTCAGCTAGGGTGTAATCTAGACTACCAACAATTTTGGCACACTTGATGGGATACATTCTCCTTGAGGATATAAAATTTGGATCTAAGGATAAACATATATATTAGAAAAGAGATGTACACATCAAGATCTAAAAACTCTTTAAGTTTCTAGACAAAATTCTCATGCCAAAGGTTACTACAAGGTTAGCTAGTAAAGGTATTCCCCTTGAATTCATTGAGCTACTTGTTGTTTCATATAAGAGATAAAAATTTGTTAGGATAAGACGTTATCCTCAGAGGAAAAATTTATACCTTACTCATCTTATTACCTTAATTAGTACAATCCTCACTACCTAAATGGCTATCAAAAATCATGTATTTATTCCATTCAATAGAGGTAGTCCATTAAACCTAGCCTGGTTGATGATATTCCTATGTCTACTATTAAAATCATCCCATTAATTTTTATAGAACATCAAACAACTACTATTGAGCACATTCAAGATATTACAAACCTTTGTTCCATTCATAATTTTTTTTAAGATATTTTTAAAAGATCAAAACATATTGGTTAAGCTATTGTAGCTGCATCAATGCCAAAAGGAGATTATAAAATATTTATCTAGATAATGTAATGGTTTTGATTGTATAATTATTCTTGAAAATGACTTGATTCTACCATTATAATTGTAAGGATCATCATGCAAGCTAGAAATGGATTGAAAAGGACTGATATGGTTGTCATGGCCATTTTCTATAAATAGTCTTAGCATGATGATCCTTTCTACCTAAATAAAAGCTTGATGATCAAAAATATTGATCATAATGACCCCTTATCCATCATCCTATGAATTATTACCCATCTCTTTCATCCATTTTGTTATATATATATAGTATTCTAAGCCTTAAAATGGATCCCTCTCTTTGGCATGACTAGACTCTACCAAGATTTGTACTATAACACCTCTATGATGTAATAAAAGACTCAATTCCTTTATTGTGAAAACTAATTTGAATTGTGTTTCATGAGTTCATTGATGCATTTAAGTGAATCTATGTGTTCCTTTATATGTCTAGATTTACTCACCTTCATGTAGTGTTTTGGTATTTCTCACAAGTCACTCAAAGTGCATACATAGTCTACTAGTCAATGTGGAAGTGGACAACTACCCTCCCATACTAGGTTGATAGCTAGTTAATTCCTTGTTGTGAAATACTCATGTGAAAATTGATCAAAGAGTAAATTAAGTGATGTCTATTAGTCTTAAAAGTGCCATATAGTGTGTCTTGTGCAAGTGTGAGGATCAAACATTTGGTACATCACCTCATCTATATATGCTTTCATAGATTATTTTCAATCTCTCTCCCTTTCCCAATAAATAGATAGTTTAGGCCTAGCATAGGTGATATATCCAAAAGGAATATAGCCTTATCTAAAGGTCAGATCTAAGTTTAGGTGACTCACAACCTAAGGTCAGTCCCATATTGGACTAGGTTTAAATAAGAGGACCTAAACAATCCCCTTGCTCAGTTAGGGTGTAATCTGAACCACAAATAATTATATCACATATTGGGGGATACATTCTCCTTGAGGAGCTGAAATTTGGAGCTAAGGAGAAGCATCTTCAGTAGTAAAGATACATCCATATTAGGAGATAAAGACTCTTCAAGTTGTTAGACATCATTCACATGCCAAAGGTTGCTACAAGGTCATCTGGTACACGTATTCCCATGTAATTCATTGAGATACCTATTGTTTCATCTAATAGAGCAAGATTTAATAGGATAAGACCTTATCTTGAGAGGCAATGTCCATGCCCTGGTCATCCTATTTCCTTAAGCAGTGTAATCCCCACTACCCAAATAGCTATCATAAATCAAGTATTTATTCCATTCAATAGAGATAGCATATTGAACCTAGCCCAATATGATGATATGTATATATACTCTTAAAATCATCCATAATTTCTATATAACATCAAATAACTACTACTAAGCACATCCAGGATGTTGCCAACCTTTACTCTATTCATAATGTTATTCAAGATAAGGTGGCTATAAGACTGGTTACTACTTCCTTCAAAGGAAAATCATTGAAGTGGTATAAAAATATTATTTTAAGTTCCATTACTACTTTGGATGAGTTAGGAGCAACCTTAATCAAACAATTTGAGAACAAATCTGATCACCTATCATTAGTTCTACCATTCAAAGAGCTCCCCATGAGTTCATGTCTGATTTTAATCTTAGATTCTAAAAGACATGGACTAGGATTCATATAGTGATTAGACCATCCCCATAATTTTCCTTCTTGTACTATCTAAAATCCCTTAATTCTAATATCAATGTGATGATATAATCAATAGGTGGTAACACCTTGCCAAATGCCTATGAAGTTGTCATAAGAGAAGAAAATAGTTTGATACAAGATGGTGAGCTTTCTCCTAAGCCTCTAATTCCTATATTCCTAGAGTTTCAATCTACTCCACCACCTCAAGTTCCCAAATTTCCATCATTAGATCCCATCCCATCTTTTAAATCCCAAGTTGCATCCCCTTCTAGTCAAGTTAGTGAGATTGGAGAATTGAAAAGTCTATTATAATCTTTTGGTAATGAAATATTTTAACTCAAAAGATAGAAATACCAAGGTAGGCCTTATCAAAAATAGAATCAAACCTCCTATCAGTATTTTAGAGATCAAAAGCCTCCTTATCAAGGATCTAGGGAAAATAGACTACCTTATCAATCATAAGGAGTCATGGTTACAACTAAGCCATATGTATCTCTTGACCCTAATGTACCAATAAGTTCAAAGTCCATTGTTCCCACACCTCAAAAAAATTTGATGCATGACTCAAATTGGCATCCCTCCAACCTCAATGATGTTTAGAAGGAATCCTTGGTATCACAAAACATTACTATGCCACAAATGACACAAGAAGAATTTTCTCTTCAAGGAGGTTAGTATCAAAAGAAAATTTTGGTACCCAAAGGAGAGGCTCAACAAGTTTAAGGGAAACCTAATTCTATTAATGTAAATTTGCAAATGGATGATTATGTTGCTTTCAATCATGGTGGTGAGACTAGTAGTCTAAGTGGTCAAGTTGCAGCTATAACTAGAGCCAAAAAAAGAGCCATTGATGAGGCTAAAGATGTGACTAATGATCCAAGTAATCTTATTTCTAAGGGTATCAAAGATCAAATTTCTACCCTTATAACATAGAAAAATAGAATGTAGGGGCTATGAGGTTCCTTCAAATACCTCTAGTTCATGAACAACTAATGGTTTAAAAGGTGCAGCCAAAGGTCAGTGGAGCCTCATTCAGCATAATAGATCATATGAAGAAATCTAATTTCATAATTAGCATGTGAGATTACATTGATATTATAGGACAAAAGGATATGCTCATCTAGGAGATTTCAACTCTCAAGGTGTCTCCAAAGCTAGTTGAGAAACAAGGTGTTGTCTTAGCTAATTTAGACCAGCTAATGAATAATCAAGTATAAAAATTACACAAAATGGAAAAGGTGGACAAATATAAGGAAAAGTCAGGTAAAACTCCTCCCTTTTACCTCTCTTTGATAGTTGGTGATTGTCTAGTTCATAATTGTATGGTAGATAGTGGAGCTAATAGCACTATAATGCCTAATAAAATTAAGGACAAGCTTGGTCTTGTCTATGATCCAAATAATAAAGGAGTATTATAATTGGATGGTTCACCAAAAAATATAGTAGGAATCATTAAGTATCTGAGTTGACACTACATGCCTATCCCAATGTTACCATTCAATAGGATGTAGTTGTGGTGGACTTACCTCCCTACTTTTCCATGTGTCTATCATGGGACTTTACCTCAAATATTGGAGGATAATTTTCAGTTTATTGGACATATTTGATGTTCAAGACTAGGTATGGTACCAAGGTAATCATACATTTTGAACCTATTTCACAGTTCCATTTGGAACCATATATGCCAAACATTTTGAACACTAATTACCTTATCTCAGATGTGGTGATAGAAGATAGTGTATAAGAAACTAAATCACCTTTAGATGGGATACCAAATTTTTTCCTTGATTATTGGGCCTATATCTCACATGAATATTATCCTTATAATCTAATTGAATAAGGACTTGGTGCTTATTGCTTGCATGAGAAAGGTGTACCAACTCTAGCCTTGATGAAGGATGATGAGCCCAGTGATGACCTTTAGAAATTATACTTTGATGGGTTAAGGAATAAGCATATTACCATGGATAGAATTATTTTTATTTCTCCAAAAAATAAAAGGCACTTCTCATCTATTAAGTTTCAATTTGGTTGTTCAAACAATGCTACAGAATATGATGCACTAGTTCATGGTTTGCAATGGGCTAGGAAAATGAAAGTCAACACCTTGCAAGTCTTTGGTGGTAGTGAACTTGTAGTCCACCAAGTGAGAGGTCTTAATGTATGCAAAAACCCATTGCTTAAATCTTATAATGATAGAGTATGGGACTTACTTGAAGAGTTTTATGCCTTTAACATTTAGGTAATACCAAGAGATGAGAACAAACATGCAAATAGTTTGGCTACCATTAGGGCATAATTTAGTATCCCAACTGATGTAAGAATTTAAAAAGTCTAGTCACACATTAAAGTGGCTATAATACCTTCTCTTTTAGATAAAAATTATAATTGGAAAGTGTTTGAAGATGATAATTAGATTGTTAGGTTATTACAAGAGGAATCTAAGTTTTCCTCAAGAAATCAATCAAAACACTTGTAGTAGTATAGTGATCATATTGTGAAACTAAAAACAAATAAGTTGCCCAAGGGATTGGTCACACTTGAGAACATATTCAATGGTGATGATGAGTTGAGGAAAGAAAAGTCAACTTTATCAATAAAGGAAGAACACCATGCCAATGTGGAATTTTCACCTAGTAAGAACCTAAATTTGGGTAAGGTATGCACTTATTCAGAAAAAGAAGCTTTCATTGAGTTATGTGCAAACTTTGCTAATGTATTTACATGGAAATATAATGATCTCAAGGGATTTGACCCAAATCTAGATTAACACACCATGGATCTAGAATATGAAACCAATCTAGTGAGGCAAAGATAAATGCATATTAATCCTAAGCTCAAGCATTTGATGAGAGATGAACTTCATAAGCTTATTAAATCAACTATTATATTTTCAATCAAGAACTCAACTTGGATGGCAAACCTTATCCCAGTATAAAAAAAATAATGGTGAAATTAGACTATGTTAACTTCCATGACATAAATAAGGCTTCCCTTAAAGACCACTATCCAATACCATCAATGGAATATATTTCATAGTTGGTTACAGGCTCAAAAAGGTTCTTCTTATTAGATGGCTATAGTGTCTATAACCAGATTTTGGTCAAGGAAGAAGATCAATTCAAAACAGTATCCACCACAAAGTGGGGGACATTTTCATATATAAATATTCCCTTTGGTCGATCTAATACTAGAGAAATTTTTTAGAGAGCCATGGATATGGCATTATAAGGCCTTCTTAACAAGTATATGCTAGTTTATTTGGATGATATAATAGTTTTTTCAAAGAATGCAAGTGAGCACATGGTTCACCTTGAGAAAGTATTTTGAATGGTGTAGATAATTTGGGGCATCCTTAAATCCCAAAAAGTGTGTCTTCTTCATTCATAAAGGTAAACTTGTTGGACATATAGTTTCAAAACATGGCCTAAGCATATATCCTGAAAGGATAGCCTCAATTCTTATACTTTTATCTCCTAAGCACAAAAGAGCTTTGAAAAGTTTCTTAGGAGAGATCAATTTTATCAGAAGATATATCTCAAAATTTTCCACTTTAGCTAAGCCACTTAAAGCCATGCTAAAGAAGAATCAGAGCTTTAGCTGGTCCAATGAAGGTGTAAGGAGTTTTGAGGAAATTAAGAAATCCATGGATAGTGCTCCTATGCTCATGAACCCAAATTTCTCAAAGGACTTAATTTTTTACACCTATGCTAATATTGACACCATTTAAGGCATTCTTATGAATTAAAACTAGGAGGCCTTAGAACATCCAATAGCCTTATTTAGTGAAGCCTTGGAAGAATGTGAAACATGGTACTATTTTGTTGAAAATCATGTACTTTCTATTATTAGATATCTCAAGAATTTTAGATACTTGTTAGCTAATAATAATATACACCTAATGGTGGCACATCCAAGTGTAAGGGAGTTTCTCTTAAACAAGGACATAAATGAGAAAAGACATGGTTGGATAATAAAAGTAATGGAGTATGATGTGGAGATCAAGGTCACAAATTTGGTTAGAGGTAGAAGACTTTATGAGCATCTAGCCTAGGACTTATAAAAAGCCAATGAGGTGGTTATGGTGTCAATTGATGAAGTTGTACCTGACCATACCCCACCTTCTAGCTGGTATCATGATTTGGTAATATATCTCTAGGATGGTCTTTATCCCTCTCATGTAACTCCTTCAAAAATAAGATATTTTAGATTACAATCTATTATATTTCTTCTTTTTGATGGTGTTTTGTTCAAGAAATATATCAATGACATGTTGTTAAGATGCATTAAACAACATCAAAAGGAAAGGCTACTTGAAGAGTTCTATGATGGACATGGTGGAGGACATTACTCAACAAGGATTATAACCCATAAGATAATGAGAGGTGGGTATTATTGGCCAAGCTTATTTGGTGTTTATCATGCATGGGTTACAAAATGGAGACAAGGTGTTATGTTTGTAGAGAAGGTGAAGATTTTAGCCTTACCTCTCCAACTAATTGTAGTGGATCAGCCCTTTGTCCAATGGGGATTGGAATTTATTGGTCTCATTAAACCCCCTTCAAGTTTAGATCATAAATGGATACTAACTACCACAGACTTCTTTACTAGATGGATAGAAGTAATGGAATTGAAGGAATAAAATGAGACCAATGTTCTAGATTTATATGAAGGTTTGCTTACTAGATTTGGAGTCCCTATAACCATCATTTTTTATAATGATATGGCCTTTTTGGGGTCTAAAATAAGACAATTAGTAGTTTAACATGGTGTTTTTCTCAGCACTTCCTTAGACTACTATCCTCAAGTCAATGGCCTTGTTGATTCCACTAATAATAACCTATTGAATATCTAAAGAAGGACCATTAAGGATGATAAGAGGTTATGGTACCCCAAATTAAATTTAACTCTATGTATTGATAGGATCACCTATAAGAAGCTAATATCCAACTCCCCTTACAAGATGGTATATCGTAAGGAAGAAATAATACCTATTTATCTTGAATTTCCTATCCTAGAAATAATACATCAACTTGAGTTATTGAAAAATGAGCCTATATAAATTAGATATGTTGAGTTTATGGAGTTGGAAGAGACAAGACATCAGTCTGTGATAACCATCAAGAAAAGGTAAAGATAACCTTTGACAAAGGATCTTCTTCATGAATTTTTGAAGAAGGAGATTTAGTCCTCAAGTGGGATGAGGATAGAGCTAAGCCAAGAAGGCATACAAAGTTTGACTCTATTTGGAGTGGTTTATACACAATCTCTAGCCACAAATCCCACAATGCCTTCTAATTTACAAGGATGGATGGTGAAGAGGTTCCTATCCTAGTTAATGGGATACACTTGAAAAATTTCTATTAAGGAATCTAGGTTTCATGTACATAATTAGTTGTTTGTTTTCCTCCAAGTTTTATCTTAGCACATTAGTTTATTTTATTTTGATTTGTTTAGTTAGCCTCCCTATTTTCTATGTTTCGCTTCTTGTTTGGTGGAATTCAATTCCTTTAAAAATCAAAGGGGTTATTTACAACTATGAATCAAAGTTTTCATTAATTTATGAGTCCAAAAGTCATGTATATGGTTTGGTTATCAAGCATAATAGGCATGATTCACAATCAAATTGCTAGAATGTTGTTAGTTTTACCCCCATAGATCAAATTATCACCCTATCATTTGAAACTTAGAATATCTGATCTTAAGAATTCCTTAAGATAATGTCTTTTGTGCCCTAATTATTCCCTATAATTTTGGTGCCTTGGTTTAATTAATATCTACAAATATAATCCTTAAAAGATGATTAAAAAATGACTTGAGCAAGCTTAGAAGAGCCAAACCATCATCAGGACATCATGCAAAAATGGACTGGTCAGCTTGTTTGTACATTTTATAAATATTCTTAGAAATCCACTCAGGTCAAAATAATTTCATGGACATTAAGTTCTTCATGCCTTGAACATTATTTGCAAAATTTGTATCTTGATGATATTACTATCTCAAGATATAAAGCTTCAGAGTTAATACTATAGAATGAAATGGGCACATGAATATCAAGTTCAAGCCTCATGAAAAAGCCATTAGAATTCAAATGATCATGATCAATGGTTAACATTTAATCATACTAAAGATCCAATGGATAATGATAATTTGACATATTTCAGTGGGTCCCAAAGATTAATGGCACACATTTGATCATGCATATAATATCAATGATGAGAATCAAGTCAAAATATCAGTGTGAATGTAGAGCAGACAAGTGTTAAGATCTTGGGTGCCCAATCGAAGATCTAATGGTGTACATTGATTGATAAGACTAGTGGGCCCAAATAAATTGATGGTGCATGTTTCATTATACAAAGGGAGATCAATGGTAAGTGATGAGTCAATAAGTTAGTGGATCTCAAAGATAAATGAGAAGCTACCAAGTGTCATGAGTGCATCAAACTGGTATAAGATCTATGGTGCACATTTATTTGTATAAATAAATATCAATGGTGCACATGTAACATGAGAAAGTATATATAATGGTGCATAATCAAGTTGATCAATGGTCAAGATTAAAAGTTGGTGATTAAGAAAAACAAAGATCAATGGCATGTGATCACTGAGCAAGATCAAGATCAATGGTCAAGATTAAAATTCAAAATCTAGGTCAAACCAGAGTAAATATCTCAACTAATTGCATGAGTATGACCCTTTTATCCATTATTGTATGCCAAAAATTAACTAATGATGAGAAATTGATGCTAAAACAAGATCAAAATAGATTAGTTAAGCTATTGTAACTACATCAATATTAGAAAGAGATTACAAAAGATTGATCAAGCTATTGTAACAACTTTAATGTTATAATTCTATTTGAAAATGACTTGATTCCTCCATTATAACTGTAAGGAGCATCATGTAGGCTATAAATGGATTGAAAATGACTAATATGGTTTTCATGGGCATTTTCTAGAAGTATTCTTAGCATGATGATCCTTTCTAATTGAATCAATGCCAAGTGATCAAAAATCTTGATCATAATGACCCCTTCTCCATCATCCTATGAATTGGTCCCCATATCTTTCATCCATTATGCTATATATAAAGGCTTCTAATCCTTAAAATGAATCCATCTCTTTGGCATGATTGGAATTTGTCGATATTCTCACTATAACACCTCTATGATGCAATAAAAGATTGAATTTCTTCATTGTGAAAACTAAGTTGAAGTGTGTTTCATGAGTTCATTAATGTGGTTAAGTGAATTTATGTATTTATTGCATATATATATATTTCCTCACCTTCATGTAGTGTTTTTTTATTTCTCACAAGTCACTCTAAGTGCATACATAGTTTGTTGGCCAGTGTGGAAGTGGACAATTGCCCTCCCATGCTAGGTTGACAGCTAGTTAATGCTTTGTTGTGAAATACTCATGTGAAACTGATCAAAGAGTAAATGAAGTGATGTATAGTAGTCTTGAAAGTGTTATATAGTGTGTCTTGTGCAAGTGAGAGGATCAAACATTTGGTATATCACCTCATTTCTATATGCTTGTATATATTATTGTCAATCTCTCTCCCTTTCCAAGCAAGAGTTAGTTTAGGCATATCATAGGTGATATATCCAAAAGGAAGACATCATTATCTATAGTTATAACCCAATTTTAGGTGACCCATAGCCTAGGGTCAGTCCCATATTGGGCTAGGTTTGAGCAAGAGGACCTGAACAATCCCCTTGCTCAGTTAGGGTGCAATCTAGACCACCAACAAGAGACTTACATATTCAATCACAAAGGTTAAAATTGGCCTTTTATAAGTAGATAAAAAATTATAAATAATTTTTTGGTGAACATATCTTACATATAATAATGGTATCAAATATGTGGCTTTTCATTAGTTAGAAATTTATTATCAGGAGAATCCTAAGATTTTAGTTCCTAGAAATAATGGCCTAAATAAGCAAGTGGAATTCAGGATTAGTGAATATGCATAAGGATTAATATAATTTTATTATAAATGCCCTTACTTTGTTGTTATTTTTGATCCTAGATAAATAGGAGATATAACAAGAAACATTTTTTATATTTCATTACTTGTTAAGATAATTTCAACAAGCCAAATTTCTATGAGATTTTTTTTCTCTTTATATTCTTGTAATGATAATGTTGAAAATAAATAGACAAAGAAGATAATATATTTCTCCAAATGGTATTATGGTTTTAATTTTGTATATATTATTATTTTAAATGTTTCTTTTAATATCTATTTTATTGTGTTATATAAAATTTGAGCAGATGTTATTTTTATTAATGAATGAGTAGATGTTGGAAAGTGAATTTTATTCTACTAACTAGTGATCATTTGAACTGCTATTAGTTTATTAGTAGTTGGAAAGGCTTTGTAAATTTTTTGAATCTTTTAGAATTTATCTTTATCTTTGTGATTTAATTAATAATTTTTATAATTTAAAATGGAACTTATTTTTATAAACTTGAGTTATTGATAAGATTATAAAAAATCAGTTTTATTTTCAATGAGATCTCCTAGTTTTCAAAATAGAAATATGATTTTTAGAAATTAGTTATTGTATTACTAATAACTAGTAATAAAAATATTAATTTTTATAAAATATAATGGGTTGATATTTGTTAATATAAAGTTAATGGTGATCATTTTATTTTTAGGCAATCATAAGTAAGTTGTAAATATCAGGTGTAACAAACTAATTATAGATAGGTATTTATTAACTTAGATTTTTATATTTATATTTCAAGGCTAAGGTAACCCATACATTTGTATTTATTATATAATTAATAACCCCTTAATAACATGTATTTGTGCTAAAAACTAACCAATAACTTAATAATGGAATTATCCTTCACAAAGGGTTAAAAATTAGAGTAACTAGGTCTAGGTCAATCAAATATCAAATATTAACACATTTTGAGATTCATGGAAAAATAAGAAGAGATAAAGGTATCCATATAATATCCACATATGTAGGACTTCATCATAATCTAGTTGTAGCCAACATATAAAAAACATAAGGAGACATTACTAACCTAATGGTTGCTTGCTTAATGGGCATTAACTTAAATATTCGTAGAGTCACCCATGAACTACCATGAAACTCAAAAAAATATCTTTATAAATTATTAAATGATGAAATAAGGACTATATAGGAATCTATAGTTGCTTTCAAGGTCTCTCTAAGACTTATTGATGTTATACATGAAGATGTTGCAAGAAGGCTCTTTCCATTTACTTTTGAGGGACCTACTTATGGATGGTTATTTAACTTAACACTCAGGGATTTTACTAATTTTTTATAATTTTAGGACACCCTTATAAGTCAATTTGGAAAATCATCAAATCTTAGTGTCAAGTTTACAAATTTTTCCATGATTAATAAAGATATTAATGAAAGTATGAGAGACTTATATGAAAGTTTCCAAGGTATCTATAGTTTTATTCTTGTGAATCATAAACCTCCTCCCATATATTTACATATTTATTTAGATGTTTAAGACTTGGTAACTTATATATTTACAATAATATATTCTACAACTACATTGGTGGAGTCCCAAATAAATCAATTTCAATAGAAAAATAATTGATGCCACAAGTATTGAGTCAAAACATTGTTCAAAAGATAGAGACCATAGCAAATCCAATGTTTCCATAATTTTTTTGAGCTATACCTAATCCAAATATAATATTGAAAATGGATTTAGTTTCAAAGATATAATATTCATAAGTCACAATCACAAAATCTAGTACAAATTTAAATAAATTGGAAGATCTCACTAAAATGATGAAAAACATACCTAATTATTTCACTAATCTTAAGAGAAAGGTTAACTATGGATAGAAGGATCAAAATATAATAAATTATTCCTTCCAAATAAATATAATATTTCCACTCAACCTAATAAAACAAAAGGTAGTCCTCTCTACTTGTTTGGATATAATATAATAGAAGACATGAAGAATACTATGGAAAACATCACACTACATGAATTATCTCAATTAGATAAGCAAAGATATTTTCTACTTAAATATCTCTCAAATAAAGGGAAATCTAAGGCATCTTATAAAATATGATCACTTATAAATGAAAAATAGGTACTCCCCCATTCCTACTTAAAGTTATAATTTTCACAAAAAAACTTATGAAATTAATTGGTAGATCTGGGAGCTTTTGCTAATGTCATGCCACTTACCATTTGTAAAAAATTTTGACTAAAACTTAAAATTTCCACTACACAATTTTTCCTATTAGACAAAACAAATGTGATCATGATAGGAAGCTAAAAACCATCCACATGCAATGAGCCACATATCCTAGAGTTCAATATATATATAAATATTTAGGTAGTAGAAATTCCTAAATATTTTGGGTTGTTATTAAGTAAATACTTGTCCCACATTTTAAATGGATAAATAACCACATATTATGTACACATTTAGATACCATGTAAGGGTTTAATAAATCAAATATGAATTTAAAGAGAGCCAAAGATAAATTATGTGATAACTAATTATCACCAAAAGAGTGAAAATGTTGAGGTAGTATCTATAGACATTGTTGTGTTCACTTTAAACACTAAATATAATTATGTTTAAAACTTAGACCCTAACATAAGCTCTCAATATTAGACTCTATATATTCATTGACCCTGATATAAACAAGGCTTGGGCACCAAAATAGTTTTAATTGACACTATAGGTTGAGAAACTTTGTTAATTACATATTATAATTTTCATATACCAACAACATAACAAAGTTTAAATCTTTGATCCTTGACTTGAATTTTTCCATAAGTCATGGTGTAAATAAGCTAAAATTTTATGGTGACTCTGATTTAATTATTGAAAAAATTAGAAGAAATTTGTGTTGTAATTCTAAGTTTCTAAATTGTTACAAATATAGAGTTTGGGACCTTATTGAGAATTTTTAGCTTTTAACATATTTTTTATACTAAGAGAACACAATGAAGTATTTGATTATTTGGCTACATCTACAACAAATTTGTTACTTTGTCCAAAAACATTGAAATAGTTTTCAATATAAATAATCACCACACTATCCACACCTATAAACAATGAGAGTTTTCAAGTTTTCAATGACGATGAATATATCATTTAATAATAACTAATACAATATTTTTTAAGATCAATTTTGGATGAATAAAAACATGATGGTTAGATGTGTGAAAAGGAAGATGGAATAATTGGACTAAAAACCAAAATATTCCAAAAGGAATGATTTCACTATAAAATATGTTTGACAAAAACATTATGAATCCTAAAAAAATTTAGGACTTGATTTATAAATATCAAACTCAAAAAAATATAGGCAACCCTGAAAAACCTTACATAGTAAATATAGGAAAAAAATTATTCTAAGGGATAAAGAACCAAATTAATTTTGTTGTCAATGGAATTCAAATAGACACTTCATGATATTATGAAGATATGAAATTATTTAATCCACAAATCATGACCCCCACTATTACACTCAATCTAAATTCCCAACCCCTTAGACAAATATAATGACCAATTAATTTGGTTTTAGAATCTCTTATATACAAGGAAATTGATAATCTCCCTCTCAACTAAAATTAGTTTTCTTATTAGATATTCTACTTGGTTGGTTAATTTTCCTTGCACAAAATAAAAAAGAGAGATCATGTTCTGTGTCAAATTTATAATATTAAACAAATCTTATAAAAGGGACACATATCCCTTATCTTCTCTATACAAAGTTGTATAAATAGTAAATGAGTCAAAATTGATGTCACTTTTGGATGAATTTTTAGGTTATAACCCAGTATTAGTAAATCAATAATATGGATATAAAACAACTTTCACTACTAGGTGGGGAACATTTTTCTACAAGAGGATTCATTTCAGTCTTATTAAATCAAGTGTAACTTTTTAGTGAGTGATCAACTTCTCTTTCAATGGGCTAGTAGGTAAGTACATAAATATTTACATGGATGATATAACTATTTTTTTTGAGAATAAAACACAATATCTCAAACATCTATGTGATTTTTTTCAAAGATGCAGATGGTATGGAATTTTTAAGAATTTCAAAAATGTTTTTTATGTTGAACAAGTTAAGATTCTCATGCATATCATTACTTAATATGGTAGATTTATTTATTTATAAGGAGTTGAGGAAATTTAAAATATAATAATTCCTAATAGTAAAATAAACTAAGATATTTATTTGGAAAAATATTTTTTAAAGATTATTCATCTAAGGATTCACAAAAAAATTGACATCTCTGACTTCTATGTTAAAACATGATTCAAAATTAGATGGATGAAAGAGGTGAGGCAATATTTTCAAATGATTAAAGAAGAAATCAATTTAGCACTAGTGTTTAATATCCCAAGTTATGATTTTGATTTCAAATTGTATTCCTTTAACTCATAACATTCAATTATTGTTGTTCTAAGATGGAAACATATAACAAAATATGAAACACCCATAACATTTGTGAGTTACCATTTGAAATATGTATAATCAAGGTATTTCTTTGTTATAAAACAAGATTATGCCTTGGTGAAAGTGGTCAAGAATTTAAAAACTTATATTTTAAATAATCACATTCATTCCATATTCCTTGGCCTCGTAGTAAAGGCATTATTGAAACTGATAGAACTGAGAGAATAAATAAATAAATGGGAATATATTATCTAGGAATTTGACCTAGAGATTAAACTAGAAAATTTAATTTGAGGTAAAGGATTATGTCATCTTATTGTAGAAGGTAAATCTTTAAAATATTTTTAAATACTAGATATTAAATATTATGACACTATCCCCATGGATAAAAATAAGGAAGTTAAGAAAATGGTATAAGGACATTGTCTAACACCTTCTCCACAAAACCTTTATGAGGAATACAAATTATAATCAATAAAAAGATCTAAAATTGAAATATGTGAATCATAAAATTTCTAATGGATTATTATATATGATAAACTATGAAGTATTTTATCTTAGGTACTAGGACAAAGAGAAAGTAAAATTATTTATGCAATAATTACATGAAGGTATGGGAGGTGAACATTCCTCTAGGGACACCACTTCACACAATATTGTTATATAATGTTACTATTGGCCCATTATTTTTAAGGAAACTCATAATAATGTAATAAAATGTCATGCATGTCAAATATTAGTTTGAAGATAGATTTTTTTTAGAATTCCCCTCTAGTCAGTAACAGAAAGAAAACCATTTGTCAGTAGAGGCTAGAATTTGTGGGCATAATAAGTCGCAACACATCACTTGGACACAAGTTTATTTTAATCCATAAATATTATTGTAATAAGTGTAAATAATCCACATCCACAAATTATAGCATCACAAATGAAGTAATAAATTTCCTGGATGAAAATATTTTCAAAAGGTTTGGTGATCCTTTGTCATTAGTCTGTGATAACGAACCAAATTTTAGATAAAAAATGACTAGGGCATATGACCATGGTGCCATACTAAATTTTATGACCAAATAATACTCTCAAGGGAATATATTAGGGTAATACACCAATAATACCTTGATATATGTATTTGATAAAACTACATACAAAAATCCTAGAAGATGCCCCACTTTATTGAAATATGCTCTATGGACATATAATACAAGAATACAGAAGTCCTTAAAATCACCTCCCTATATTATTGTGTATGTAAAATAATTAATTTTATTGATCAACCTACTTATTCCTACATATCAATTCATACAAGAGTACTAAGAAGAATAAAATTCAGTTCAGGACATAGTGGATAATATTATCAAGTTGTTAAAAAAAAGGGATAAAGAAATTTAGAATTTTAGTAAAAAGTAGGATGTATTCAAAATATGTTTTGATAACAGGGAGACTCAAAAGGATTTAATTTTTTTTTTAATTGATGTTAATGTGGGATAAATCCCATGAAAATAATGATATCATGATATATTCCAAATCTTATGGCTAGGACCATACAAAATCTTAGAAATTATAGGAGAAAACATATTCAGACTCAAACCTTAGGAGGAAGAAACTTAGCATTTCCAATAAATGGGAGCCACTTGAAACATTATTTTGAATACATTCCAACTAAACACGTTTAGTTTCATTGAGATAGTATTTTATTTTATTTTGGGTTTCGATTTTGTTTTTTTCTTTCAAATGTTACTTGTTTTGTTTCTCTATCATCATCACTTATTTTAGGTAAGTATTCAATGTCCTAGTTTAAGTTTTATTTTCAATAAGTGGTTTTAATCTATAGATATTTAATAAAATAATATTTATAAAAAATATACCATATAATCTTAGATAAAAAAATGGGAACTCACTTTGTAAATTATTCTTGTATAATTTTAAAACAAGAGTCAAGGTTGAATACCTTATTTAAAATTGATGAGGGTAAATAGGAGAAAATGAGGTTAGATTAAGTAGATATTATGGAATTTAATTTATTAATTTAAATTCCATCCCCTTACCTCCAAAAAAAATGACATGATAATCAAATTAAGTATTCCAATTGACAATGAAAAATCTAAAGGGAAGATCTAGTCCAATTTTACCAAAGTGGTTCAAAATATCTTAGAATCTTCATTGGTTCAAAACTCATAAGTTATAATCATAAAAAAAGATAATTCAATTAAAATCTATTGGGGATATGGATTCCTAACTAATAGTAGATAAATTCCTATATTGAATTAGAGGTGTCTCTGTTGGGGTTATGGACATCTGGGTGGTAACAGAGTAATGCCTAGGAAAACAAATAATATATCCATTTTACCAAATAAATATACCTATATTATTTATATACTAGAATTATACCAAAAACCTAAGACAAAAGAGGGACTTGATTGTGATAATAACTTAAAAATTAGTCTCTAAAGGACTCATATTTACAATAACACCATTTCAAAGAATAATTTAACAATAATTTATGTTTTCTTAATATTGTCTTTATTTATTCATTATTTACATGTGATTGGTTTTACATGAGTGGGAAACCATATATTTTGAATTTCAAAAATAGTCAAGAGTTATCCCATAGTCAGTCATCAATTTTTTTTAGTATCCAGCCTGCTGATTCGAGTTTGTGACTCAAACAATAGGTTAATGGGAAAATTCACTCTCATTTTAGAGTCACACAAGGCAACCAAGGGAACAAGTTATATGTATCAAATTCTATATAAAACCATGTGGTAAAAATAATAGTTGATCAATATATTTATTACTTTTTGAGAAAATCCTTCCCATAAATCAAGTTAGCTTAATCAATTAACAACTAATATGAACTAGATCATGGCTATTTACAATGATGCTTGTATATAAAGTCAATTTTGGTAAAAAACATAAAACAGAGAGAAGGTAATGGTAGAAAAGAGTGTTTCTTAATATCTATAGAGATATGCCAACTTTTATTAACCACTTTCTAAAATTCATGATATGTTAAACCAATACCAACTTAAATATAGTTGATAGTTTGAGGAAAAAATAATTATGAACATTTCCTATAACATTGGTTTGAATGATAATTGACTATAGTGAATTTATAAGATAATAAATTAAACCACATAATCAAAATTAAAAAAAAATATTCACCACTATAACAACTAAACCAATTAATAACTTAATCTAGCTAATCCATAATAAATAGATGAGTTTAATACACTAATAAATTTACCTACTACATCTTAGAGATAAATTTAAAATTGAGAAAGCTAGAACAATAACAACACACTGAATATCGCAAAATATTTTTGAAAGTTACTTTAGTCTTGTAAAATATATCTCCTCAAAATGTTTGAATACATACAATATAAATAAGAATTAATAGGCACTACCTCATTAAAAAAAACAATTGTCTAAAAGAATAAGAATAATATCTAAACTTAGCCTAAATATAGGATATGAAGAAATATACAAGAATAAATATAGGTATTTGATTTTAATGATAGGTATTTGAAATAAAATCTTTTCTTGTGCCAATAAAACTACATGGTTGATTAACAAAGTGTAAAAATCATCTTGAACTGTAGTATCCCATTGTATCTTTTTAGTGATGTATGTAATAAATTTAATGAATTCCTTACTTATACTCCTATTTTCATCTTATAATTCCCTCTTATGTTTGGTCAATATAACATCGAATTGTATAGAAAACTATGTAGTAGTAATGAGTTTATAGTCAGGTAAGAACAAATAAGGAGTGTTAGTCTTTGTGAATAGGCCTAACATTTTAGTATACAAATCATTTATTGGATTCATTATAGCTTCCATGCCTTTATACCACTCTTCCAATTTTAGCATGTGCACAAAAAAACTTTGACATAAGTTGTCATCAAATAAGGTCCTTATCTTAAGATCTAGGAACATACCCTTATTAATTACTTTGGAAATATTTTCCAATTTTGCCTCCATTAGATTAATTCATGCTAAATACCCTTTTAGGTTGTATTGTAATACATTAGCTCTGATTTTGACCTCATGGGCCTTTGTTAATAAATTAAACAAATAATTTATATCCCTTTCATCATTATTTTTAAGATTCTCTGGGATAATAGTTCAAAATCTTCTTACCTTATAATTCATCTCTTAAAAAATAATTCATCTGATGAGAGAACTCAATATATTGAGGGTTCTCATCCATCTCATTTTCATTACTTATGTTGAATTTGATTTTTTATTTATTTATTAATTAAAATATTTCTTATTTAGTTTCATTTACCATATGATTCACTTTCTTTGTTATTATCCACCTTGTGACTATTTTCAATTTGCTTATAAATTCATAAAATTTTAATTTCACTTCAATATCATATTCGATAATCATTTTAGGGATTTTACCTATGCTATTAGCACACATTAAATCTAATTTTATTATTATATTTAGGGATAAATGAAATAAAATTTTGGGATGCATGGATGAAACATGGGAAAAACATGAAGGAAAATAACATGTAGCTATATGAATGTGAGAAACATCAATCGTGAGAGTTGGAGAGGATGTGATTGGAGTATAGGATGTCATTGAGACCTTAAAGGGTGTGGTTTAAATATGTGCTATGACATATTTTACACTTGTTTCCTTATTAAAACACTTTAATATAGTGTGTAATAACCCTTTCCTTTTAGGTTATTTAATATTTGGCACCATCCAACCAATAATGCTAGGTAGCCTAGTCATGAAAACCATTTGAAAGTAGGTAGAATATTTAAAAGTTATATCATTGGAATTGAATCATAAATTTCCATGGGCTATGATGACTAGCTGTAATGGAAAAGTTTGAGGTAAAAATTATAACTCACCATCTCCATGAGGGACTTATCTATCCAAAGGTATTAAAGTGACTAGTGAAGGATAAGTTATGGAGGAGACACCTATTATTGGAGAAAAATTTTAATTAATGGTGGACTCATATTTTTTTATGGGTGAAATTGAATCTTGAGCAATTTTATTAATTATTTTAGATGCCATATTCTTGGTATATAGTGAAGTTACTTGGGGAGTTTTCTTTATAGGAATTGTGGCATTAGATACTATAATTTTAGACACTAGAGAATAGGTTTATAAAGGTTATACCACATATTCTAAGGGATAATTTTAAATAAAATTTGAAGGGGTATATAGAAGGAATAATATTGTAGGCATAAAAACAAGAGTTATTAATAATTCATTATGCTTCTTGATGGATACATTTGGGTTGCAACAAGTAGACTATTAGGAATAACATAACATGAAATGAAGAGATAGACTTGGTTACTTCATAATATTACATTTTCCTTGAATATGAAGAGGGCAGAGGAAGCCCTTTTAGTATTCTCCTTTTAAGATATGGGTTTATGTATGGTGACCAAGAAGAAGAAGCTATATTATCTAGTATTTATTATATCACTTGAGGCCTATTTTTTTGGGGTTGTTCTTTTTTAACCATGCATACAAATCTCATTATTTTTTCAAACACATCATCATTATTTGTATACTATAAATTTTATTCTGGGGATGAGGGTTGTGCTTACATACCCCATTGATTTTCCTCTCAACACAAGCATATGCTTCTTCATATTTCCTAATAGATCTCATTGCCTTATGTCATGGGGAAGACATGATACTAGTTTTTGGAATGATGGACATTTTAAAAATTGTTTCTCCCTATCCTTAGTAGTATGGGAGGCCATGAACCCATTTTATTTCATTTTCAAATCCCACCTATCTTATGAACAACTTGATATGTTATTTCCTACTTTGCAAGCTTGTCTAGCACATAATAAGGTAGCTTAAGGGGTGACACTATAACTAATTTAATTCTTATCAAAATGTGTTCAAGATAATACTATTAGGATCCCATACTCAAAATTGACTTCCTCATCTCCTTAGAAATCCTACGCATTAGTTTTTTATTTATTGAACTATACACTAGAGGATAAAAAAACTAGCATATTTATTTTATAAAGTTTTAGTATTTAAACATGTATAATCTATAAAATTATTTGTAAATATGGGTTTGTGAAGAAAGGAGCTATCTTTATAACTCTTGAAGTTAAAATTTCACCATAGCACAAGTAACATATATCAAAAAAGATGTCATGTAGATTTTTCCCCCTATATTACCCCTACTACTTATTGCCTTAGATTGAATGAAGTGATTTCTTATATGAAGAGGATTTATTTTTAATTTATAATCATATAATTCAAATGGATAAAAATATTATTTGCATAAAAATATTAGTGGATCCATATATATGATTCATCAATGTCATTCCAATACTGATACTATTTCTAAACATCTTTATAGGTAAATTGTTAACATCTAACATATTAGTTCTATTGTTTGGGTCTTCAATTAAATCCTTGAGAACTTATATCAGATCATGATTATTCAATAAAACAAATTCCACTTTCTTATAGTTAAATTTAAGGGATTAAAATTGATATTACCTTTCAAAATACATCCCTTCTAGGAATGCTATTTGATTTTTTTGATAGGGTGACAAAACCATATTACATTTATATATAGATCTAGTGAATAGATTGAAAATAGGCTTATACATGGTAATTTATTTAGATTATCAATTTATTGATGGATACTTGCATCCCAAAATGTGATAAGGTCTTATGAATATTTTATGTTAGTTGGAGAGGAATCTTCATCATTTGGAATTATTCTCATGCATTCAACTTCCTTAAATATTACATTGTAATGCTTAAATTCAATGACACATTAAACCAAATTTATATCTATGTATGACTGGGATGAGCCATAATAAAATATAGAGGGCACCATTGTAATTTATTTCTTTTAACTTTTCTCAAAAGTTTCAATACTCAACATCTATATATTAGTTCAAGTGCAAATATACACCATTTGGGAGTAAAAAGTTCTTCCAAAATATGATTAACTTTTATCTTTCAAAATTGATTGATATAGAAACAATCACAAGAATTACATTTTCAAGTTCTTTTAATTATTTTATTAAACCTATAATTATGTATTTATTTACAAATTTCATATGAATTTATTAAAAGGATGGCTTTCATAACTTAATTATATGATTATTTCCATTGAAGTTTGATTTTGCCTTCTATTTTTTGCCTTTTTTAGAAATAAATTTGGTCATCCATGTATCATCATCACATAAATTCAGAGTCATGAAGGACATAAAACTTAATTACCATGTGCCATGTGGACTATACAAGGCTTTAAAATAGGACACTCAAATTTTGAGTATTTATACCTTGGTAATTTGTCCACCACTTGGAATAAAACTTATACAACTCATATTTCAAGTATGAAATGACCCCTAGTTTTTCATGTGAAATTGAACTAGAGAAATGACCTCATAATATAGTATAAATATCTTGTATTTATTGAAATGATACAATTAATTTATATTTTTTTATAAGACTATAAATCTTTGAAAGCATGACACATGGCATCATATGATTGAATCAGAGTTTCAAAGTTTTTGAGGACTCGTAGAGTTCCCTTTGGATGAGTGTGGTTGTGTGATAAATCATAATGTGATATGTGTCATGACATGATTTAATTGAAGTCATTAAATATAGTTAACCTACATGGATCTCTTTATAAATTTCATGAAAATGCAAGATTGTGAGGCTCCACAAGTGTGATGCATGGCATCCTCTAAAATACTTAGAGTCATAGAGCTTCAAAGATTGATGTGATAAATTTCAAGTGTTGAGATATTCATGGAAAATTAGGTTGTGACATATAGTGGTTTTTGATTGAATTGGAGTCTCATGACATATGTAATTCCTTATGCACAAAAGATAATTATAAGTGGCCTATTTTATAAACATAAAGTATGATAAATAATTAATTCATAGAGTATGAAGCATCAAAACCAAAGTTTGAGACTACATAAAATTGAAAGTGCATGAAGGAATTACATGGAGCTAAATTTTTTGGAAGAATAAATATGTCGAGTCTCACATACATAGTACTAAAAATGAATTTTGGAAGTCATAAAATAAAGTTCTAGCATTTTTAAAAATATCCTAGTCTTTTGAAATAAACTATGAAGACCTTCTAAATATATAGAAAAAAATATTAACATGAAGGGATTAGATAAATATTTAGGGATGAAAATTATAATAAAAAATTAAATATATTTATGATATATAGTATGAATTTTTGACATAAGAAATTCCATTTTCAAATAACTGGGCCCCCATTTCTCTATAGAAATCGATGCTTGTTAGTCACAAACAATGGTGAATTTTGTAAGGAAAACACTTTTAAGTGTTTAAAATTTAGAATATTCAATTTAACCTTGAAACAAAATCAAAATAATGCAAGAAACCCCCATATTCTTATCAAAAATTGAATACAAGTCTCAATTTTATACATGATATACCAATTTTTAAGACTTAGAAGAGTTGTAGTGTGTGTGCAATGATTTATTTACATTACCTTTGGAACATTTTAATGTCTCAGGATTGATTAATTTGACATTTTTTAAAGGATATTGATTTGGTTTTATTTTATTTTATGGGAGTGGATCAGAAAGGGGAGGATTTGGAAAATCTTAGCTGTTAGCTAGGTGTTTATAACCCCAATAGAGATACCTTTGATTATAATATAGGCCTTTCTCCATTTCAAACCAAGAATTTATAACCTCGATGGAGATTTATTAAATCAACTTTTTTTTAAAATATTTCAATTTACTTTGAATATTTCATATTTTACAATTTATTTTTATTTGTTCTTCTAATCTCTCAAAAGGTTGGAAACCAATGTAACTAGCTTTAAGGATGTTTCAGAATTTTTTTATTTAATTAAAATTTCCTTTTCTCTTTGTATTCACTTAGGCCATTTTTAATGTAATTATTTGATGTTATGTCAATATGAAATATTCTAACACAATGTTAATTTATATTCACAATTAGCTAGTTATTCAAGATATTCAATATTTCATAGGGTATTCAAATTCTATCTATTAATATTTATAATAACCAAAACAATCATATCTTTATTAGGTAGCACGATTTTCATGAGGACTTAGTTGGGTAACTTGATAAATGCAATATATGTAATTTTTATATACTTATGTCTTAAACAAGCCATATTGACTAACAACTACATCAAGAGAAGGCACTCTATAAAAATGTTGAAATTAACAACTAACTATGAAAGTGGATAAATGCAAAAATGAAACTAATCAAACTATTTATTCCTAATATACACCTAAATTATAAACTCATAGTATTTATGAGGAAGATGATGATGTGATCAATAATTAATGCTTTAAGTACATCTTGTTCACCTAAAGTGACAAATATTTTCCTTTCAAGTCTTTTAGTCTGAAAGTATTCTTTACTAATATTTTAGATATTTAGTAGGGACCAATCCATAATGGGTAAATTTTTATGTGTTTACCTATTTTCTCATGTATTTTCTCTCAAAGCAGGACTAAGGCTAACATTTTAAAATCCTTTACCTTAACTATTTTTTGAAACCATCATTTGACTATACCTTGATGTTCACTAAAGTTGTGTAAATATTCTTCACATGCATATTCCATTTGGATGATATTCAATAGTCTCAAATATACTCAGTCCTATTCTTCCATATATTCTATATTAATTGATAGGTGGGGAACTTTAGTGTAATTGAGAATAGTGGTTCTTTGCCATAAATTAACAAAAATAGGGAATACTTACGTGTCTACTTTTGTATGGTCTCATAATCCCTACGTGATTATTTTAACAACAAATTTCAATATCTTATTTTCTTATCAACATATTTCATTATTATATCAATGAGGTTGTTATTACTAGACTCATCAATTCCTTCCCTTTAGGTATAATAGTTATATGAAATTAAATCATTGTAATATTATTTTCATAAGCTAATTCAATAAATTTCATAGACTGAAAGGAAACTCTTTTATCATAAACTAGATAAAATGATGTGTCAAAGATGGTGACTACATTTTACTCTAATAATTTGATAACATCCTCAAACATATTATAATTAGTTTATTTTATTCATTCCATCATGTATATTAGTTTGTGGTTGTTATCAAAAACATGTAGCCTTTGAAGGAATTGGGATTAATGACACCAATAAAATCTATTCCCCATTAAACAAATAATCATCCTTTAATCACTGATTGTAGTGGCATATCTGATTATACTTTTAATAGTGAATGTTTAGTATTAATAGTAATTTTTGACATGATTGGGAGTGTCCTTGATAATTATATTCCAGTAGTATCTTTTTGGAAGGATTTTGGGCGCTATTGTGTAACCAATGGGTGTCCATTGCACTTTTTTTTTTGAAAATTACTCATGGTCTCTTTAAATCTATTTTTGAAACACATAGAAGGTACATCCATTCATACTTAATTCAATATAAGACTCATTTATTGAGAACATAATGATTTTATTTAAAATTCAAAACTCTTCTTTTTTCTCTTTTTAATTCTAGGGCACAAGCTACATGAAATAAATAGTGAATAATGTGTTTATATTAGCCATCATTTGAAACTTGTGTATCATTTATTTATGTAACTATAATTCTCAGATTAATATTAGTCATCAATCATGTGAAACCCTACCCTATCACTAGTTGTGTTGGTCTAAGATCTATATTAAATTCTTATAATATTTCAATCCACTTCTCTGTATGCTTTCCCATTTCATTCTATCCTAACATGATTTTTACAAAAAGGGTTTGGCACAATTACATAATTTTTTTTTGAAGAATGTAATGTCTAAACTTATTCATAGCCTTAAAAAATTAATATTATTATTTTTATAACAATTAATACTTGAGCTTTGCATCCTTAAAACTTGTACTAATAAGTGTGATAGGATGTTATTCTATGTTGATATTCTAAGTAAGCACACCTATAATATTGTGATCAAATGAAAATGAATAGAGGTAGAAATCCTTCATAAATTCTTAAATAATTAGAAATGGAACTCAAAAAATGGAATTTTTATGTCTTGAAATGACTTCTTAGCCTGCGATGTCTATTTTACTTTCTCATCTTGTTTAAACATATTATTAAAGGGTCATAGTATCTTAGTAAAAGCAGAAATAAACTTACGAACGTAATTAATTTTTCCAAAGAATGATTTCAATTTTTTTTTACTATTAATAAGTGAAATCATTGAAATTACACTAGATATTTTAGGACCATTTTAAATATTTATTTTAGTGATGTCATGACCTATTAACTCAACATTTGTAACACTAAAGACACTCATTTTGGGATTCAAATAAATGTCATACCTCTTACATCTTTCAAAGACCTTTTTCAAGTGGTCCACATGTTCTAATATGTGCTTAGAAAAATAGTTATATCATCTATGTGAATAATGATGCACTTTCTAACTAAATCTTGAAAATTAAAATCCATAGTGCATTTTAATGTTGCACTTGCATTATCAAACCAAAAGGAATTATCTTATAATAAATTATTCCCCATTATCTAGTGAAAGTTATTTTAATTATATCCTCGTTGTCAACCAAGAATTGATTGTAACCTAAAAATCCATTTAAAAATGCCATCATTTTAGATCCATAAACCATTTAAACTATCTCATCAAAGAATGGTAAAGGATATTTATCTTTATCTTATGGTATATTTAAACTTTATAAACCAACACAAAGTCTAATTTATATTTTCTTCTTTCAAACAAACATCAAATTAGAAGCATATGTTGAATGTCTAATTCGGAAAATAATTCTTCCTTATAGTAATTTTTGGACTTACTTATATATAAGAAGATCAAGGATAGTGCTTATTAGTCTTTGACTTTGTGTGAAAGATTTATGCCCTTCGTTAAAAGGGATGGTGTGGGTTATGGATTTTGGATCAAATATTTTAAAATCATTAAAAGAGCATGCAATCACATATTTATATTATTTTATGATGAATTTAAACTATTCTTTATTAGATTTAGATAAACTTAAGCCTATGTTGACATATTAAGAACGTTGATGTGTTTCTAAATTCAAAAAAGTAAACTCTTGTCCATTAGATTTTCCCTATTTATTATCTTTTGCATGTGTTTCTAAATTAAACACTTTTTCAAAAAAGTAAACCTTCCCCTTTGGGATATTTTTTATTTCAGATTCATAATTTTATCATTACCAATTTTATTTTTAGCAAAGAATCTCCAATCTTTCTCATCAATGACTTTTGATTCAAAAACCCCTGAATTATTCATGAACTCGATAGTTTTTTTATCATCATAAAACACTTATAAACTATACACATTTTATGGGAAAAATGGATAGGGAAATAACTAAATTGAAAATTTATACAATTTGGATTCATTTAGGGGAATAAGTTTACAATAGATGTTGTCAAAGAATTGATAGTTTGGTTTTGTTCCCTAAGAATTGTTACGATGTTAAAAGCATCAAATGAACCAAATAGGTCCCAAAATATATGTTTTATTTCCTAAGATATGACATTTTGCATTGGAACTTACTCCTTACCTAATTAATTACTAATTTTGAATACCCAAACATTTGTAGTTCACTTACCTTATCGTTTAAGTAAAATTACAAACCTAATAGCTTCTCACTCAGCAAGCTTATTGGTGGAAGGGAATTCCAAATGATATGAAACAAAATATTTATTTCCATGAGGATAAATTTATAAAAACCTTAAATATATCCATTACTTGGAGTGAGTTTCTTCAAAGTATAAATTCCTTAAATTAGATGAATATGTAGTTTTATCTTTTTGACTTGCAATAGAATATGTAGTGAGATTATAAATACCTATGTTAGAAGACAAAAAATTCACCATTTCATTTATCAAACTAAATTATGTGATCACATAATTAATTTCAGTCATATATCCACTTAAATTTAATTTGATACACCTCTCTAAGGAAAACACATGTGATAAAAATTAATAACCATGTAGCCTTTAAGTATTTTAGACTAATCATGACCTAAAAACATTACATACACATCAGGACTATCTAATAATTGAATGTCAATGAGATATTATATTTTAGGTTAAAAGGATAACTACATGTTTACTTTTAGAATTTATCCTACCACTTTAACTTCATATTTGGCCAATTTAACTAAAACTATGTATGACTTGATGGTGGTCAAACCTAGTTTCCTAAAAATCCCTATAGGCATGGCATTGGATAAGGTACCTGACTCAACTAAAAAATTATTTAAATTCTTCCCAAATATTCTAATTGTAAGGAGGAAATGAATATCTCAGTATTGGTTTTATGAATGACCATATTTTCATGTATTGTCTTGATTTTTTGACATGTGATTCGTAGTTAACAACTTTAAAAGTAAGTCACATTGTTCAATAATTTAAGCTAATTCATGTAAAGTAATGTTTGTTTTGATATTATTCATGTCTTCCACTATATTATATCCACCCTTGTTTAAATTGGGTTGTGTTTATATTTAATGATGTTAATCACTTCCCTTTGGAGGAGGAGGATCATTTTTTGCCTTAGGATTAGAGAGCATAATATTATTATTTGGGGGAAGGGATGTAGTAAGAGGTTATTGTTGTGATTTTATTTTCAATGAAAAATTATTTCCTTGATACTATTTTTAATCATTCACTTCTTTATTTTTTTCTTCAAGTTCATTATTTTCTTGACTTAGAAAATTAAATGTCTCTAACATCAAGTTTGTGTTAGGTGTTGATGGTGTGTTTTTAGAATTAGTGTACTAGCTATGTTGTAGTTATTTGGTACTACTTCATATCATTATATTTATTTTTTAAATATTTTTAAATAAAACTCCATAAAGTCCATTTATACATGTTGGTAAGTAATGTGTACCTTAAATTAATTTAGATAAGATACTTCATAAATATTGATATCAAGAAATAAAATTGGTGATGTCTCTAGATTTTTAGATGATTGATTGGATGAATATATATATCTGATAAGTGAAACTCTGAGTTATTTTATCCCTATTGCTGTTAGCAACCTATTTTTAAAGGACCAATAAGTTATTGCTAATTTTTTGTACCATGCATTGTATTGAATAAATTTCTCCTTTAGTCTAATCTTATGTTATAGGTTGAGTATTATTACTATCAATAAACAAATATTGAATTTGATTTTTTATTGGGTTTTGTTCATTTAAAAAACCAAGTTACTAATTAGGATCAATGTGTATTTAAGATAACACATTGGTGATTTGGATTGGGTTGGTCAAGCAAACATTTTGGTTAGTGTTTAGGATAGGATTTAGCATTGATATGCTCTAACTAATGTTGGGAATTTTTTGTACATGAGGTTTAATATTCCTATCAATTTTGATACCACCAATATAGTCTATTAGTAATTCATTAATTTTTACAACACATCTAAGAAATACAACAATCATTATGCCTAAAAACATTCTTATACATCTCAAAGGCCAATAAAGTATCAGGATAGTATAAGGGAATAATATGAGTGTAAATATTTTAAAATATTTAATTTAAAGTTATAATAGAATCATGGGATTCTCTCCTACTACTAACAAATTATTGATACAAGACACTAGTATTTTTTTATTTTTTCAAACTAGGCTAGAAAAGTTTTTTCAAATGTATTTAAGTTGTTAATTGAATTCTTAAGAAAGTTATGAAAATATTCATAAGAAATATCTTGGAATGAGAAATATAAGCATATATAAGAAATTTATTCATATTATACATTCAATATTTTAAGAGTGGATTTAAAATATGTGGCATGCTCTTCCACTATTTTAAATCCACTAGAAATAAAATGACGGATATATATTTCATGATTCCTTGGTATCTCATGAACATCTCCAAGATTAATAATTGTATTTCTTATCAACCAAATAACTATAGGTTAAAATGATATAATTTTGGGTCAAATGGTGAACTTGGTTGAGTCTGTGAAACTTTTGGTCTTCCCATGTCACACCTAGGTTTTAGGTGCACGTCTAAGGGTTGAATTAAAAGTAGGATAGAGTCAGATGAATATATAGTTAATAATGTAGGAGTATCAATATTAGTTTATATTATATCAATTTAATGCATGAAACTAATTGAATGTTATGGGAACTCCTTCTAGTGATAATTAACCTCTTATGTGAGTTAAGTGTGTAACTCACACAACACACTGATGGGAAAATTCACTCTCATTTTAGGGTCACACAAGGCAACCCAAATCATGATTTACATGTATATAATTTTATAGATAATGACATGGTTAAAATAGTGGCTGAGTAATATATCTATTACCTATTGATAAAATCTTTATTGCAAATAAATTTAACCTAACCAGTTGATAGATAAAACTAAATAGAGCATGTATATTTACAATAATGCTTGTATAAAAAGTAAATATTGATAAAACAAACATAAAATAGAGAGAAAGAAAAGGTAGAAAAGAGTGTTTATTAAGTTATAAATATATATAAAAACTTAGATTAACCACTTTCAAAAATTCATAGTATCTTAAACTAATATCCACTTAGATCCATCTAGTGCTCATAGTAATATGAATATAGTCAAGATTGTATTGAATAATTAATTAAGGACATTTCTTATAATGTTGGTTTTAATGATAATGGACTATAGTGTATTTGGAAGGTAACACATTCAACCATAATAAATTTTATAATGAAAGTTTCACCACAAAAAAAACTAAATCAATTAAAAATTATATTTAACTAATCCATAATAGATAAATGAATTTCATACATTGATCAATTTAGTTGCCACATATTATGCATAACTTTAAAATTGAGAAAGTTATAATAATAGTAACTCATTGAATATCCCAAGAGATTTTTAAAAATATCTTTAGTATTAAAAAATATTCCTCTTGAAAAGGTTCAAATACATATAGTATAAATAAGAATGGATAGGAACTACCTCATCTATAAAAATAAATAGTTTTGATGAAAGAATAAAACTACTATCTAAACTTATCCTAAATCTAGGATATATAGAAAATATAAAATGTTTTAAAATCAATAAAGGTAGAAATAAATTTGTAATCTACAATTAAATTGGAATTGTCACCAATTATTGAAGTAACAACTTGTTGAATTTAAAAGGCATTTTCACATAATTTATAATATCTATCTATTTGGATGAGATTAATGATAGGTGTTGAAACTAGCATCTCTACATGTGTTAATAAAACTACCCGATTGACCAATAGAGTGTGATGATCTTATTAAAATTATAATAGCCCATTGTATATTCTCAATGGGATATGCAATCAATTCAATGACTTCCTTAATTACACTTATATTTTCATATTGGACTTCCCTCTTAAATTTGGACATGATAGTAACCAATTTTGGATAAAATGTTTTAGTAGTAAAGAGTTTATTTTTAGGTAGGAACATGGAGTGAATGTTAGCCTCTATTAATAGGTCTAGATTTATAATATAACAATCATTGACTGGATCCATCATAACCTCCATGTATTCAAACCACTCTTCCAAGGATTTTCACATGTGTAGAATAAAACTTTGACATAAGTTAAAATCAAATAAGGTTACTATATTAAATCTAGAAACATACATGTTATGCCTATTTTTCACACCCCCTCAATTTTATGATAACTAATACTCATTCTGCCATAGAGATGACCCAGTCATAAAGTTTTAAAATTGTCTTGGGGACCTAGTCAATTAGTAGTATATTTAGATGCATATTTTCAATTACATAAGTTGATGATGATTGGTTTATGAATTCATATTTATATTTTAAGTGGTTTTGAAAAGCATAAATAGATGAATGAATAAAATATGCATATGTATTTATCACTAATGAATATTTATGATCAATCATTTTTTTTCAGTTGATTATTGATTAGATTACAGTACAACATTTTTAGTTTGAAATAGTGACACTTTATATGGTTGGAAGCATTGTATGATTGTCATGACGAATTCAGATATCTACATTGATCTTCAAATGAGTATTTATATTGATTTAATATTAGTTTTCATTTTATATTTATATCAGACTGTTATAATTAATTTGATATTTTCAATTTAGAATGGAAGTATGCAACATGGTTTAATCAAAATGGAAATATATTATTGAGTAGTCATAATGGTTATTTGTTAATTTGTTTTCATTTTGAAAGTATAAAATATATATTTTCATGATGAATATGAAATTACATGAGTCATGGTATAAGTGGTTTTATATGTTGGTAGATTGGTGGTAGTGATGTGTTGTCATTGATGTCAAGTGGCATTGGTGATGACAAAGTGGTATGAAAGTGATCTTAATCTTGGTTGCTAGAGAGAGCTTGTGGGAGCAGTTGGTTTTATGGAGGCATGAATGGATAAAATGAAGCTTGGAGATATAGAATTTGATATGTTATTGGTATGATCATAGCAGGAGAAGTCTTCTCATATGGTCTTCATGTGGAGTGCAAGTCATCTTATGCCCTGTGTGCTTGACTTTGCTAGGTTGCCTTATGAAGAAAAAGGTATATGCATTGTGTATTCTTGGTTTTTGGTTATATTACTTGAAATGAATGGATTGAATATATATAAGGTGATATGATCTCAATGGATAATTTTCCAAGTATCTTCAAGAGGTAAGTTGGTCTGGTGGTTCTAGGCCCATTAGGCAAGGTGGGCTAATGAGGTTCTTGTGAGAAATCATGAAGAGATTTCAATTATTATAGCTCATGTAATCATGGTTTGTGGTATGAAATGGTTTTTAAAATGTGTTTAATAATTTTTAGGCCTTGAGGAGGAAGAGAAAGCAAGTTAGTATGTTGGGATGTATTTTGTGTATGCAAAATAGAGGTTTCCTAGCCTGAGAAGAATTGTGTGATGATCATTGGCATATGTAGACTTTGAATTGGGATATGAACCTTTTTTAAGAGGTGTAACATGTACCTAATAATTATTTATAATTATTTTTTAGTGGATTGATGGATAGAGCTTTATGAACATTCATTAAGAATGTAAACTGGTTAGAAACCCTTTATAAACCCTCATAATGGAGTGATTGGGGAGATCTTGATAAAAATGACCTATAATAGATTGGTTGACCAAGTTTGAATATTATAAGGTATAGAGGAATCCTATATGAATCTCTAGGTGGTAGTGGTGTGTTAGGGCAGTAGGTAGAAGGTATATAAATATGCTTATTTCTAAAGTTTTTAGTGTTAGAGGTAGGGTTGATTGAGTCAATGCATGAGTGTTGTTGGAGCTTGAAGGGAAAGACTTGATCTTGAGGTTTATGGATTTTTTTTGTAAATAAATATTCACTATGTCAATCATTTTGATCTTCAAAGTATATTAATCACTAGAGTGGAAATGGAGCAAACAGTGAACAATATCTAGGCAGAGTGAATATGAGTATTGGGAAGTGTTCCAGGTAAGTAGGGATGAGTCTAATGGTTTGGGGTATTTATTTAATACCTATTAATTATGTTCCATTTATTTTAATTTGATTTTAATGACCTTACATAGGCAAGAAGGTGATTTTAAAGTGGGTTATCTGAGTAATATAGACTATGTTATAGTGACTTGAGGAATTGGTCTATTAGACTAATGGAAATTGGTTGGACATGAGAAATGAATATTATAGATTGATATAGATATCAAATATATGATATAGATGAGGATTATTTGGTATGAAAATTTTATTTCATGTGTTAAACAAGATCATCTACATGACTGGTTTTTAGAGTTGTAGGTAGTCTAAAGTGGCCTATTTAGAGAGTCTTGTTTAAGCTATTCTAAGCAAAGTTTGAGGTAAATGAGAGATTTGTGATATCATATGAGTATAAAATATTTATTAAATTTATTTTTTATTCAGACTTTTTCTCTAGTTTGGTTTGATTATTCAAAGTTCTTTGACTATGTTTCAAGGGTACATGACCAGTTTGAGAAAATAATTTGGCTGAGCTAGTTTGGACGGTTCTGAGATATGTGATAGTAACTAATGGATTTTGAGGTGTTTTTTAGGTCATGTATGATCTATCCATGTGTTTTTTTAGGTTTTTTTTTTAGTAAATAAATATTATGCCTTAATTCTTCTTGGTAATATTTTTTAGGTATTTGCAAGACTTGGAACGAGAGAGTGAATGACTTGATTCAAGGTGTGAGTTGGAGTTATAGATGTTATAAACCCATGGAGGAGTGAGAAATAATATATTTAAGGTAATTTTGATGTGTTTCACCTATTAGTGAGGGATATTAATCATGGAGTTTGTCATAAATGGTGAATGACTAATGAAGGGCTAATGCATTAGGCCTAATTGAGATCTAAAGGAGGATTGAGCTTGTTTTGAAGTATAGATGACCTACGAAGTTTTTGATTTGGATTGATGAAATGTATGAGGATATTTTATAATTTTAAGACAAGTATGTGAAGCATCTTGGCTGACCAAGATGGGTTAGATGATGAATTGATATATATACAAGGTCAAATTAGCCTTTTTAGAGTGTATATGTGTGTGTGCATTCAAGAGAAGGAAAGAGCTCAATCAAGGAGAAAATATGAGTCATTGATGAAATTTATAGGTTGAAGATAATTAGTCATGTTTAATTGATTAGTTCATGAGCTATCATGTCATTAGACCTAATAGTCTTAAGTGTGACTTGGTTGAGAAAATGGTTTGTGAAGGGGATTATAAGTGTTAGAGCAAGAAAAGTCATCATCATGTGTAAAAGGCATTAGAGTAGTGGTGGACATCAGAGAAGAGGTGGTTTAGTGGGTGATTAATCATCTAGGGGGTTATATCCTCCTTTTTAGTTGGAGATAGATAAAGGTCTAGTTAAAGCTAGACTAAACTGAGGGGTAGATGTTCCTTGATCAATTGGTGTTGGTCTAAAGTCTCTTGTTTGATTAATATTATATGACATAATCCATTATTTTTGTAGGCTTGATAGTGGGTTTTCTTCCCCTAGAGGGTTTCCAACATAAATGATGTGTTCATGTGATGCATGCTCTTGTTCATGTTTTAATGTATAATCTTTCATGTTCATTTATGATGAATGAGTTTAAGGAATTGAATAAGCATTTTTGACTACTGATTCACCCCCCTCTCAGTTGCTACTCTCAACATGATATTATTTTTAAAAAAACATAAACTATTTCCTAAGGATATTTAAGCATCTTAATGGGTTATAAGTTTAATCGTAAGGCTTCATTATGATAAAGGTCCTAATCTAATGTCATTTATTCTAAGGTTTTAAAAATAAAATAAATAAATCCATCGAGCTCTAAATACTCATGGTGATTTTGAGGATAATTTGAATAATTTTGTTTTGAGGCATGAAATTTAATGGATAAGATATTTTTTTTGAAAGGTTAAGTAGATTAACCCATGATATGCTCATTTTTGAGACTCAAAGGTTTTATGTGGTTCAAGTTGAGTTGGCAAATGAATTGGCAGTTTCAAGGTACATGACCATTGTAATGGCAAGTTGAGTTGGCAATCTATTTAGCAGACTTTATGGCATGCTAGTTAGTAGGGTGAGTTAATACAAATCATGATATAGGCTTTGAGATCTTGGAAGATCATTTTGTGTTTTAAGGAATTTAATGAATTGGGTACATGCCTAGAATCTCACAAATTGGTAAGTGTTTATCAAGTATATTGGTTATTTCTAAGTTTGATGCCATTGCTAAGTTGGTTGGTGAAATTCAAAGTACTATTCTTGATTTTAATGAGCCAATGGTGATTGTACACATAAGAATGGTAGTTAATTTGGGGGTCTTCACTAAAAAATAACATTATTTTCATTATTTTGGTCATTCTATGAAGCTTTCTTATGGAAATGACACTCTATCAGATTGGAGTTTGAAGTTGCAAACAAAATTTGTGAGAGGAAAGTTGCAAGGAAATGCATACAAGTATTTTGATAACAAGATGAATGCATTTTGAATAATTTTATGAGTCATTTCAAATGATTTTCTATTTGTATGGAGAGAAATATGATTTTTGGTCTACATGTGATAAGTTTTGATAAGTTGTCTGTGCATGTTTGTTTTGAAAGGATAAAAGCTTACATATTTACTAGTTGTTATGTTCTATATACACATGAAATATCAATGTGAATGGGTTTTAGTTTTTGATAAAGCCATTTATCTTTATAGTTGATGAAATAAATACATGTTTGTTTTTTTCTAGGTTTGAGAATGGAATTTTGATAATATTGAGGCTTTGCTTGTTTGAATACACATATTCATCTTATTTTCTATGAGTAATATAGATTGTAGTGGTGCTTTATACATATCATTTATAGTTTCAAAAGATTGGTTGAGACTTTGGGTTTTGTAAGGATGAGCTCTGTTTTTGTTTCATGAATATTTTAAAGTTTTTAAATGGTTTATGTTCATCATGTCATAAATAAATTATTTTAGAAGGTTGTGCAAACATGTAAATATGGTTATCTAGTGATGTTTTTTTTTATATTTTGGTATTTATAAAAATTCAAGTTTATGCATACATGAATATTTTGAAGGATAAAGTTTTGCATGGTTATATAGTATGTTAAACTTTGAAAATAATGGAAGTTATATGTTATCTAGATTTGCACACCAAATGATCAAACCCAAGACTTATACATTGTGAATTCAATCATTTATCTCTCTCTTCTATGAAACTTATCTAAGATAACATGACTTTTATAGAGAGACCAATGTTACTTTCTTTGACAATTGATTTTATTGCTTAGACAATGTAGGTTTATCTAGTTTTTATATTATAATTTATAATAGATTATCTGAAATTTGTCAAGTTTAACATCTTTTGATGATTGCTTCTTGCAATCCTATGTGTATAATCCAAGTAATCAACTCAAATAATGATGAAAAACCATTGTTTGTAGAATTTCATTGATCTAATTAATTTTAAAAGTTATATTTTAAGATATTTTGTAAATAAGATGTTGGTTTCTTAAATAAAATTGATCTATTTCACTAAAATGACTCTCTCTATTGAGACTCACATGTTTTATCTATGTTGTAATTTATATTGACTTTGATTTTATCTTAGTTTAATCTGATTTAGATTAATATTTAATTAATCTAATTTATTTTCTATTTCCTTTAAGTTTTAATATACTTTACTTTTAGTTTGATTTTACTTTCTTTTCATTTTTATTTTTCTTTTAAATTATTTTCTTACATTAGTCTCATTTATTTAATTTCTTAGAGTTAGACTTAGATTCTAGATTAGTTAGTTTGTAGATTTAGTTTAGATCTAGATTGTTTTAGTTGGTTAGACTTAGTTAAGTTAGATTAATTTGTTTATGTTTATTTTATTACCTTGTTTCTTTAAATAGTTTGTTATCTCTTTCTTATTTTAGTTGTTGTCCTATTTGTTTTATCTAATTGTTCTCTTTTAGTTCGTTGGTTGTTGTTTGTTTGTGTCTCTTGTGTGTTGAGTTCTTCTTGGTTGTTTACTTTATAGAATATTTTTTCATCTTTGATTTATCTCAATTAAATTTTAATTTTATTTTTGGTTTATTATATTGGTGTTATTTGGAGGTTATTACATCAAAATCAAGATATTACTTTGAAATATATTATATTATTAAATCAGATTTCTTTCCTTCAAGAGATTGTCTTGTTCATAGGCCTTCTCTATCAGATAGTATAGAATAAAAATTCATATCTAAACTAATTCATTATTTGATAAGTGGATTTCTAAAATTATAATGAAATATGTTATATTCAATAGCTTATTCATTATTTCTCAGAATATTAAAAAAACCTCTTACATCTTTAGGATCGTAATTGAACCTTTAGAACCTTACTATTAGACTAGTATGATTCTAACTTAGCCTTCATAATAGGCAAAAGGGTTGATTAGTTTATGGTATACTTTTTCATTGTCAACAATACCCTTATTAATTAATTTGGAAATGTTTTCCAATTTTTCCTCTATTAGATCAATTTGTGCTATAGACCTTTCGAATTTATTATCTAGTAAATTGCCTCTGATTTGGCCTCATGGACCTTTATTAATAACTTGAACAAATAATTTAGAGCCCTTTCAACATTCTTTGTAAGATTATTTGGGATAGAGGCCTTATTTATATTTTGTAATCTCCTTACCTCATACTTCATCTCTTCAAAAACCTTTTTTTCTCATTTGATGAGAAGAACTCAAAATAGATTTAGGGTCCTCAACCATCTCATATTCACTACTTGTTGTCCTTTACTTATTTTTGTTTTGTTTTTTAATGCAAGGAATTATTCTTCAATTTCATATATCATAGATTCCCTTATGATATTTTTTCATCATGACTCTTTTGAGTCTTCCTATAGATTTTTAATACTTCAATTTCACTTCAATATCATATTAAATAATTATTTCAAGCCTTTTTACCTATGCCATTTGAAACATTTCACTCTAATCTTCTTCATCTACTTGGTTTGAAATGGAATAATTGGTGGGAGGCATGGATAAAATGTGGATAACATATGAAAGATATGAGGGTGTCATGATAGGGATGAGAGGAACAAGAATTAGGGGAGATGGGAAGGATGTTAATTGAGTATAGATGTCATAGATACCTACAAGGGTGTGGTTTTAATAGTTGTTATGACATATGTTACTCTTAATTCCTTGAAAACACAAACTAGGATAGTGTATAACAACCCTTTCCATTTAGGCTCTTTAGGCTTTGACAGTGTCCAACCAATAAATATAGGTAACCCATTATGATAGTCACTTTGGAATTAGATATAATTTTAAATTTTATAACATTGGCATTGAATATTGAAGTGCCTTAGGTTGTGAGGGAGGTGTAAATGTACAAGGTTAAGGTTGAGATTATAATTCACCACCTCCATGAGGGATTTATTTATCCAAAGGTATTAAAGTGACCATTTAAGGAGAAGCTATGGAGGACACACCTATTATTGGAGAAACTTTTGAATGAATTATGGAATTATATTATATTATAATGGATGTATTTGAATATTTATCACTCATCGTAACTAATTTATATTCCATATACCTAGTATATACTTGAGTGACCTAGGGAATTTTATTTATAAAAGTAGTGGGAGTAGAGACAAAGTTTTAGATATTGGAGCAGAGGTCTATAATGGTGATACCACATATTCTAAGGGTGGAATTGAAATAAATCTAGGAGTCACCTTAATGAAATATATTATAAGCATAGACACAAAATTTCTCAATAGTTAATCTTTATTTATTTATGAAGACATTTGGGTTTCAATAGGTGGAAAAATCACAACAAGAGATGAAGAGGGAGACTGTGTTACATGAGAATATCACATTATCCTTGTAGATGTAGAGGGTGGAGGTAAACTTTGTACTAATATCTTATTGAGATATGGGTATGTATGTTGTGACCCATAATAATATGCTAGAGTATCTAATTTTTATTATATCCCTTAAGGCTTGGTTTCTTGAGGTTGTTGTTTTACCATGCTTGTATCTCTCATTCTTTTATCAGATTTATCATCATTCAATGAATTCATATAAATTTTATCATGGGTATGATATTTGTGTTTATATACCCCACTATTTTTTCTTCTCAATGTAAACAAATGTTTTTTCAAATTTCCTAATGGATCCCATTGAATTAAGTCATGGTCATCCAAAATAATTTAGAATAGTGTGATGTTAGTTATTGAAATGATGTCCATGTTTTGAAATTATTTTTCCCTATCTTGATTAGTGTGGTTGGAAATGAAGTGTATTTTTTTTCAAACACCATTAGTCCCATGAATAAATTGATATGTTACTTCCTACTCTGCTAGTTTATCTAGCACATACTAAGGTAGTTTGAGGGGTGACACTTGAATGCCTTAAATTCTTATCAATGTGTAATATGGATAATACCAATTGGCTCCATAATTAAAATATATTATATCATATCCTTAATAAATAATGGAAATTAGTGTCTTAATGATCAACCTATACACTAGAAGATTAAAAAAATCTAGATTTATTTGTTGACATTTCGATATTTAAAAACTTATAATTTGGAAAATTGTTTGTGAATAGGGATTTGTATACACCCTAATTTGGTCAAGCAAACATAAGTACTATGTATTTTATTACTCTTTCACATAATGGTCTTAGTGATGAATATAATCATTGTTTGCATGATCATTTTGGGTCTTTTGATCTATTTTATGTCTTATTTTCTATATTTGTTTCACCCTAAGTGGTCTTGAGTCACCTTCTCCTAGTCATAAGGGCCCATAGCCTATCTTGATTGGTCTTAACTATGTTTTAAGCCTCAAGAAACTAGCACCATTATAAGGATAGTAGTGCCATGTGGTGATATTGTCCAATTATAGATCTAGTGTCTAATGGTCATTTTATCTCATGTTTTGGGTTCTAAACCTACCTTGAACCTTTACTTATGTTTTTATCCTTATTTTACAACTTATTAGCCATTTAACAAGGACTTACATTCAAATAAAATTTAATTCTATATAAAGAGCATCACAAGGAATTTTACATCTAAAATCTTACTATTTTGGCACATAATTACATAAAATAAATTAATAGTATAACTCAATACTCTACATACTACTTAGCTATTACATTTATACATTACATGATTGATCAAAGAAAGGCCTAAATTAAATTCATTATATCATGTCGTATTTTATTATGAACATTAACTAAGGGATCACTACATGTAATCTGAGACCCCTAGCATTGGGGTTATATGAAACATCTAAGATAATAGGGGTTTTACTCTGCATGATCATAATATCCCATAACCTAGTTTTCCCTTTTTTTTGCATTTGATCTAGTTGTTATTTCATGTGTACAAGTATTCATTATGGTTTAAAAATATATTAAATGAAAATAGTGACATAGATGAGCTTATTGAAGACATATAACTAACTATAGGTCCCTCAAAATATCTTGAATATTCCCTAGAATTTTTTGGTAGCTCTTCTAAGAGGGACACTAGTGCCATAATTAGACACTAGCACCACATGAAACTATTGTTCATATAAGGGTACTACTATTCAAATCCTGATTTTAGCAATAGTCATGAGATGAAAGGTGTCTGACTAGTTACCAAGCCTATTTTACCTCCTGAGTCATATAAATACCTATTTTAATCTAGATAAGTACTCTTTCTTTACATCTTTTCTATTTTGTAAAATTATTGTCAAATCAATTATTTCTTATTTTCATTATAAGTTATTATTATACTCAGTTATTTAACAACATATGAATTACATACACTAATTTATAAAAGGTTAAAATGTTTCATGAACCCATCTTACTTTGAATATTACTTAAAACCCTAGTTTTGCCTAGGTTTTACCTTCTTTAATTTTTGTACACTAAATTAGGGTTACACACTTCTATCTTTTCCTAATTTATGGCACAACCTAGATTATTCAAATCAATCCTATATTAGGGTTTCATTAATTTAATATAATTAATTTTTTTTCAAAACAACCCTCATTCAAACCCTAGATCCATATACTAGGTCCCTATACATCCAAATATTAGTAATTAGGAATTCAAGTATAATCTTGATTTATTATACACATTGTGTTAAATATTTACCATAGTTACACATATACCTATCTTAAATTACATTCTACCTCTTGTATGCTTGTTGGTCATTATTGACATTATTTTATTTGGTAAGTTTTAAATGACAACCAAAAAGCCTATTACCGCTCACCCAGTAGATGAATTTCTAAAATTTTCTCATAATTATAATAATGAATGGAAAATTTTTCAAGATTTCACATTAAACCTCATTATCAAAAAAAATACAATAACAAAATTAAGTTTGGATCTCTATAATGGGGAGTCGAAAGGTCACCCTACATTAATGGTGCTTCAATCTTTTCTTTGGCTTCCTTGCTTCTCTTTCTCTCCTTCTTACTCAATTCCATCAAGATGGTTAGGAGGCATCTTATCTTATGATTTTGTTGGCATGATTATTTTTATGGTCATAGTTTTTGGGCTTGTTTTTTTATTATTTTCATTCATTCTATTTTTTTTATTGTTCTTTTTATGTGGTATGATCTCTTTTTGCCTAGGAGTTTAGATCATGAACCATGTTTTGTGCCACATACCCTTAACTCATATATCCCCCATTCATTCCCTCTCCTCTTGGGAAAATAAAATGGCTAAAATAATTACCCAATTTATGGTTGATGGTGGGAAAGATAACCTCAATGATGTGGGGGGTATGTTGAAGGAGATAATAATGGAAAGAATTGTGATTTGGATTTGCGTAAGGCTGGGCTTGGAAATAGTGGTGGTGAAAAATGTCCAAAAAAGAGAAAAGTGTGTGTTAGAAGTTAATAAATCATTATTCAACATATTTCACCAAGAAGAGGTTTCTAAACATTCTGAGGGTGTGAAATTCATGGTTTGTTAGGCCAAATATATTGAGGATGGAGTATGAAAGGAATGTGTGGGAGCAACTGGTAAGTTTTATAGCTCTTCCAAAATTATCTTCCTTAACCATAATCTCTCCATGTAAAAATATTTGTTGAATGAAGAATCCAAATTATAAAATGTTGGTATTTTTTCTATGTTAACAAAAATTCTCTTCCTTCTCAGATTTTTTTTTAATAATAATTAGTTAAATACTATCTAGGGAAAGAAAATGGGGATATATGTGAACTTTTTAGAATGTTCGATAATGTGTTTTTTTATTACCTTCGAAAATTCAAACCTGTAGAGAACATTTATCAACAAACCATTATGGAATATGGGTCAGTATATTTTTAAATTTGTGTCATGGGACCTAAGCTTAGACTCCAAAGACATTGTTTTTAAGACCTCACCTAGATGAATCAACATAGAAAATGTTCCTCTAAAATTGTGGAATTTGTTTCCTCAGGTGATAAAACCCTTAGGTGAAGTGCTTAGAATTAAAGACACCAAACATTCCTTGTTTGACATTAATGTTAGGGTTTTGATTCCCCTAGCTCCATTGGACTTCTTTTTTGAAACCCTTACTTTTAATATTCATAGTTAAACCAATATATGTCCTATAAAAGGGATAAGAGGTATCAATACTTATTTATTTTGTAAAATATATGGTCACTTAAGGAAAGATTTCCCTAGTCTTATAAAAAAATCAGGCTAAGGCCCTAAATCCAAGCCCCAAATTTGAAAGTGAAGAGGGATTAGTTTATCCCAACCCTCCTAGGTTTAAGAAGTCACATCCTAATAATAACCCTTTATTTGATAGTGAACCCTTGGAATTTAGAGCATCCCTTACTATAAATGAGGGTAAGAATTATTTTCAAGATCCATAAAATTATGGTGATTATCATAGTCTATAAGGTATTAGTTGGTTCAAGTTGAAAAATGACACCATTTTCAAATCTAATTTTGTGTTGACTATTGAGAAAGAGTTTCTCCCACCCCATGAAATAATCATTAAGTCAAACTTTACTATTTATGATCAATCCTCTTCTAGGGTTAAAGATGATATAATGGTGGATGTAATTCCATTCTTAAAAGGGAATCTAACTAGAGAGTTAGATCAAAATGTTTTAATTATTAATCAAACCCATGAAAACAACATTACTTACCTTCCTAATTATTTAATGGAGGATATTACTAATCTCAAGTCTCCTCAAGTGATTGGTTCTCTCCCTTATCTTCTTTAATCCAAAGTTTGTGAGTTAGATATGGTGACTAAATATGACCCAAGTTTTGGAGAAAATTGTAAATTTAAAAGGTCAAGAAAGAGACTGAGAACATAAGTATCTACCCTCAGCCCAAAAAATTCCCAATTGGTTGATAATGTTAAAAAACATTAAGGATTCTACTCAAGTTTCAGGAGATGGAACTAAAAATAAATAAATAAATAAAACCATGTTCCATGATGTTTCAATAGGATATATCAAAGTAAATGGGGGATTAAGTCCCTTGGTATGGATAAAAATATATAGTTTTTTATGGATATTTTAAGTTAGAATGTTAGGGGATTAGAAACCCTTGATAGGAATCCTATTGTTAGACAGTTCAAAAATGAAAGACATGATATGGACTTATTTATACTCTAATAATTTAAATCTATTAGTTTCATGCTCTCCTTAACTCTTAGTTTTATCTATCCAAACTCGATTCATTTTTCCACTTTTGACCAGAGAAGCAAAGGAGGTGTCTTTATCCTAATTAACCTAGTATGAAAAGATTATATTTTTGAACATGGAGTCTAAAATTGTAATAATTTTGTATGGGTAACCCTCCATATTAAAAATTGGTTGTTTGGAATATGTAACATTTATGTTCTCAATGCCTATAATTAAAGAGCAAAACTATGAAACTAGATGGTCTCTAACCTTTAAGTTCTCCCTTGGATTATTGGTGGTGATTTTAATATAATTAAGGAAAGAAAATATAATTAAGGATATGACCCTCACTCATGGAAGGGTAATGATATTTTTTTCTAGTCTAAATTTATGAGAATACATAAGGTAGTGGATCCCTTTAATAAAGGTAGGCAATCGAAAAAAGGTATTTGGTTCACATGGTGTAATATTCAAACTAGCACTAAAAGGATGTATTCTAAATTAGATAAATTCTATCTCTATAAATATTTTTTTGATATTCCCCTTTGTCCTAATGCTAACCTGGTTAAGGTGATTTTATGAACTATTTATGATCACTCCCCTATTAAAATTTGTGTCTCCATTAAATATGAGAGGTCAAGTGATAAGACAAGTTAGAAGAGTATTTATAAGTTTAATGTCTCCCATTTGGATGATAATATTTTCATGGAAGGCATATATTCTACATTTAATAAGGGTAAAGTAATATGTAGCTATTCTTATAGAATAGACAAGTAGAACTATTCTATGGATATCCCAAAAAAAATTACTAGATCTTATAGGTAGTTTAAAGATAAGTGAATGAGGAAAGTTTCTAGAGAGACTAAAGAGAAGATAATTAGGGTAGAGAGTGTATTCCAAAATTACCCAACTAACCCTTCCTTACTATTGGACCTTTCTTCTCTTAAAAATCATAGTAGGAAACACCAGATGTATATTTCTAGGGGTGCTCAAATTTGATCCAAACTGAATTGGATGCATCTTGGCGATAAAGATACTAAGTTATTTTTAAAGTTTTTAAAAGCTAAGTATCAGAGGAAAAAAATACATGTAATTATCTTTAGGGAAGTGTTCTTAAATGGCCCTACTCTAATTAATAAATCCTTCTTTAAATTTTATTCTACCCTATTTTAGTTAGATTGGTCTAATGATAAGATAGTCAAGAGTAGATAGTTATGTGGTAAAATAATTCCTAGGAGACTATCGTCAACTCAAGATTATTATTTATATAGTTTCATATTTTTAGATGAAGTCCTAAAAACTATTTATTATTTGAAAGATGACAAAGCCCCTAGTATTGATGGGTTTCCCATTGAGTTTTATAAATCTAATAAATAATGAATTACATCTAAATTTTCAAATGCCTATTTATAATTCGTTAAGGTCAGGTCACTTGGACTTGAGATTGATAGAGGATTCATTAAGCTCATTCCCAAGGTAGGAGATAAGAACCTATTCAAAAATTGGAGACAAAGTACCCTTCTTAATGTTTTTTATAAAATGTTGGCTAAAATTCTAGAAAACATAAAATTTTCATTACTTCCCTTTATTATATGAGAGACTTAGACTGGGTTTGTGCCAGGCACATATATTTTAGATAATATAATTTCTAGTTGAGAGGGTATGTAATGGGATAGAGACTCTCATTAGAATGTAGGAATTATTCTCTTGGAATTTTAAAAAGTTTATGACAAAATAGAGTGGTCATTTATTGAATCTATTCTAAGATCCTTTGTATTTCAAGAACATTTTTGCATAATGATTAATGTTCTTTTCAAATATGCCTCTATTATTTTGGATGTGAATGGGGAAATTACTAAGGCAATGAAATTGTATAGATATATTATATAGGGTTTCTCTATTAATCCCTCTCTCTTTTTCATTATTATTGATGCCCTATATTTTCTTCTTCATTGTGGAGGGGTTGGCCCTCTTGTTATGGGTATCACTCTACCCAATAAATTTTCACTCATTAGCATTCTCTTTGATAATGACACCTCAATTTCTATTGAGATTTATTGTGATAACCTTCTCCATGTATAACTAAGGATCAATATCTATTGTCAAGATTTAGGATCCAAAGTTGTCATGCACAAGTCCTTCATGATGGGGTGATCTGATCTTGATGCTAGTTCTAAGTTTGGTTAGGAATGGAAAGGTCTTAACTATATTTTTAGATATTTTGGTATACCCTTTGCTCTAAATCCTTCCTTTAAGAAAATGTGGGAATGGTTGTATGTCAAAATCAATAAGAAGATTGGTAAATGGCAAAATCATGTGTTATCTCTTCTATGAAGAATATAGATTTGATAGAAGGTTATCTCCTCATACAACATAGATTATGCCTCTTATTGGATGTTAAATAAGTACCAAATAAACTTATTGAATAAAATTATTAGAGATTTCCTTTGGTTTGATGGTAAAGGTAATAATAAATGCCATGTTGTAGCCTAGAAATTTTGGTGTAGGCCTAAATGTATTAAGGGGCTTGGTATAAAATATCTCATAATTCAAGGAATCACTTTGGATATGAAATGGATCATTCAATATTTTTTTGGTAATGAACTATGGAAAATCCTCATCAAACATAATATATTGAGTGGATTCCCTAAAGGTAGGTCGAGTGGTCAGGGTTACATATGGCAAATCTTTTTTTCAACCCTTTATTGATAATATTTATTAGGATCTTTGGGTTAGTTTGGAAATATTGGTATTTGGTCAAACATTTTTTCACTAAAAAACATGTCCTTAGATGTTTTAGGTCTTACTGTCAGAGATATAGATCAATATGGTGGAACCTCTACCTCAATGGTCAGCCCCTTACTCTTATTAGGGATTGTTTTACCTTGAAATGGTTCTAAAAAGGTCTTCAAAGTTTCAAGGATCTCTTTTCATTTGAAACATGTGCCTATTGGGATCTAATTAGATTTAGATATCATATTTATTTATTCAAAATAAGACCTTCTCCATGGTTTCTAAGGATTTGAAGGACAATAGTTTAATTTTAGTGATAGACATCAAAGATGTATTCTAGAAGAGTATCAAGTGGGTTAATGGCCCTCCTTTTCTAGAGTTCTCAACTAATTGGCTATATAAAAATATTTATTTTCCCCAACACCCTTACCTCTCTCTTAAATGTATTTGGAAGGTGTGTGACCACCTATAGAGTCAGTCCTTTAGATTTAATGTATTATGGGCCTCTTATTTGGAACCTAAGAAATCCTGTTTCACTAGATTATTATTTTTAATAGAATTGTTATTTATGAGGTCATTTATAAGCACTCTAAGGTCCTACCCTGTTATTTGGTTTGTGGTAAAATTGAATCTATTGAACATCTATTTTTTACTTGTCCCTATGTTGTTAAAATTTGGAAGAATTATTTATAGATGTTCAATAGGGACAAGTAAAAAATAGATGTTCAATAGATTCAATTTTACCACAAAACAAATAATAGGGTAGGACCTTAGCGTGCTTATAAATGACCTCATCAACAACAAGTCTATTAAAAATAATAATCCAGTGAAAACAATTCTATTAAAATTTGGAAGAATTATTTATAATGTTAGTCTATTTTATTTGGTTGTTATCTTTGTTGGTTGAATATTGTTTTTGTTTATGTTTCTCAGAAGATAAAAGTGGATCCCTTATTCCATAAGTTCCATATTTTTTTAGCTAAAATTTTATGGTTCATTTGGAGATAAAGAATGAGGAGGTATTTCATGTTGTGGATGATAAGTTACATTAGATGGTGAGGTGGTAATAGGATCATTTAGTGTGTTCCATGACTCATGCCCTAGTTTTTAACACCATTAATCATGGGAAGATTATGTCTATTCAAATATTAGGGATAACTAGCTGACTTGGACTACTGTAGTTCTTGTAATGGCACACATTTTCATTAATAGACATTATAACTCGTGTATGGAGCCACATCCTATAGATTATGTACCTATAGAGTTGGGCTTACCACATCTAGTGGTTCCCCTAGTGGTACTTGATTATAGGGCACAACATGATATAGAGCCTAGAGGTAGAGGGGGTGCAAAATTAACTACTTAAATACTTATAATTAAGCCTCATTGAGTGAAACCATGGGTGGGTTAGGAAAAATAGTAGAGGGTGATTAGGCATAAGATAGAGGATGTGATAATTTTAGATGTAGAGGGTAAAAATATAGGTGAGGATGTTATAGATCTAAAAAAGGGATGATAGTGTCCACCATAATAATATAGGAGATGAAGGTACCATCATAGGGAGAGGGAACATGTGATAGTGGTCACACATGGATATCCCATGATAAAGGCTAGACATATCTAGTAAATAGAGAGATAGATGAGGAGAGGACCATGACATGCATGACTATTGTCTCTAGTATTTTTATTTGCATGGAGGTAGCCTATAGAGGAGGTGCTTGGAAGTCAAGATGATGGGAAGACTATGGTTAGTGACACAAGTGTTGGTAAATAATGCTTTAAGTTTTTATGTTTTTGGATATATCACTAGTTTCATAGTTGTTTATGTACTTGGTATGGATGGATGAATTCATTTCCATTCTAACACATGTATTTAATTTCTATTGTATATTTTATGGGAAATTTATGATGTATGTTTTATTTTTTATCATTTTGTGACACACCTCTATGGTTAAAAAATAAAAACATGTGATTTGGAAAAGTATACAAATAGTCAAAAAAATGCAATGCGCACTATATCATGATGGGAAATATGTAAAAACAAAAGATGAATAAATATAGTAAACCAAAATGGTAAATTAAAAGGTAAAAAATGTTTCAAACCATATATAATTAAATTTCACCAAATTAAAACAAATATAAGTCATGCTAAATCAAGATTAGAAGTATGAAAATATTGTAATAAAGTGGAAAATATATTATAACAAATGGCATAAAAAAAAACATATAATAAAGCTAATCAATCATACCAAATCAAGATGAGAAGTATGAAAATAAAAAAATTAAGTATAAATCAAATTAATTATAATAAATAAAGTTGCGAAGTATGATAAATTTAATAAAGTGGTTGTAAAAATACATGCAATCGGAAAATAAGAAGATAAAGTGAAACGGTTATGAAGTACATATAAAACATACTAAATAAAGATGGGAAATATATAAATTATGTGTAAATCATAACATAACACAAATTATCTCAAATTTGAAACATGTATTATTATTGTGACTTTGTCATCATATGAAATTTTATGGGAATATTTTGTGAGGAATGCCTTGTCTTATCCAATGTCTTCTATTATAACTCACAAAGGGTGGAAATATTGTAATAAAGTGGAAAACATGTTATAAAAAATGGCATGAAAAAAACATATGATAAAGATAATCAATCATACCAAATCAAGATGAGAAGTATGAAAATAAAAAAAAACTAAGTGGAAATCAAATTAATTGTACTAAATCAAGATGGGAAGTATGATAAAGTGGTTGTAATAATACATGCAATCAAAAAATAAGAAGATAAAGTGAAATGGTTATGAAGTACATATAAAACATACTAAATAAAGATGGGAAATCTATAAATTATGTGTAAATCATAACATAACACAAATTATCTCAAATTTGAAACATGTATTATTATTGTGATGTTGTCATAGTATGAAATTTTATGGGAATATTCTGTGAGGAATGCCTTGTCTTATCCAATGTCTTATATTGTAACTCACAAAGGGAACACCAATGAGGTGGACACAAATGTTGAAAAAAATTAAAGGGATTTAATGTGTTATTTTTTTATGAATGTTTGGTTGTATCCAAGATCTTCTAATACAACTCACAAAAAGACCACCAATGAGGTGAATGGTAAAAAGGGGGGAAATGATGAAATATTTTATCAGGAATACTTGGTCCTATCTAAGTTCTAATAGTGCAACACATAAATGGAAACCTTAGGGGTATGATCAGTTAACAAAAAAATATTCATCAAGGGGAAACATTGGGATTGTTTTAATGAAATAGGGAGTGTAAAATCATGACATAGTCATTTATAATAAAACCTTAGTAAACATTAGGCATACTAGGTAAGAAGGAAAACATTAAGAGTCTAATGAAAATCAAAATAGAGAAGATACATGGTTACAATAAGCACAAAGTTATATAGGAAAATACATGGAATACTAAGATCAACTCAATTAAGGTTATATAAACAAGGAAAGTAAAATGTACCTACATTTTCAAAACATGTTCCCCATTCCTCAGGACCCCTTATAGATCTGTCAATCTAATATGAAGATTGGGTAATTAGGTGAGAAAGTAGGTAGTAATATACATTATTTTATTATACTATCCCAACCTACTAGCCAACTACACCTCAATGGACCTCATATCTATTATGAAGCTAATTGTGGAGTTTGAGCTTCAATTATAAATAAGAAATGTGCTAAAATAATTTTTGGTGTGGTTAGAATTTTTTATTTTATATTTAATTTTTTTATCATTTCCTTTTATTTAAATGATATGGATTTTATTTTTTTTATGACGTTTGTGATTCCTCCTTCATACAGATTTGTAATAACAAACATGAGTGATAAAAGTGATACACATGAATAAGCTTTAGACTTTGGTTATTAGAGACTAAGTAATCAGAGATATGATTAACTAAATGACTAAAGGTTACATATGAACTAGTATGTAATCTCAAGTTTTAATTGCATGTATGCTTATTATGTGAAAAGAAATAAGGGAAGAAGGAAGATCAAATAGATAAGTGTATATAAGTAGTACAATGAGAAGTCATGTTTGTTAACTAATAATATGGTAAAGATAAAATACTAAGGGAATGAGGGTTTTATATCTAAGTCAAAATAATAATTATCTTTATTTGAGTTAAAAGTATAAAATAATCCTTAAAGAGAAAACAAAGGAATCCATGTGAAGATGAAACCATAAGCATAAGATTTAAGCCATAAAAGATAATATTATGCCATAAGATAAAACTAAAGAGAATAAAACCACGTAAAACACATAAAGAATAATATAATGTTTCATGTAAAAGAGATAAGTGAAATCATGTTTGATAAATAGTCAAAGATATAAGATATATAAATGAATCACAAATTCAATCCAAATCATGTAATATAATGATAAATAATGTGATAGAACACCATGCAGTGTTCATAAATACTAATAGATCTGATCATAAATGTCATCCATAACATTTAACACATACCTATGCATTTGAATTATGATGTTAGTCAAAGTATCATCAATATTCATGGAAAGTAATGAAAAGACTTCCTTCTATATCATCTCTATTGAGAAAGTAGGTGTAGTAGAAGGAGATTGATTCTCATACAATACCTCATATGTGTGATACCTAATGTGATTAATAGGTATCTCAATATGAATTATATTATTTTATGTATGTAGATGTGTTATCATTGGAGAAGGAGGATCCTTCATTTACGAGTGAAATGTAATAAGAGGAATAATTAGTGCTAGTGTAGATAAAGGGATATCTTAGAGATGTTTCTAAAGAAATTGGCACTTATTAAAATGATGGGTAGTATATTGATGCCAAAGACAATAGACTTTATATATTTAGGGATGTACTCAATAAGTAGATTTGGAAGTGGGATAGTTTTATCTTTGGGTTATGTAATGACTAGATGGAATGTATCAATGTACTATCTAAACTTTCAATAGTGAGTAAATGAATGGTTATTTATTCCATGAAAGAAAAAAATACATCTATAAGTAGACTGTGGAGGTCTACTAGCTAGAGTGATAGAGTAAGAATCCTATTACTACTAATGTAGACTAAAATCCTTGGTTGAATAACTAGAAACTCTATGAATATCATAATAAGGATCATATACCCATGTGTGTGGGTAAGGGATCAAGATTGGGTAATGGTAGAATGCCATCACAAAGGAAAGGATAATCTAGAGTAGAACTTGGACTAGGATCATCCATGTATATGGTTGGATGTGAAGTGGGTCCATGCAGAGTGGTTAACATCTATGGAGGAAGCAAATTGGAAGGATCATGATATCTAAAAAAATGGTAAGGTCTTATTATGGAATGATACATAAACATACTCCTAAGAGGTTATATGATGAGTGGAGGTGTAACACATGTGTGTTCAATCTCTAACCTATGAATAATAGAGAAACAACTAAAACTAGGTATTGTAATAGAATGAACGATAGAAGAAGAACTAGAATAATGCAATAAATAAGAATGATATCTAATAACCTCAACATTTTTAGCTTGAATGAATCTAGATAATAATGGGTCATCTAAATAATAATTGTGTTCATAATCAATTGTATGAAATTTGATAGTATATGCATGAATTATTTTATCAATCAAAGAAGCATGATTAATGGAATGTTTAGTTTTGGTTAAAGTAACAAGTATTTCATCAAAAGGTTGCTAACGAGATCGAGGTTGAAGATAAGGAGGAATTTTAGTGATGATGTTAGGGGAGATCATTTTTTTTAATATTCAAGTTTATCTCATATGGTTCATCATCAATAGAGTCTAAGAGGTTAGGTGTAATATTTTTGATTAGTTTTGAATGACCATTTTAACCTCTAGTGGAGTTTATGGGATAGTTGAAGTGTTGGGATTATCGAAATAGAATGCTAGGTAAGGGTTCAAGGGTTGATATTTTTAAAACTCCTCATTCTTGGAATTATTCAAATTATATAGATTCATGTTCACTTGAATATTGTATATAGAACCATTAAAAGGGAATTTGACACATTGGTAGGATGATGAAGCAACTTCTCTCATGTGATGTGTCTAATGTTGACTGAGTAAGATATTATAGGACAGTGGGAAGTAAAATATCATGAATTTCACATGAATGGTGATGGGAAGATTGGTGATAGGAAGCCAAACACAACCTGAATGAGGCATTTATCTTTTGTCATAGCCTTGGCATGCACTCTGTGTGGATTTAAGGTTACATTCAAAGTATCCAAGTATTTTAATAAAGTCAAGGCAATAAATGTAAGTGCCTAAGTATTCATTGATTAAATCACTCTTAACTTACATATAACTTATTTTAATGTTAATGAATAAATGAAGGTCATCGACATTAATTAATATCTCATCGAGAATCATAGAAGAGATAGGAAACTTAAGTGAGAGAGAAGTGTCCACTATTTCATCAATATGGATGGACATCTCATCACATTATTGAAGAAAGTTATCTTCAAATCCTGATAAGGTAGCTTCCTTCCCTATAGGTGGAGGATGAGGGATGTTCATTTTGAATAATAATTTCACTAAGAATTTCTAATGGTGGGGATACATTATCATAATCTATAAGAAGGTAATTTGAGATGCCAAATAGAAATGTTTTGTAATAACATCCCATTGATCATAACCCATGAGAAGATTATTGGATACTGTTGTGTACTGTTGTAATAGATCCATTGAAGGGGGTTGTATGTGTAGTGAAACTTATTTTGATAATGTATGTTTGGTTTAATTTGGTTTAAAGTAGGTTGATTGACCTTAGGTTATGTGGTTATTTTTTGAGGTATTTCATTTGGTTGAGTAAAGAAATATTGTTTCAATTTTGAGGGATGTTTTCTTGAGGAATGGAGGTTGGGGAAAGAGTATAAGTTATATCAATGGTATGAGAGGTATGGAAAATTTGTGTTGTTGAAGGAGATGGTTGTAGTTGTGTTGGTTTTTCTTGCCTCGATTATATGATATGGGATTAGGAATTGTCTTGGATAATGGAAAATGTTTTAGATTAAGGTAAAAATAGGTTTTGAAGGGGCCCTAAAACCCTTTACATCAAAAGAGAGATAAACCTTAAGAACTTCTAGAATACAAAATAGCCTGGAACCTGCATAAGCAAGACCAGATTAACTAGGAATCTGAAAATAGCAGACTAGTGCTGGACAAACAATAAAATTATTTTTTACAAGACCAAAGTTTCATATCTAGAGGGGGGACCAAAGGCTTAGACTTCTTCCTCTTTACTGTTGTCCAACCATCCTCTACCTTAGCTACCTCATCAACCCAGTCCTCAGAAGGCCATGATCCATGAAATCTAGGGGGCGATGAAACCTCAGCAAAATCCTTATGAGAACTAACCAGCTTCTGGTTCCTAGGAGAAACCTTCAAAAAAGGTGGAGGAACCACCACCTCCTTAGTAGATGGTTCAGAGAGATCACATAATCCAATCTCTACAGTACCTTCAACAGGATCAGTCTCTAGTGGAGTCACCTGATCTGTCGATTCAGAATGGATACTCTTTACATTCTCATTCTCTGAATCAGTCGAATCTTCATCAAGTTGTTTAGCAAAATAGTGTTCATGATCAGGTTTAGACCACCAAGAAGGTGAGCTTCTGGGTTTGGATTTCCCTGAATTACACCAGGCTACAACGTGCCTCGTCTGGTGACACTTTCTGCATCGAAAAGGTAAACCTTCAAAATCTAACATTTGCATCCAAGAACCCCTTGGGGAATCCAGACAAATTGCCTCAGGAAGGCCCTTAGAAACATCCACCTCAACCATAAGGCGAGCACAGGTCGAGTGGTAAATCCTCTTAGTTTCATCATCCTCAAATAAAAACTCCCTTATAACATTACCGATGGTTTTAAACACCGCTTCTTGCCATAAATGTATTGGTAAATTAGGGAGCCAAACCCAGACAGGGATCTTATTGAAGGTTTTCATGAGAGGGTTGAAATCCTTATGCCACCATTTGGCCATAAGAGGGTATTTACCTTGTAATAAAATATTAATGTTGGACAGAATAGTCTTCCTATCCGTAGGGATTTGGAATAAAGCTATAAAAAAACCTTTAACACAAGGGTAAATTTCAACATCTCCATCAATCAGTGGCAGACAGGTATTGGAGATCCAGCTATATAGATCAGCTAGAGAAGGCCAGTAGCCATGAAATCTACAAATAGCCCCATACTTTGAAAAATAATCTACCCGATTAAAGATTGCTTCAATAGTTTTAGGATCTAGATTAACCCTGACAGGATTTAAAACACTTACTGGTGAAACACAGTATCTCCTAGCAGAAGCTTGATGTTTCGCATCTTGTATTTCAGCTTCATAAGCAACCACATCCACATAAGATCTTCCCTTTGATCCTAGGATAGAACTAGAAACAGGGGATCCTTTTGCTATTTTCGTACCTAGAGATGAACCCCCTTCTGCAATAGAGTGGACTATCTAGATTCGTTCCCCATTCCCAAGTGGAGGCGCACGCTCAGCAAAGACCTCAGCCATGCCATCTGCCGGATCAACAGCTACCTGGTTTAGGGTATGAGCTCGCGCAAATCCAGATCCAAAATATCACCTTCTTGGTGGTCTAAAGCTGATCATGATCATTATATTGCAAAACAACCTGAGGAAGCTTTGACTGATTCAAAAAATGAGAAAGAAAAGAGTATCCAATCTGTACCAATGAATCAAGAGACTCCACTGGAGACAGATCCTATTGAAGGTTTGGTGGAGATTGGATTATGTGATCTCTCTGAACCACTTACTGAGGAGGTGGTGGTTCCTCCACCTGTTTTGAAGGACTCTCTTAGGAGCCAGTTGTTGGCTGGTTCTCTTGAGGATTTTGATGAGGCTTTGTCGCCCTCTGGACTTCATGGATCTTGGCCTTCTGAGGACTGGGTTGATGAGGTAGCTAAGGTAGAGGATGGTTGGACAGCTGTAAAGAGGAAAAAAGCTAAGCCTCTGGTCCCCCCTCTAGACATGAAACTTCGGTCTTGTAAAAAAAATAAAAAATAGTTACTATTTGTCCAACACTTGACTGCTATTTTCAGATTCCTGGTTAATCTGGTCTAGCTTTTATAGGTTCCAAGTTATTTTGTATCCTGGGTGTGCTTAAGGTTTATATCTCGTCTGATGTATAGGGTTTTGGGGCCCCTTCAAAACCTGTTTTTACCTTAATCTAAAACACTACTATTTGAATTGATTGTAGGTATCTAGTATGGAATACCTACTAAAACAACATATAACCACCTTGATGCTTCTAGTTTCTATGTCACCTTCACTTTAGTGAATTTATATCTATGTCATAGATTATCACTCCTTATCAAATATCAAAACCCTAATTCTTAATCTTCATATTGGTTATGGGAAAAATGGGTTAGTGGGAATAAGATGTAGAGATACCCAAAATAACCCTCTATCATTTAGTGTTAACTACATACCCCATACTATAAAGAGGGTCTTAGACTTAGGTAGTTCTCCCTTATATGTTGTTTTGTGTGTTAATCATGTAGTGTCTGATAAATAAGTATAATAGTGGCCTAGTTTTTAACTTGTCAATTACGGCTCATGGATTGCTCCTTTAGTAATTCAAACCTATATATGTGTTGTCCCTATGAATAATATGTAAAGAAGATAAAATATGGAATATTTTCTCACTTGAGTGAATTTAATAAGTAGAATTTGGTGTTTTCATGTATTTAATAGGTGAGGAATGAATGAAGATTGATATTATATTTATACAAATCCCTTTAGAGAATATATCTCATTAAATCACTTAGGATAATCATAGGAATATGTTTCATTTGAAAATTGGATGAATTCAAGGAAATATACACTTGTATTTTTATAGGACACTTTCATTAAAATAGGTATTTGACTGAGATGCAGGTGTTCAGGCAATTGGAAAATAAGTGTTGGTATAGAACTTGTATATATGGAAGATAAGTAGGTCTATAACATTATAGGCATGATAGAAGGTCTGAGTCATCAAAAATAACATTGGTTAGACTGAGATATAAGTAATTATGAATAGAGAGATAGTGTATGAGAGACTTTTCGTAGAGATAAGAGGTCTAGAAACTAAATTTACATCCATGATATATATTTTCAAAGTGTACAAGACTGAGGTGCTATATAATTTAGAAATGGTGTCTACAATATCTAAGTCAATTTTTCCTATAGAAAGAGATTTAAAGCATTTAACAAGATTTAAAATAACCCAAATTTCATTGACTTAGGTAGATTTAAACATTTTAGTTCAAATAGAGAGCATCATAATTTTTTATAGTATTAACAAGTCAGATGGCCATCAAATTTAAGATCTTAAACTACTAACATAGATTCTAGCATGTAGTATCATTAGACTATTCATGCCACATAGTAATCATTCACTCATATAGGGCTTGATTAGTGTTCCAACTTGGTCTTCTACCTAACTATCTTGGTGAGGTGATATATTGACATGTGTCAACATCTCACTTATTTGGGTCCTTGTTAAAGGCCTTAAAACATACAAACCATCTTGAGGACTTAGGAAATAGGATCATTCCATATGACAATCTCAAGTTGAGATTTTGACTATTGATTGATAATTTACTAAATGTTTTATAGCTATGGTGAAGTAGTATTATGCCACATGACATGATCCCATGATTCCAAAATGTCTTTAGTCTAAGCTCATAGATATAGAATCCATGACAAAGTGGTGAACCTATTAGCTTCTCAGACATCTAGGAGTTTAAAGTCCTATGTTGAAATTTTAAAATGCCTATGAAGTGATGAAGTGATATTTGTACACATGCCTTCATATCTCATTCCTAAGGGTCATAAGACTTAGAAAATAATAATAAGTCCTAAAAATTCCCAATAAAATGAGTGACCAACACTTGACAACTCTAATCTTGTTTGGGGACTTGTAGGAGAAAAACTAACCATTATATTATGAAAGGGACACTAGTTATTAGATTTTGAATTTAAACTTTTAAAAAAACAACTAAGGAAAAATCAAGGAGAGAGGCAATATGGGGTAAGATTTAACAAATAAAGACAAGCATTTTGTTGAATTTTAAGCCAACTAGTCCAATATGAATAAAATGGCTATCTAAAATTTTGAACCATATGAAATTTTAGCCATTTTACTTTGAAAAAGAGTTGATATGGAATAGGTTGTTAAAGAAAATATCATCAAAACTATTAAATAATTAAATAAATTTCACAAATCTAAGATAAAATGGTCTAATAATGGAAACATGATTGTAATTTAAAACATGATCCAAAATAAACCAAGACTTATCATTTTTAAGAAAATTTAGATAATTGTATTAATCAGTCTCAATTTTAGACTCTTTTATACTAATTAAATATAATTAAAATTATATTTTTAAACTTAGTTCAAAGAGTGAATCAAATGTAAAATTATAAATACAACCTCCTAAGCACCCTTTCTAATCAGATTAATAAATAAAATAGGCCCATAATTGATTAGACTAGAATATCGGACTATAGATAGAAAGGGTTTCCATGATTTCAATAGTAAAATTAGGGTGTGTTTTTCAAACAAAAAAAAATGGTTACTTTGATGGAAAATACTCTTGAGTATTCTATAACAAAGAAATAGTCAAAGAACCTAGAATTTCTAGATAATGGTGCATATAAAATGAACAATTTTATGAAAAGATAAGAATGGAGAATATAAGTGACTAAACTAGTATCCCCATTGACTTGGTGTGTGAAAATGAGTTAATTTAAAAATTCATAAGATCTACTAGGATTAGATATTTTGACTCCAACCATTAGGATAGTGAGTCATACCTTGAATATGAGTTCTTAAACATTACTCCACTATGAACAAGGAATATATAACCTTAATGGAGTTGCCTCTAATCCTAATCAAGGCCTTTATCTACTGCTATTTTGGTGTCTATAGGCTCGATAGAGATTACTTGAATCACCTAGCACTGATTCTTTTTTAAATTGGCTTTCTCTTTTTCTTTTTCTTTTCTTTTTATTTACTATCTTAGTATATGGTTTAGGACCAATGTGGATTAAAAAAGGTAGAACTATAGATTTTTCACCCTAAAAATTTACCATAATAGTTTCACCCATGTAAATTTAAAAATCATTTAATATGTGAATTTTGTGATTGTTTCAAGAGGATACCTTCAATGTCCAAGTAGTTTTACCCAAACTAGAACATATTAAGAACACATGTAGTAGTTAAATCCTTCAATACTACCCAATAATAGGATCTAAAGAAAAAAAATAACTCAAGAAGCAACCGTACACAAAATTTCATTTATGTTACCTACTTATATGCCTTTCAATTCATACCTTTTCATTGACAAACATGGAACCATAAGATAAAATAGTCAGGACAAACCCAATGTCAAAAAAAGAAAAAGAAAATAAGAAAATAGACACAATCTAAATAATAAAATTAGGAAGGAAAGAAATGAAAGGAAGAGAAATCAAGAGAAAGCAAAAGTAATTTATTTATAGTAACTTACTAGTGAAATGCATGCCTAGAAGTAAAGTTTAAGTAACTACCCATTGATAGGTAATGGAAAGTCCTCACCAATTAGACACCTAAAAATGAATGTATTCATGTTTAATATTTTAATAAGTTTAGAATAGATCCTACCAAGGGAATACATATAATTACATAACATTTTTCCTTTTTGTTAAAAAACACTATCCTAAAGTGCATTATTGACAATGTTTTCATGTAAACTAGTTAGATTTATGATGAAAAATTTAGCCATGTACTTACATTACATTATTACAAAGTATTTAGGGTATAGTTTTATATATACCATTGATAAATAATTAAATTATGGTGAGGGATAGGGATGAGACTCAACATATCATAAATACTATAAAACCATTCACAATAATTCTAGATGTCTAACTGACCCCTAGACCAACTCAGGACCCCCTAGGGACTCGATTGTAAACCCTGAGTCAAGTTAGCTGACTAACTAGATTGATTAACCTAACCCACCCTTGACCAAACTTGACCTTTGATACTTGACCATTGACTGTCACCCTAACCATCGATGGTTAGGCTTGACCATTGACAATCAAGTTCCCACCACCTAAATAGTCAAGTCTAGTCAACTTTAGCTTAATTTTTTATATTTAGCTAGTATAATTAATGTATGAGCTTATGCATATGAAAGATAAATTATAACTACTCATTAACCCTCTTGTTAACCTATTATTTCACCTCTCCTTATTTCTTATAAAAAGAGAGGAGGAAGAGCTAAAAAAGTATTTAGAATCAGTCAATCCAAAATTAATTGATCATCATCTTCATCTAGAACTATAGTCTCTTGCATTAGCACTTCTTTTTGTAGGTATTCTTCTAGAAAATTAGTGAACCGTCAAGTGTGACAATGATCTAAAGTGATGCTACTCATTATCCAATAGTTAATCATCATTATTCTACTAAAATTACTCCAAGATTCACCAATAGACCACCTCAACCCTTCTTCATATCAGTAGCTAGTAAACTAAGTATCTATTTTCACTAATTAGTTGTTTTATTTATATTTGAAAACCAACCTAGACCAAACCCACTTTCTATATTCCCATTATATAACCTCATCAACTAATTTTCTCAAACCAAATCAGAACCCATAGTAACCATTAATGGTCACCCTAACTATTGATGGTTTGTCCCAACCACTGAGGATCACCCTAACCACTGATGGTCACACCCAACCACCGATGGTCATTATTAGACAAATAAATAACAAGATATTTTCACCCACCAAAGCTCAACCAAATCCTAATTTTAGAGCCCCTACATCATCATAGAGCCTCACCCTATTTTTTAGACCATACCCAATTCATTTAGCATTGACATCAATCTATTTATTTCTATAATTAGGCAAATTCATCTATTCATTTATTGATCACTTATTGTATTTTATTTTAGTATCTTATATGATATATGCAAGTACTTTATCTTTCAGAACTTGATTGATTAAAAGTGTGGATTGACAACCTCCAAAGAAGCTCATGATTCTTAGATCTAGCTTGCTAGGCAATCCACCTTAATATCTAACTAACTAACCATTTATTTGAGCGTTTTCTTATTTTTGGGTCATTCTTCCCAAGCCAAAGATGAGTATCTACAACCATCTAGATCAACATGCACATAACATACTAGGTTATACTAATTATAATCTTCTCGAGTTTCTTTTCTCTTTCCTCTAAATAACATAAAGAAAAATTTCTCTAAAAAACACATACCATAGTAACTTCTATACCCAACCTAGAAAATATTTTTTCCTCATGGAATTCAAGTGGAAAATCTACTATTAGTTGTTCTTTAGCTAACATGGACACTTTTGTAGTATCCATGTTATTATTTTCATCATACAAAAGATATAAACTTAGTTATTTCCAATTAAGGGACTTATAGATTTATCATCAATGGCTAAATTATGTGGAGATTTGTATTGGACCAAATTTTTTTCATCTTCAACTCTCATTATCTTCATTTCTTCAATCAAACCACTAAGATCATGGAATCTGACTTCAAACTTGATTGTGTCTATTGTTAAGGAGATCTCATGGATACTATAGTCCCATTGTATAGGTTGCCTCAAAGAATCCAAGACTTTAGATTCAATAACAACCACATATCTCTCTTCTACTTTCTCCATCTTGAATTAAGATATAGGGCACAATTTTCTATCACCAATTTGTTGATATTCTATAGATAGCTTGGCAACTATACGAGATGAAATATATGATACAAGTATTTTAGGTGCATAACATGCATATTATTCATCCATCTACTTTAAATCTTTCATTTCATCTCCAATCTACCTACAAGATGTTCTTAAATCTTCCTTTTGTGCACATAAATATTTGTTAATCAAATATTTATATGATAACTTTCCTATGATGACTATTATTTATTTATCATCAAACTCATCCTCATCACTACTCTCAAGGACTAGCTATTGCCTACTAAATGGAACTTTCTCAGTCAACATGACTACTTCCAAAATTATCCCATTTGTGTAATCATAAAACCTACATCATGATCCTAAGAGTGTATTCTCATAAATCATCACATGTATTATTTGTTGAGTACCTCCTACAAAAATGATACTTGATCAATAAAATCACTAAATGGTGCTTGATCACTAACATGAGTAAAAAAACCTACTAATTATATATATAATTATCATAATTATATAAAAAATCAACTAAAATGTTCTCATTCATCATGTGGGGTCAAATCAGACATAATATTGAGGCAATGCTTTATTATAAAACCCAAATTGGTCTACATGTTGACTTATAGGTGGATAAGTTTGAGGATTTTGGGTGTAAACACCTAAATGTCTTGATGAGTAAAGTAGGTCAACACTATAACCTTGTGTCATAGACTATTTTTTTATGTTAAAATATTCTTGGTGAGTCAATATTAGGTATGTGAGTGTAAATGGGGTCCTTTGAATAAGCATAAAAGTTAGGGGATCTAATGCTCTAAAATAAACCTTGATATCCACCACCTTTATTTTCAATAATTGGTCTTATAACCTATTGTATAGCTAGTGAAAATGATTTTTTAATGAGCTAATGGGTTCATTAGGATCCCTATGTACTGTAACAAACTAATAGTATAAGGTATCAAGGTCAATAAGCACACTAAAATTATTGACAAATATATTTTCAAATATATCCCATGAGGTATTGTATTCATTTAGTAAACCTAGGTACCAACGTTAAGAATATTCATTTAGGGAATAATAAAGTAGGTGATAAACCACATCATCATGTTGGATCTAGGTTTAAATGATGGCTTATTTTAAATATCTAGATGTTTTCTTCAGTGTTTGAATCCATCCACGTGTATACTTATAAAGAAAATTATTGGGATTCTTAGACAAGCCATGAGTAGGCCCTAGAATGTTCACATGGCATAAACCCACACCAAGACAATATAAGAACATAGGTGGATTCAAATATTGTTGATGTGTTGTATAGATACACAATAAGGTTGGAAATTAGTAAATAAGACCAAAATTAGTCATAAACATCAAATAGTATCTTATTCAGCCCTCCTTTTAAAATCATTATTTTAGTGGTTTGTTTAGTAAAATGCACCAACTCTAGGGGGGGGGAGAGAGAGAGAGAGAGAGAGAGAGAGAGAGAGAGAGAGAGAGAGAGAGAGAGAGAGAGAGAGAGAGAGAGAGAGAGAGAGAGAGAGAGAGAGAGAGAGAGAGAGAGAGAGAGAGAGAGATCAAATCATGAGGATTCCTAATAAGAAACCAATATGAAAAGTATATTGAATGCCATAGAAGATCTAGAGATGAAATTGAATTATAAATCATATGAATACTAACTAGATAGTGTACACATGACACAAAATTTATGTGGGAAAACATCAAAATATAAGAAACCTAAAATGTTGATATTCATATAATTGAGAAACTTATGACCCCAATACATAGCTTTCCTTTTCTCACTTTCTCTAAACCAATCTTCACAAAGCCTTTATAAATATTTTCCACATGCAAATATCAAAATTCTAATTCATGATATTTTACAATAGGTTAAAACCCTATTTATAGTAAAATGTGAAGGGAGGTGACCATTGTAACCAATGGGTCCAACCATCTTGAAATTCATTTAATAACGGTAATTATTAAATAAATACAATTTTATTATTTATTTACATGAAGTTTTGACTTCATGTTAATAAATAAAATATTATTATTTAATCAATTAAAAGGTAATCTAAGGGTAAATTAATCCCACTTAGTCATTAAATGGTCTAACAGTATCCTTTAATACTAAGTTGGGATAAAAGTCACAGTCACCTTGAAAAGGGAATTATACCATGTACACAATTGAAATATTTAAAATTATTCATCATGCCAAACACAACCTTTAAAAAAAAAACAAATTATAATCCATTAACTACTTGAAAGTAAATTTAGGCTAGCATGATCATGAGACTACATCTCAAAGTTTCTCATGAATAATCAACTAAGCATATTTGGAACATTTTATAACATAAGGAACTCCATTACAAAGTATTATTTAATGTGTTGGGGTATAAAATTAAAACTTTGACATGAAATTTAAAATTACATAACTTGCATACAAATTTTACAATGATTTACAATGAGAAGTGTAGAAAATAAGAAGGAACACATGGTTGTTAAGAAGTGACATTGTCATGCACACTCCCCCTCAATGGTATCTTTTTGAGGCCCAACATTATACACAATTAACAAAACTTGATAGCACCAAGTGGGTTTGTGAATATATCTACCAATTTTTCATCTATAAGATGGAATTATAGATCAATATAGCCATTGATTACTTTCTCTCAGATAAAATTCACATGAACTTCAATATGTTTATTTTGTTGGTGCTATGCTAGATTTTTTTCCAAAGCTATACAACTTTAGTTATCATAATGAAGAATGGTACTATGATAAACATCTAAATAAATTTCTCCCAATAAGTTTCATACCCACATGGATTATTTAAAAACTTCCATATCACTTATTTACTTTGATTTAGTAGAAGAGATAAAGACAATAGGTTTCTTTTTAATGTTCCAAGTGATAATACATGTACTAAACTTAAACACATATTCAAAAATAGATTTGTGATCTATGGTATCACCATCCTGGTTAACATCAAAATAACCATATAAATTAACATTATTAATGGATGAATAAAATAAACCTTTTTTTTTTGATATATTGAAGTATTCTATTTGTTAATTTCTAATGATCCCAAGTATGGATCTTGCATAAATCTAGAAGTAATAATAAAAACAAATGAAATATTTGGCCTAGTAATGGTTAGAGAAATAAAACTTCCAAAAATTTGTTTATGTAGAGTAAGGTTAACTTTTTTACATGAAGGTTTTCAATCAATTTTAACACCAACATCAATAGTAATAGATGTAAATTTACAATCACATTAATATTAACAAAAATATTATGTGCATATTGGTTTTGTGATACAACAATTAAATTTTTGTCCTAAAATATAGTCATTCCTAACAAATAATACAACATACCTGAATTAGTCATTTCAAATATTTGACTTAGTTTATCCTTATATTTATTAATTAAACCAGTTATATCTCCAATAATTAAATATCATAAGCATATCAAATAATTAAGATAATATGGCCATTTTCAATTTTCAAAAAGAGATCATTATCAAAATAGAAGTTAGAAAAACCTATTTCTTTGAAAAAATAAGCAATTTTAGAGTAACAAGCTTAGGGAGCTTATTTTAAACCATACAAATATTTATTTAACTTACACACATAATGATCTCTTTTAGGGTTAGTGAAACCTTTATGCTGAGTCATGCAGATGTCCTCTTCTAAAATCACCATTTATAAATACATTCTTGGCATCCATTTGGTGGATGATCCAACCATTTTGGATTGAAAGAGAAATGAGATTTAAAACTAGATCACTTACTAACTTCTCAGTTTAAGTCATCGCTAGCATTATTTTTGTGTAGATTATTCTTAGGTTCAAGATCCCTTAGGAGGTGATAGAGAAATTTTTTAGTACAAGTATGCAAAAATTAACATTAGATTATTTTTTAGACTCAAGAGGATTTCCAAGATTGTCCCCACCTAGACTATAACCTCTCCCGTAATATGGATGTAGATTTCAATGTTTCTAAGTATGAATGGTCATTCATCAAGGATTATTACTTATATTAGGATAAATATCATGTTCCTAGTTGGGTTACTTATTTAGATTCTAAGAAAAATGGTGTCCATAGTTTGATTAATGTTATTCATAATATGAGTATTGATAGTCTCAACCCCATTCTAGATTCTTAGGTGGCTACTAATGACCTGAACTCTTCTAGTATACGTCTCATGGTCCTATATCTTAAACTTGATGATATGGTAAATGATACAGGGGTGGAAATTTATTCTTCTTGATATTGAAATGAGGACCATCAGAGAAAAACTTGGAGGATAATTCATAAATAAATAAGCATGGTTTATAGCAAGCTTGAGAAATGATTTGAAGTTGGTGGTCAAAAGGAAGTGGATGATGTGTTTCAGTTTATAAAATAAAACATAATTACTCCTCTATTAGACAAGGTTTCTAGATACTTTCCCACAAAAGTGGACATTCAATATACTGCTCAGTTGGGACATGTAGAATTTGTTTATCAAGGACCTAGTTATTTAGATAAATATGGTGTTGATGAATGCTCTAAGGGTGTTGGTTCTAGGGGGCACTAGATTATCATGCATAGTATTTTATTTCCTTGATGTGTTTCGAGGGTGAAATATGGCTTTTGACTCTTATGTTTTTTATCTCACACTTTTTATTTTCTATTGCTATCTCCTATGTGAGGCATTTTTTATATTGACATATCATTAATTATTTGAACATGTCTATTTTTTTGGTGTCATATTTGACTTCCCTTATGGTGGTTGCCGATTTTATGTATAATGATGATGATGATGATGATGATGATGATGATGAATATTATTTTAATTATGTAAATTAATATTACTAATATCATGACACTAAAAATGTTGATGAGGATATAATAGATACATATTCTTCTCTTTCTTCTCCCTCTTCTCCTACACCTCAAAATTAAACTAACAATATACTACCAAAGGAACCTCTTATTGGTAGTGATTTGTTCCAATGTGATAGTATCTTTTTAACTACTTTCACTACCTCCTTATTCAAATTAAATCAATATAAGTGCAATACATGAAATCAACATGTGCATGATTCAAGTAACATAGGAAAGATAAATACATATTCTTTACCCTTCTTAGTTAAATTAAAAAAATCATGTACTAATGATATTACACCTTTTACCAATGCATAAATAAAGGTAGAATAAATTTATTTATGAACGTTTACTTTCCAATCTCAATGAAATGATTATTTACAACATATTGATAATGAAAATGTCTCTAAATCTTATCCTACATGCCATAATATGACAAAGGAAAAAATAATTGTTACTTCTTTTACTCTTGACTCCAAGATTTAAAGTAATAATCATTCATGTACTCCACACATAGCTAGTTAATATATTCATTTCATTACACCCATACATGATGACATATTATATAATAGTAAAAATTTAAAATACTCTCTTACTCTCTCTCTCTCTCTTAGTGAGCGTGCAAATGATACTTCTACTCTTACTTCTACAAGTGAATTCAACTCTAAATTTTTGAAACTTGGAATAATGATGATTAATATGATTATTGTGAAGAAGACATGAAGTATACACCTTATAATTCTCCCCTTACTTCACTTATTTCTCATATTTAAACTAATTCTAAGTCAAATGCTTAAAAACATACATACACTTATTCTTATGTTCATAATTTACATAACTTACATTCACATGATAATAAAGTGCATTATAGTCGATTAGCATGTGATACTTCTTTGTAAATCAATAAAATTAAAGATACCAATGAATTTCCCTTAACCCCCCTTACTATAATAGAACCTATTTATCAACCTAAGCTACACAAGGGTGATAGCTCATTTCCCTCTATTGGGAGAAGAAAACTGGATAATAAAGCTATGCAAGATATTCTTTTGAATATTCATGTGTTGAATATATAATTATCATCTTGTGTATTTTTTCCTATCCACTCATCTTGTGAAAGGATAAAAAATGAATAGTCTCTTCATTTTGGAAATAATGTATGAAGAAGAATATAAATAGTCAGGAATTGGATTGACTATAAATATCTATACTTCTATGAAGAAGATTGATGACCCCTTTCCTAAGATCAATATATGCTATCTGGTTAATGGTTACCTATCAAATTTCTTATGTTTATCCTTGGTTTTTGTTATCATGCTAATTCTATGGTTTAATTTATCTTAAAAGTAGTCTGAATGTTCTGTACATCTAAAGAAATCTATGGTTAATATGATTCCTAGTGAATGCACATCATTTATCTCTACTATGATTTTGTTAACTATTAATTCACTCATCTTCCCTATAAAAACTACAAAAAATTATCTATCCTCATCTTTGGCATGTTTTATTGAAATAGAAACTCTTCTAAAAATGGTGTGGTGAGTGTGGACATACTCCTTTTGGGGAGAACTATGTTGAGATGGTTACCAAGACAACAAGATATTGAAACCTAGTTAAACTAGAAAATATAGCACTTTGAAAAAGAAGAATCCAAAAGGATGAGTTGCATTATGAGTGAAATCATTTAGGAACATATATATGGTGAAATATATGATTTTTTTGGTGTTATCTACCCAAATTGATGGATAATTAGTTGAAAAGACTCGAGTAATATTTCTTCCATCCTAGATTAAAAGAAACCATTTCTTAGACTAAAGAAAAGATAGACTAGTTAGTGAAACTAGAAACTAATTAGATAAGAGCAATAAATTACTGGGTTGAAACCATTATACATAAATACACTACAAAGTTCATAGTATAAAGCTATATAAAATTTGAGGCTATGTAGGACTAATTTTTCTAAAGAATCAAAGGGAAATTTTGACAATGACTACCTATTATATTGAAAATGATGGTGATGAAAAAGGCCATGATGCCCACTCTAGCTAATATGGGGTAGTCACTTTAACTATATGGGGATGTTGAAACCTAGTTAAACTAGAAAATATAGCACTGTGAAAAAGAAATATCCAAAAGGATGAGTTGCATTATGAGTGAAATCATTCAGGAACATATATATGGTGAAATATATGATTTTTTTGGGTGTTATCTACCCAAATTGATGGATAATTAGTTGAAAATAATTGAGTAATACTGCTTCCATCCTAGAGTAAAAGAAACCATTTCTTAGACTAAAGAAAAGATAGACTAGTTAGTGAAACTAGAAACTGATTAGATAAGAGCAATAAATTACTGGGTTGAAACCATTATACATAGATACACTACAAAGTTCATAATATAAAGCTATATAAAATTTGAGGCTATGTAGGACTAATTTTTCTAAGGAATCAAAGGGAAATTTTAACAATGACTACCTATTCTATTGAAAATGATGGTGATGAAAAAGGCCATGGTGCCTACTCTAGCTAATATGGAGTAGTCACTTTAACTATATGGGGATGTGTGCACATGATGGTGAATGATGGATAGATGAGTGACTAGAGATTGATCCTAAATATATAATGGATATGTGAGGGAATAAAATTTAGAAGAAAACTTTGGATTCATAAAGGAAACTACAACAATAGAGTAGATGGAATAAATAGATGGATACCCAAGTAGTTATGAATAGAAGTAAAGAATAGAGTAGTTGATGAATGAGTGCATAAAAGTGATGATTAGGATGATTAGTGAAGTTCAAAGAGAGATAATGATGATGGATTCTAGTAGAAAGAGAGAGAATATGAAGATCAAGTAGAAGAAGAAACATGTGAAAAAGAGATGAGAGTAGTTTAGGAGTAGAGTGAATGAAAGGTAGAAGTAGTGTGCAGATATAGAATAGGGTATTAACATAAGAAGAAGAGTTAAAAAAAGAAATATAACTTAATCTTAGGTTAAATACAATCTTAAGCATAATAGAGAAAGAAGTGTACATGTACCTGTAGCCTAATATTATATATCTTAGTAGAATTTTTTAACTAGCCGAGCAAGGGGAGAAGAGTGGGGAGAAATCATTTTCAAATCACTCAGATCATTGGGGACCATAAATAAAAAAATTAAATAAGGAAGGCTTTGAATTATATAGGATTAGGTGAAGTTGAATAGTAATTAGAAGGAAGAAAAGATAAGTAGAGTGCACATGAAAATTCCTTTAGTGCACAAAGTAGTATGTAGAGAGGAGCAATTAGGATGCAATCACTTTAAGTAATAGTTGTGTAGAAGACTCCATATATACCTACCACTATGTTTAATTAGGAAGGAGGATTCTTGAGTTTGACCATTTTTGATGGGTCCATGGATCTTAAATATTTTTTGTTAACTTATAAAATGAAGTGGCAAGTTAATGGTCTTATTGATGAAAATTTACAAAAGTACAAATTAGTAGGGGCTCTAGATGGGAGAGAACTTGAATTCATATACAAAAGAGATATTTAATTATAAATCCTACAAGATTTATATAAATGGCTCATCATATAGTTTAAAATTAAGAAATGCACTAGCTAGATAATACATGATTTGAAAGAAATAAGGCAAAAATTGGGAGAGTCGGTCTACAATTATGATCATATATTTTTAGATGTAATGAAAAAAGTAGAGTTCACCTTAATAGATAAGGATAAAACAACATGGTTTATTGAAGGACTATGAGGTAGGATTTGATTTACAAATATGAAAACATAATATGAGATAAAATTAGATGTTAGGGTTGTTGCATTACATGTTGAACAAATCAAAGACTATAGTAAAACTCCTATAGTTAGCTCCAAGTTTAAAAATACATTTCAGGATTTTATGAAAAATATGGAGTAGTATCATGAAACAAAAAAGCTTAAATTGAACATGTCATTCAAAGAGTGCATTAAATAAGGACACCACCAAAATGATTATCCTAAAATAAAAATGAAAATTTTCAAACTTTGTCAAGTAGTATGGCATGCCATGACACAATGCCATTTATTGCAACAATATATCAAAATTTCTTAGAACCTAAACCATAATTTTTCAAAATCAACTAAACATAATGAAAATAATTGTAGATCTCTAGAATAACTTAAAGAGGGAATCTCCAAAAATGTGTTTGCCACCATAGCACAATAGATCTCCTCGATGAAGCAAAAAATTCTAAGCCCAAAGGTTGATAAGAATTATGTGACCCAAATGGGTCTACAATGGATTCTAAGTTCAACATAGTAGCAGCCTCATGATCTAGCTAGATGGAATCCTTATTCATTGAGTTCAACACCCACATCCCCTCAATATTAGTATCTAACATCTTGGAGTTCACCAATAATACAAATTTAACAATCAAATTTAACCCTTCCAACTACATAATAGTAGTTTAGTATGGGAGACAATAATCAATAGTGTCAGTAGTGGAACTTTATGTAACCAAAAGGAAGATATTAGGGGGACATAAATAAAATAAGGGAGGAGGCCAAGGTGGATACTAAAGAGGATACTAAGGTGGCATAGGAAATAAATATCAGTGGCCTCTTCTGTAGTGTTACCTATGTGGAGAGTATAATCATGTTCAAAGAAACTACTTGATGAATCCACAAAGGTAGTCATATTGTGCATACTGTATATTTTTCAAGCAACATGATACAAAGGATTTCCCTATTTTGGGAAATCAAAGAAAAGACAAAGTTTTCCAAAATGTAAACATGGTAAGTGTATAACCTAGAGAAAATACCTTTCTGAACATTATGACATGGTAACAACATGCAAAAAAATAACTACCTCCACTTGAGATGCCTCAGGATCAATGCATAAAAAAGGTTAGACAAGACAAATACCTAGATATAATTACAAAAAAATGTTTGATGAATGAAGTTGTGTAGCTAATAAAAACCATTCAACAATAAGAAACTATTGATGGCGATGTTATAACCATCGATGCACAAATGTATGGTGAGATTATCCACATCATATGACAAGATGGAGTTGTCACTACACTAATGGATTTATTAAAACTCCTAAGTATCTTGTATAATAAAGACATATCATAGAACATCATGAAATTATTGCATAATCTTTTGGAATGTGTGCATCATGGCTAGCAAAAGATAGAAAAATTGGTTTGGTACGTTAAGATAAAGAAACCATGGGATGTGGATGCATGGATTGATATTGAGGTTATAGGATATGAAATCCCAAATATTATCTTTGATTTTGGTATAACAATAAATATGATTCCCAGATCTACATGGGAAGTGATTGTATGACCAACCCTTATCTATAGCCTAGTAACTCTAAGTTTGGCTAACTATGGGAAAGTTGAACTTATTGGCCACTTGGAGGATGTTGAGATCAAAGTTGTAGACTAGTATCTATGAGTAGAATTTGAGATCATAGACATGAAGACCATATAAATGCAATATCCTACCCCTAATAGGGATTAAATGGGTATATGATGGTTACATGGCTATCAATACAATACTCAACTAGATTGAGGCACATTAAGGAGATAAGGTTAAGGTCATTCCCCTCAATAGAGTACACAAACCATATATAATTCCTACTAAAATAGAATATCTAAATTTTCTATAAGAAACTATATACATGAAGGTATATATAGAGGAAAATCACAATTCTTTTTGTGTAACACAATGCAACTTCCTATACCAACAAGCCAAAGCCCAAGTGAAGTTGATGCTTACCTAGCAATTCAGTGTAGTAGAACAATAGAGACCAAAAAAAGAAGTTACACAACCAATATTAAATCAATTAATTAGTGAATATTGTGCCTCCATATCTATAAAATCACCAACTCACTCAAAATTTTATTTCCTATATTAAGTCGACAAGCACATGTAGGATTACATAGAACCAACAAGGGAAGGCATAGTGCCTGTTGACTACATTTGACTTTTAGGTCAAATTGGGATACCCCTAATTAAAAAACTGATTTTTATGCCTATAAGGGGGTATAATTTATTGTCATGAGGTGTTTTATAGGTCATTTTATGTCAATTCATGTTGTACTATCTTTGGTCAATTAGTTTCTAGGTCCATTTATCATTCTAGGTCATTTTAAGGGTAAAAAAAGTGAATTTAATAATTTGTATTGGTTTATTGGAAAATTTGAAGTTTAAAAGAGTTTTATCATGTGCCATGTGTCCTAAGAGTTCTTTATTAATTTTTTAATAATTGAAAATTATCAAGTTACTCATAAAAAAGTGGTTTTCTTGAAGAAAAGAGTGAGTTTAGAACTTATACAGCCTCCTTGGGAAGTGTGCCACTTGGAAAAGATGTAAAAGTGCCTCTTAATATCCCCAAAACTTAAATACATTTTTTTGATCCGAAACTAAAATTTATTTCTCAAAACCATTTTTCTCCATTTTCACTCTTCTTGGCGGATTGAAGTAACTTATAGGTTTTTGCTCAATATGGCTAACACAAGGGCTTTCAAGAAAAATGCTCCTAGGGACATATTATAAACTTAGATACATTAAAATAAATATAATAATTGTGAGTAATGGTGGATTTTTCTTCATGAACCATGCATTTGAAGTTCAATTTCCAAAACTGCCTACTTATATATGCACCCTATCAGTTTTCTCTTACTTTGAACAATTCTGTATGAATCAACTATTGATATTGCTTTTATAACTTTTTATCTTCCTCCTATAATGTTACCCACACTTTTTTTCATGTTTTATAATATTTTTAGGTGATAATCATCTCAATTTCCAAGAGGATGTAATTTTATGAGTTATAGGTAGTTTCACCATTTCTAAGAGTTTTTTGCCTTTTAAAAGGATATAGAAGGTTATTTTTGTCTCATATACATGTTTTAAATGTATCCTTGAACCCTTTTCACTTTCCATCCAAGTCTCCTTGATTCTCATGTTTGCAACCCCAAGTCTCCACCATGGTAAAACAGTCATTCATCATGATGTCTACCTTGTTCCAGGTGCTTGGAAGATAGATTAACATTTAATGGTATGTTTTAATACTTGTTTCATGCCCTTATATTATATAGGATATTCATTTAAATATTTTAAGGAGGTACCATGTGAAGTTGAGGACTTATGCAACACACATATTTCTTTAATCCTTCCTTACTACCTATGCATCATAATGCCCACCTACATGTGGCCTTGATAAATATCTAAGAGTTAATTTAGATAATTTAAGCATGATATGAAATCATTTTTGAGATATTTTTCACTAAGGTCACATCATGATTTATCCTTTTGGGGTGTTAGTTTACTAAGCAATGTTGGCATTATCTTTAAAGGTGATAATTGAGTTTGAAGCCATCAGTCCCTTAGCCAAGCAAACAAAGTTCCTAGGGGTTTCATTATTTTCTTATGGAATGGTTGTGGTGTCCCAAAAATTTTACACTTCAAGATTTTTGGGAACCCCCTTTTTTAATTTTTTTGCATTTTGGCCTTATGTGTGTCAGTTGTACTGCTTGAATCCAGTCTTTTAAATAAAGAACTTGGGTTTTACTAATGTTGTTTTTATTTTTTTTATTTTCTTTCCTTAATTTCTCCTAATTACTCCAGAGGACTAAAGGCATATTCTTAAAAGCATCACCCAAATCCTTTACTCATCTATTTTTATCATTTGAAATAATTTGAAGGTAACTTAGCTCATTTGTAATGCAAATTGGGTTCTCTGAGTTACTTTACTTCCTTGAAAATAAGTTAAGTTATCCTCAAACCCAAGCAAAATTTCCTAGACCTAATTGGGTTTCTAAGGGTACTTAACTTAATAAAATAAAATAAGTTAAGTACTTTTGGAAACCCAACTAACACTCTATAGACCTAATTTGGTTTTTGGGGTTACTCAACTTATAAAATTTGTAAGTAAAAGTACCTTGAGTTTACAAACCTAACTTACTCATGGACCATGACCTAATTAGGATTATGGGAGTGCTTTACTTAAAAATCTAAAATAAGCAAAGTGATTCAAAAAACCTGATTTACAAATAAGGTTTATGTGGCTTTGTCACACTTGTAATAAATACATTGGCATATATAGAAATTCAGGAAATTCCACCTCATTTCTAAGTCATTCAATCAAGCAATTTCCCCTAAGAATCATGAGCCATGCATTTTCATTCTTTGGAGTGATTTCAATTGTTTTTCTTCTTGACCCATTTATAGTTGAGCTTAGTAGATTATTTTAAGAGTGTTCTTATTTTCTTGTTTGCTTATTTTATGGTGTTTCATTTCCTAAATTTTCTTTCTCGTGTTGTCATGGTTTCTCTACTATCAAGGTTATTTTTTTCTATTTCTATTTCAATTTGTTGAGAAAATTATTATTTCTAACTGTAAAATTGAAATTGTAAACTCTTTTCATGTTCTATTCATGTTGAAACCCAAAAAAATCAAAAAATACCAAAGAATGCCCTAGTTTCCCAAAATCTCCCTATCTATTTAGGGTTACTAGTTGCCCTTGCTCACTTCAAGTTTATGATTTCTAATAACTTTCCCTAATAAACTTGATTCACAAAGGTCCCATCTAATTAAGTTCATTACTAATGACTTGGATTTTTTATTCTAAGTAATCGATGTAAGAAACCTTGAACAACATTAAAATCTTACCCAATTGGGTTTTTCTTCCCCTTTTGCTTACTTTGGGTTTGTTAAGTGAAGTTTCTTACCAACAAGAACCCAAAGTCCTAACCATTATCAAACTCACAAAACAAAATTCATGATTACTTTGGGTTTCCCTTTATTCATTACTTCTATAGGTTTCTCTTGCCGAGTAACTACCTATTAAAAAGTTGAAGTCTTATAATATTGAAAACCCAAAGTCATTTTTTGTTAAGAACCCGAAGTTGTTTGGTTTTTTAAACCTAAAGTCATTAAAAATGAAAAGTCTAAAGTTACTTGCCTTTCAAAACCAACCCATAGTTAAATATTTTTACTTAAAAGCAAGTTACTTAAGTTTTTTAAGATATGAATTCTTTAAAATTTGGAACTTGTTTAGAGATAGAAGAGTTATAATTAACCTTTTTTTTATCAAATTTCTAAATCAGTTGGAGTAGTTAGTAAGAGTTTTTAATCACTTGTCAAGGTTTTTCAAAATTATAAAGAGTAAATGTCTGGGTCAGAGGGATCAAGAAGGTCAGGGGAAGAAATAGTAGAAATAGGAGCACAAGGTAAGATCATTAAAGAGGCCCCAAACTTAGTACTCGAAGAGATTCCAAAACTAATCAAGAAGGGGAAAGAAAAATTAAAGGAAAATAAATTCAAAGTTTAGGAACCAATAATGAAGTATGAATATAAAGGTTACCCTATTGAGTCATGCATATCATCAAAGTTGACAAAAATAAATAATATAGATATGGGGCACATATCTGTAACTGAGATTTTAGAAAGATCAAAGGCTATTGTAAAGACTCCATTTTTACACTCCATGACCAATAGTGGAATCCTTTAGGTAGTAGCTTTCCCAAGTTCAACTTAGCTTCTTGAGTTCATGCTATCATGTGCTAAGTATTATGACTCACTATCTAGGATAGTAAGTGATATTGCTGGGAATGTGATTACAAGGCTAGATGTTCAATATATCAACTATTGTTTGAAGATTCCAACCTCACCAAAAGTGATTGATTTTTAAATGGAAATATCTGAGAAACAATGGGAGAGTAAAATAGTAGAGTGTATTAAGATCATGAATACATATTACTTGAAGAATATAAAACAACCCTCAAGGTTTCCCAAGCACATTATCAGATCTAATTTTGTTCAAGAGGTAGATGATATCATTTAGCTATTATGCAGAATCAATGGACAAAAGAATTCCAAATGGTTTTCACCCTAGATGTATGCTTATATTAGGACCATTGATGTAAATCAGAGTTCTTCTAAGATTGACTAAACAAGAATGATCAATGATAAAATGGATCAAAAATTGAAAAATATGTCGTAGACTTTTGATTTTAAGATGACTTTGTATCTGGTATATATAACAACCTTCAGTGGAGATTTCTCAAGGTTAAGGACCAATGGTACATTGTCAATAGTACTAATTTATGAATTTTATCCTCAGTTAGTCCTTTAATAATACTATAAGGATTACATTATAGTGAATGATGGATTATTCTATGAGCTTATTTATAAGTTGGAGAAATATTTAAAACATAAAAGAGTATCAAATGAGGCATGGGATGCAGTTTCACTATATGGCTAATTTTTTATTCAATTTCTTTATTTCACTTATCTCAGGATAGGAGGTTATTTTGGGGCACCTGTTAAGCTACCAAGATATCCAAGTGACAATTGGATCCTTATGGAGATGAGAAGGCAATTGGTTGAGTTATATGATTTGTATTCTAAATCTCATAAAGCAGTTATTAATTTTACTATTGTGATTGGTCACTATCATTGTCCTAACATTTATAAAGCTAGGAATGTATAGAAAGAAATATATCACCATTATACTCAAACACATTTTAAGGCCAAGGAAAAATTTTATTGTAGAGGTGTTACTCAGAGTACTGTTTCTCTTGAATATATGCATATCCCAACACTTGAAGATTTTTGGATAGACTACAGGGATGAGTTTGAAGTAAGAAGAAAAGATAAAATTAGATTAAATATGGAGTAGATTCTAGCATTTGATTTGGCCTCTATTCCTAAGGATTCGGAAGATGATGGTGTTATTACCAATGATGCATTTCATGCAATAGGAGGGGATGGTGTCCCACTTCTAGCAATTATTTTTGGAAATGATCATGATAAGACAATTGTAGAAAGAACTTTAAATGGTTTGGCAACAAATTCCAATTGGCTTCTTAATAAGGGTTATTAAATGAAGGAATTGATAATTTAAAATGCACGTGTGGGGAAAAAGAGAAAAGAGATAATGTAAGGAGAAAGTAGTCATGGTCCCTTAAAGAAATTAAAGCTTAAGAAGAATGTTGATTGTACTTTCTCAATAGTGAAAGATAAGGAACCAACTCAGCCAATTGTTTCCACTTCATCATTGGTCTCTTTTTTCCTCATTACTTATTTCATTACAACTTCTACTCCTCCCACTACTTCTACCCTATACCTTTCAATTCTTATGTCATATCCTAAGGTTCATGTTACTACGTTTTCTAAGAAGTCTTCTTAGAAAGAGGCAAGCCCTCCTCCTCTTCCTTCTAATTTACATGCTATAACACCACCACCCCCATTAGAAGAACCACCTCATATAGAAAAATAATCTAAAAAAGTAACTACTAAGTAGGTGCTCCCATCATAAGAAATATTGGAAAAATAGAAGGAAAAAGAAGTAGCAAGGCCTAAAAGAGAAGTTACTAAAAATATAGTAGATGAAGGGATAGATAAAGAAAAAAAAAAGAAATAGATATAGAATCAGGAGGAGATAGAGTTGAGGCTATAAAAGAAAAATAAATTGAGAAACAAAAGGAAGTTGAAGTAGAGGTATAGAGGGATTCAACACAAGAAATTCAATATGATACTTAGGCACAAAAACTCTCTTCACAAGAAGTTCTTTCACAAGAGTTATCAATTAGAAATGAAAAATAAAAAATGGTTACTCATTCAATCACTTCCACCAACACATATTTATCATCTTGGTTGGCATTTTAGATAACTCCAGAATCAAAGGAAGTGATCAATCTTGAGGAGATGGATTTATAATTGTTTAAAAGTTTGGATAAAAGGGGAAAGAAACCCAAGAAAGTAAAAGTCACTTCAAAATTGATAATTGAATCTTCAGGATAGAAATTTGCAAAGATAGTAGTTTGCCCACAAGGAGCTAATAAAGGAGAAGTTAGTAATGAGAATCTATCAATTACAAGGGTGTCTCTTGGAGAGGTTACTACTGAAGGGTTAAAACAAGATACTTAGAATCTAATTCTTTAGGAATCTAGATGAAGAGAAAGCTACTAAAGTTAAGTTGAAGGAGCAAAATGATAAATTGTGCCAAATAATTTCCAAAGTGACAAAATCTATTCATCAACAAGTTTTGCTCCCAGAAGTTGTGATTTATCAACAAGTGATTAATGAAGTCAAATAAACTAGGGAAAAGGCTAAGGAAATTGAAAAATGGGTTGATAAAATGAATCAAAAGGCTAAAAAATTCTTCCCACTCAGTAAGGATGATTAGATTAATATTTTAAATAAGATAGCATAAGTTAGAGCAATAAGAGTTGAATTGGAAAATGAAAATGAATTTTCTAAACTTCAAAAAGAAATTGTTTAGGAAATGGTGAATTTAGATGAGAATATTTTGATTGAGGAATATATTTCTCCTTCTAAAAATAAGATAAATCAAGCATAATATCTCATATCCTTTTGCTTAAGCATTCTTCTAGACATAGAAAAAAAAATGAAGAAGTTAGAAGAAGATGCATGTGGTGCAAATACTAATCTAGAAGACTCTCTCCTTGGGCTCACAAGTATATGGTCAAGCAATGTCCCAAGAGCAGTTGAATAGTTGGATGAAAAATTCAAATAGAGGATGGACAAAGCTATGACTCCTTTTACAACTAAATCTATCAAAGTGTTGATCAAATGTTAGGAAAATTTGAAGAGACTTGGGCCAAAGATTGAGAAAACTAAATCTCATTACAAAAGGAATGAAAGATAAATACTCAGATTAGAAACATAAAGACAATCAATTTCTAAACCAGATTATGTAGTAATCCAATCAATGATATCCCAACACATCAAGTATAGATAAAAGTGCAGAAGTCAAGTTCACATAGTAGATTAATTTTACCTTGAGACTTGAATAAATTTTTCTTTTCCTTATATTTTCTTTCTTCATGGGTATTATGCAAGTAATCTTATTTTCAATAAAAACTATGTAAAATTAATATCATTTTATGATTTACTTGTAAACTTGAAATTACTTCTTAAATTTCCATGTTTTAAGTATCTCAAAGTGCCATTACTCAAAGTCATTTTGTAAAAGTGAATTACTTTATCTAACTTTGTGTTGCATGCAAAGTGTTTGTAATCAATACAAATAAGGAGTTCAAAGAGAGCTTCATGTCATTGATCATTACGTGACATGAAGGAGAAGTTTAGTGAATTTTTTATTTAATAACTTCTATTTAAAACATAACACATGTGAATTGAATAAGAGGTTTCTTGTTAGGATTTTGTATCTTGAAATTGTATAAATAGAAGAGCAGGCCTAGTCACTAAGGATGATAATTTTTATAAGCAAGCAATTGTAGTAATTATACAGTTGGTTTAAGAAATCCAAAACTTTGAGTTTGAGATAATTATATTATTTTGTATGAATTGTGCTGAAAGTGAATGAGAGGACAATTTGTTTTCTTAAAGAACTTCATATCTGAGAGAATCATTTCATCTATTCTATGAAGATAAAATGGTAAAATTTGTGTTATCTTTAAATCTAAATTGAATTCATAGTTTTATTAATCATTTGTTTTAATTTTATCATACTTATATGTTTATTTACTTATATATATACAATAGTCTCTACAAAATTATCTGTTGTGAAATGAAATTTTCATCTTTCCCAAGCATTACCTTATTCTTTAATCTCTTCTAAATTATTTTCACGTTCCCAAAACCAACTACTTACTTGCTACAAAATCCCTTTGTTATGGCTCATGAATAGAGTGATTAAATTAATACCCCCAATCAAAGAAATTTACACATAATTTGTATATGTTGTGAATAAATTTAAATAGAGAGTAACTAGAAGTAGATAAATATAAACATATGGGAGCTTCACCATTAAATGAAGGGGATTTAATCCCATGACTACATAGGTAGTTTTGAATCCATGCAAAATATCTAGCCAATAGTTTTTGGTGACTCCGCTATGGAATGAGTTGTAAATGTCTGAATCCTAGAATCAAATCTGAAAGTTACCTCTAGTTTCCAAAATTGATAAGTGCTAATAAAAATATTTCATTCTTTGGGTGATACATTGGTCTATTTTTAATGCCTAGTTAAGATTAATTACTCCTATTTTGAAATAAATGTATTTATTGAAAGTCAGTTGCATGTTAGTTTGAAAACTTAGTTTGCTACCAGTTCATTTTGTTTAAAGTTGTTACATGTTGAGATGCTAGCTGATTAAGCTTTTGTCCATCAAGATAAAAATAAAAGTGTGATTTTTAAGAAGATTTTTCTACTTTTCAAACTAGGTAATCAACCTTTCACTAGAGTAAGAAGAGCACAGGGACACGTAAACTAATTCTTTGAGCTATAAGAATAATTTAATTTTAGCTTCCCTTTTTAAGCTAGAACTAGAAGAGATAGTCTCTCACCTATTAGGTGACCAACTCCTCATATGAATAAGCTTCAGTATAATTCCTTTGGAATTATTCAATCAGCTAGTTCTCAATTTTTTATTCCTAGAATAATGGTGCTACCACATCTTATTCTATGGGGACCAACTATTAGTCTATTGAATTTGACTCTTCCTTTACATGACCTACCAAAAGGCTCAAGGAAGAATTTTCCTAAATTCACTGGTGATAGTAAACAAAATCTAGATGAGCACTTGGCTACATTCTTCATAGCATGTGGAGTAATTGGTGTAGAGCACGAAGATGTCTCTATCAAGATTTTTGTTGAGACTCTACATGATTTATTAGTAGAATGGTTTTACCATCTATCTCTAGGTGTTGTGACCAATTGGGATACTATGCATGATAAATTTTAAAAAAGGTCAAAGCTGATGAAGATTCTCACATACTACTTACGCAATTGATTTAGCTTAAGAAGGAATCACATGAGTACATGTGTGATTTTATTTCTAGATTCAACAGACTACTTTATAAGATCCCTCAAGCTGCATTACCTATAATAGATAATAAAAAATGGTTCTTTATCAATGCTCAACTTCTATAAGTTAGTTACCAGCTTGGGAGAGCATGCCCAATTGATCTAGCTACTGCTCAAAATCTTGTAATAGAGGTTGAGGATGATCTAATAATAGTTAGGAAAATTAAGAAAATTGTATATAAGGAAGAAACATCCACTTTGGTCATACCTCAGACTATAGATCCCTTGTTTCAAAAACTTTCTAATGACTTGCTTCAAGTTAAAAGACAAATTTCTCAAAGAATTCATGCAAATCTAACTAGGAATGCTCCCATATGCAACTTCAATAATCAGAACATAAATTAGATTGCTAGTCCCTAGAAAAGATTGGTAATTTAAGATGTCTTAAAAAATCATGTTGAGATAAATGAAGAAGACTCAATAGCTTATGGTATTGACCAATATTTTTCTGAGGAAGATGATTTTGTAGATCCTAATGGTGACTCCAACTGCTACCTAGAGTATGAATTAGAGACTGACTATGAAAAAGTACTTCATGAAGATCATAGTCAAAATTTTGTAGTATTTACAAGGTATCAAACTCAAAAATCCATCGAGAATTCATTAAAGGAACAAGAGAAAGGGGAAGATCAACCTAGCATTGATGTAAGTATTCTTAAAATAGGTAGTCCTATACTTCTTTTGTTTTGGAAGAAAATAATGTTCCCTCGAATTCTAAAACTTTGAAGTCAAATACCCATACAACTAAATTCATTTCCCTTTCATCTACACCCATCCCTTCTTTTAACATCATTAAACATAAAGAAAACTAAAATTTTGATATCAAAAGTTGAATACTTAAGATCATATCTAGATCAGTTGAATAGATTAGTGAAGTATGTTCAAAGTAAGGGGTCAAACAATGTGCTAAATGCCTCAAAGGGTATTTTACCTATTCTTAGGTTAGCTCCTTCTCAGAATAACTCTGTATATGCTTCATATTCATCCACTCCTATATCAGACATAATAAAACCATTTTATGTATCATTGCTAATTACTAGATATAAATTGAGTAATTGTATCCTAGATTTGGGAGCCTTTGATAACATTATGCCAGCTAAGGTAGCTAATAATTTTGGTCTTTATTTGACTGAATCTATAGGAAAATGTAACTCAATGGAAAGATAAGTTTCCCTGATTAGATATATTAAATATACTTAAGCTATCCTAGTAGCATTCCTAAATAAAAGACTTAAAATGATAATCTTGTTAGTAGATATCTTGGTCTTAAATGGAATGTTGCTAAGTAGAAACTTATATAAAGAACTAGGAGTAGAAGTAAAGATGGATTGGTCATGTGCACATATTCCAATTAAAAGAATAAATTATAAGTTAGAACCTGAGAAGAAGTCAAAATACATCATTTCTAAATCTAAAGATCCAAGATCACAAATTCTCTTTGAATAATTAGGTCATGAAATTTACTTCCTTGAAACAAGTAAAGAAAATGAAGAGGAAAAAGAAAAAGATGAAGATAAGATATGGATCATGGAATTTGATGGTAGTTATAGTTTTCTTGGTTTAGGTGTAGGAGTAATATTAATTTCTCCTAATAGAGAAGTATTTCCCTATTCATTCAAGATTATGTTTGAAAACACAAATAACATAGTTGAATATAAAGCACTCTTCCTAGGGCTTGAGTGAGCAAAGGAGTGAGGAATAAAAATCCTTAAAGTAAAAGGAGATGTTGAGTTGATAGTTAGACAAATCAAAGGACAATATTAGGTGAAGAAAGATAAGCTAAAACACTATCATGATAGAGTTATGAGTGCCGTGCTTGATTTTTCTACTTTTTTGATCAACTCAGTATCTCAAGATCATAATTTTAGAGTTGACTCACTCATTGTAATTGCATCTTTGTTTAGGCTAGATCAACAACCAATAATCTTTAAAGAAGGTGACTATAAATTAGAAATGGTTTATCACCTGAAAGTCCTAGATAATGTTGAACATGGGCAAGTTTTTAATGATGATAGACAAATAACTACCTTTTTAGAGCAGCAAGACAATTTCAAAGGATTATATTTTGAAGGAGGCAGTTCACATTCATGTGAAATAATAACAGGTATTATTGAATCTAAATTTTCTCATGATTAAGTTATAATTTAGCTTAAAGGGAATAATATTCCTAAAGTTATAGTTTCCTTATAAGAGATATTTGATAAACATGATAAGTTTCTAAAGAAAAAGAAAGAATATGGGGAGATCTGTTCCATAGAAATAGATTAGGTTAACCTAGGCATTAATGAAGAGCCCAAGATGGTAAAAATTTTTAAGTGCTACTCACAAGAGGAGAAAGAAGATTTTACTAAAATTCTTATAGAATATATTGATGTGTTTGCTTGGTCCTATAAATATCTCAAGTCCTTTCAGTTAGAAGAAGTATAACACTATATTCTATTTCAATCAGGTATAAAGCCTTTTAAGTAAAAGTTATGACATCATAATCTAGCCATTTTAGGTATGATTCATGCCAAGATTTAGAAACTCCTTGACGTGAAGTTAATTTATCCAATCCACCATTTAGAATGGTTAGAAAATATTGTCCTAGTAAGAAATAAAAATGGGGAGATACGTTTATGTGTTGATTTTCACAATCTAAATCAAGTTTATTAGAAAGACAATTATCCATTGCCTATTATGGATCATATTTTTTAGGTAGTTACAAGGTCAAAAATGTTATCTATGTTAGATGAATTTTTAGGATACAATCAAATAAAAGTGGCTAAAGAAGATTAGTACAAAACTACTTTTACAACACCATAAAAGACTTTTGCTTATCAAAAGATGCCCTTTAGGCTAATTAATAATGGGGAAAATTTTTAGTGAGCTATGAATTTATCATTTACTCATTTTAAGAACAAGATTATTGTGGTATAACTAGATTATTTGATGGTGTTTTCAAAGAAAAGAGGTAATAATCTAGCTGATCTTGAAGAAGTCTTGATTTAATGTAGAAAACATTGAATTTACTTAAACCCAAAGAAATCCATATTTGTTGTAATTGAAGGTAAAATCCTTGGTCATATAGTATCAAGTTAAGGGACTAGAATTGACTCAAAATGAGTAAAGGCTATTCAGAGTTTCCCTATGCCTACATCCAAAAAGGTGTGCATTCTTTTTTTGGAAAAGTTAATCTCCTAAGAAGGTTTATTCCTAATTTTGTTGAGTTAACATGCCATATTTTAGATATGATGAATAAGAAGCCAGACTTTAAATGGAATATTGAAGGAAAATTAGCATTTGAGAGAATAAAGGAAATAATAGTTGAAGCCCTAGTGCTAGTTTCTCCAAATTTTGGTAAGGAATTTATTCTTTATTATTACTCTTCAAAGCACACTATGTTATCTATAATAATGCATAAAAATGATGGAGTTGAATCTCATATAGCTTTCATGAGTGAATGATTGAATATTTTAGAATTGAAGTACTCACAGATGGAGAAGCACACCTTTGTAATGGTCAAATCATGTAAGATTTTTAGGTATTATATCATATCATCTCAAAATAAATTATATGTCCCAGACACTACTTTCAAGTCAATTCTAACTCAACAAGAGTTGGGATTACTCAAAGGCACTTAGGTAGCCAAGGTGCAAGAGTTTGACCTTGATATCAAACCCACAAAGCTAGTAAGAGGCAGAGGCCTATGCCAGTTAATGATGGAAAGAAGGCCTAATTCTAAAGAAATCATAGCATTTTCAATTTAAGATGAAACAAAAAAAGAACTACCCATGGTACTTTTTATTGATATGTTTAATTAATTGTACAATAAGATGGTTTATTACTTAAATTATGGAGATATGTCAAATAATCTAACATGGAAAGAAAAGTAAACCATTAGGTTAAAATCAAAGGATTATGTCCTTTGGGACAATGGTCTATAAAAAAAAGGCATTGATGGTGTTTTTATTTGTTGTGTAGATAAAGAAAAACAAACTAAACTGTTGAAGGGATTTCATGACAAAGCATGTGGAGGTCACTTTTTAGCTAGAGTCATGGCACATAAGATCTTATGAGCAAGGTATTTTTGGACTGCTTTATTTTAAGATACTTCATAATGGGTTACTAAATGTCAAGCATGTTAGCATTTTATAGGATGGGTTAGGCTACTAGTTTTGCCACTAAAACTAGTAATCATTAATGAGCCTTTTCAATAATGGGGAATGGATTTCATTGGTGTGTTGAATCCTTCATCTAGTGCTAGACATCACTATATTTTTATATCTATTGATTATTTTAGTAAATGGGTTGAAGTTATTCCTATCAAGCATGTTACATCAAAGGTAGTATGTGATTTTATTAAATAGAATATTGTTGTCAGGTTTGGGGTTCCACATAAAATTGTGATAGATAATGCAGATAATTTCTCTTCCATGGAACTCACTATATTTTTTTACTCCTATGGAATAAAATTATTTCATGTTTCAAATCATTATCCTTAGGGTAATGGACAAGCTGAGTCAAGCAATAAGAATTTGATGAATATCATCCAAAAGCTAGTAGACAATAATCAAAGGACCTAGTATAAGAAGTTGTTTGATGCATTGTGGGCTGACAGAATAACTCCAAAGAAAGCATTAGGTATTCTTCATTTTCATTTGCTATATAGAATCAATGCTGAAATACCAATAAATCTTGAGTTTTTTGCTTTAAAAATGTCAAAATCTATTGAAGATGTTACTTATCAAGATTCACTTGATAAGAGAATCATGTTTCTCACTAAACTACAAGAATTTCATGTTCAAGTTGTTGATAGGCTAATAGATCATCAAGCAAAGGTAAAGAAGATATTTTATAAAGGAGTTAGAGATAGGCAATTTGAAGTGGGAGATCTAGTTCTTCTATGGGATAAGTAGAATGAACAAAAAGGAAAACATGGGAAGTTTGATTCTTTGTGCAAAGGATCCTTCACTATATAAAGCATTGTTGGGAAAAATAGTTTCTTCCTAGATCATCAAGATAGAATTACACTACCACTACCTTTTAATAGGTAGCACTTGAATCTCTATAATAATTGAACAACATAATAACTCTTGCATTTACATAAATAAAGCTTTTTAGCTTTTCTTTTGTTTTTATTATTCGTTGTGTTTTTTTTCTTGTCTAGTAGATTGTGTGATCAAATTTTTGTAATAACTCCATACCCAATGAATAGAATGCAAAACCAGAGATACTAAGATCACACCCTTGTTTCTTTCCTTATGATAGAAATAAGTATGTGCCCAATTGAAGTCAGTTGGTGTCCCTAAAATTTGACACTTTAAGATTTTAAGGAACCCCCTTTTTGAATTCTTTTCATTTTAGCCTTGTGTGTGTCAGTTGTACTTCTTGAATCTAGTCTTGTAAATAAATAACTTGGGTTCTACTAATGTTGTTTTTATTTTTTTTGTTTTATTTCCTTAGTTTCTCCTAATTACTCTAGAGGAATAAAGGCATATTCTTAAAATCATCACCAAATCCTTTACTCATCCATTTTTAGCATTTTAAATAATTTGAAGGTAACTTAGCTCATTTGTAATGTAAATCAGGTTCTTTGAGTTACTTTACTTTCTTAAAAATAAGTTAAGTTATCCCAAAAACTTGACCAATATTTCCTAGACCTAATTGGGTTTTTCGAGGTACTTTAATTAAGAAAATAAAATAAGATAAGTAGTCTTGGAAACCTAAATAACAATCTATAAACCTAATTAGGTTTTAAGGGTTACTCAACTTATAAAATTTATAAGTAAATGCACCTCAAGTTTACAAACTTGACTTACTCATGGACCAAGACCTAGTCAGGATTGCTAGAGTGCTTTACTTAAAAATCTAAAATAAGCAAAGTGGTTTGAAAAATCCAATTTACAAACAAGGCTAATGTGGCTTTTTCATGCTTTTTCAAGTTATTCAATCAAGCAGTTACCCATGTGAATCTCAAGACATGCATTTTCATTCTCTGAAGCAATTTTCAGTGTTTTTCTTATTGACCCATTTGCAGTTGAGGTTAGTAAATTTTTTTTAAGAGTATTCTTTTTTTTTTTTTGCTTCTTTTATGGAATTTCATTTCTTGAATTTTGTTTCTTGTGCCACCATGGTTTTTCTACTGCCAAGGTTGTTTTAATTTTTTTTATCTTTTAATTTCTTGATAAAATTATTATTTCTAACTATAAAATTGAAATTTCAAACTCTTTTCATGTTTTATTCATATTGAAACCCAAAAAATCAAAAAATCTCTAAGAATACCCTAGTTTCCCAAAATCTCACTATCTATTTAGGTTTACCAGTCACCCTTGCTTAATTTGGGTTTATGATGTCCAGTAACTTTCCAAAATAAACCTAATTCACAAAGGTCCCATCCAATCAGGTTATTCATTACTCATGACTTATATTTTTTATTCTAAGGAATCAGTGTAGGAAACCCCAAACAACATTAAAAGCTTACCTAATCAGGTTTTTCTTCCCCTTCTACTTAATTTGGGTTTCTTAAGTGAAGTTTCTTACCCCCAAGAACCTAAAGTCTTGACCTTTGTCAAACTCACAAAACATAATTCATGACTATTTTGGGTTTCCCTTTCTTCATTACTTCTTTGGGTTTTTTCTATTGAGTAACTACCTATTGAAAACTTGAAGTCTTATAATATTGATAACCTAAAGTCTTATAATATTGAAAACCCAAAGTCATCTGCTATCAAGAACCTAAAGTTTTTTGATTTTTTAAGCTTGAAGTTGTTTAAAATGAAAAGTCTAAAGTTAATTTCCTTTCAAGACCAACCCAAAGTTGTTAAATCTTTTTACTTAAAATTAAGTTACTTAAGTTTTTAAAAATATCAATTCTTTAAAATTTAAAACTTGTTTAGAGATAAAAGAGTTATAAGTTAATCTTGTTTCTCAAATTTATAAATCACTTGGAGCAGTCAATATGTGTTTTTAATCACTTGTCAAGGTTTTAAAAATTAGAAAGAGTAAATGTTTGGGTCAGAGGGATCAGGAAGGTCAGAAGAAGAAATAATAGAAATAGGATCACAAGGCATGATCATTAAGGAGGCCCCAGAGTTAGTACTCAAGGATATTCCAAAACTAATCAAGAAGGGGAAGGCAAAGAAATTTAAAGTTTAGGAACCAATAATGAATTATGAATATAAAGGTTACCCTATTGAGTCATGCATATCATCAAAGTTGATAAAAATAAATGATATAGATATGGAACATGTATCTATAATTGATACTTTAGAAATATCAAGAACCATTGTAAAGACTCCACTTATACACTCCATGACCAATAATGGCATCCTTCAGGTAGCAGCTTTCTCAAGTTCATCTCAACTTCCTGAGTTTGTGCTAACATGTGCTAAGTATTATGACTCCCTATCTAGGGTAGTAAGGGATACTACTAGGAATGTGATTGTGAGGCTATATGTTCAATATCCCAACTATTATTTAAATATTCTAACCTCACCAAAAGTGATTGACATTTCAATGGAAATAGTTGAGAAATAATTAGAGACTAAAATAGTAGAGTGTATTAAGATCATCATTACAAATTACTTGAAGAAGATAAAACAGCCCTGAAGGTTTCCCAAGCACATTATGAGATCTGATTTTGTTCAAGAGGTAGATGATATCATTTAGGTATTATGAAAAATCAATGGATAGAAGAATTCCAAATGGTTTTCACCCTGGATGTATGCTTAAATTAGAACCATTAATGCAACTCAAAGTTCTTCTAAGATTGATAGGGAAAGAATAATCAGTGATAACATGGATCAACAATTAAAAAATGTGTTTTAAAATTTTGATTTTAAGATGACTTCATATTTGGTATATACAACAACCTCTAGTGGAGCTTTCTCAATTTTAAGGACCAATGGTACATTGTCAATAGTACCAATTTATGAATTTTATCCTCAGCTAGTCCTTGAAGAATACTACAAGGATTACATTGTAATGAATGATGGATTCTTCTATGAGCTTATTTGTAAGTTAGATAAATCTTTAAAACACATAAGAGTATTAGATGAGGTATGGGATGAAGTTTCATTGTATGGCTACATTTTTATTCAATTTATTGATTTCACTTATCTTAAAATAGGAGGTTTTTTGGGAGCACCTATTAAACTACCAAGATATTCAAGTGACAAGTGGATCCTTATGGAGATGAGTAGACAATTGGCTGAGTTACATGATTTTCAATCTAAATCTCAAAAATTATCTATAAATTTTCCTATTGTAATTGGTCACTATCATTGTCCTAGAATTTATAAATCTAGGAATGTACAGAAAGAAATATATCACCACTACAATCAAACACATTTTGAGGCCAAGGAAAATTTTGATTATAGAGGTGTTACTCAAAGTACTATTTCTCTTAAATACATGCATATACCAACACTTGAAGAATTTTAGATATATTATAGGGATGATTTTGAAGTAAGAAGAAAAGATAATAGTAGATTAACTATGGAGCAGATTCGAGCATTTGATTTGGCCTCTATTCTTAAAGATTTGGAAGATGATGGTGTTGTTACCAGTGATGCATTTCATATAGCAGGAGGGGATAGTGCCCCACTTCTAGAAATTATTTTTGGAGATCATCATGATAATACAATTGCAAAAATAACTTTAAATGTTTTGGCAATAACTTCTAATTGGCTTCTTAATAAGGGTTATTGCATGAAGGAATTGATAAGTGAAACTGCACATGTGGGGCAAAAGAGAAAATAGATAATGCAAGGAGAAAGTAGTTGTGATCCCTTAAAGAAATTAAAGTTGAATAAGAATGTTGATGATACTTTCTCAATAGTGAAATATAAGGAACCAAATCAACCAATTGTTTCTAGTTCACTATTAGTCTCTTCTTCCCCCATTACTTCTTTCATTCTAACTTCCACTCCTCCCACTACTTTTGCCATAAACCCTTCAATTCTTACACCATCTCCCAAGGTTTATGTTACTATTTTTTCTAAGAAGTCCACTCAGAAAGAGGAAATCCCTCCTCCTCTTCCTTATACTTTACATTCTATAACACCACCACCCCCATTAAAAGAACCACCTCATATAGAAAAAGAATCTAAAAAGGTAACTACTAAGGAGGTGTTCCTATCACAAGAATAAATATTGGAGAAATATAAGGAAAAATAAGTACCAAGGCCTAAAAGAGAAGTTACTAAAAATATATTAGATGAAGGGACAAATAAAGCAAAAAAAGAAATAGTTATAGAATCAGGAACAGACAGAGTTGAGGCTATAAAAGAAAAATAAATTGAGAAAGAAAAGGAAGTAGAGGTAGAGAGGGATTCAACACAAGAAATTTAATATGATACTTAGGCACAAGAAATATCTTCATAAGAAGTTACTTCACAAGAGTTATCAATCAATAATGAATAGTAACAAATGGTTACTCATTCAATCACTTCCACCAACATAGATTTCTCATCTTGGTTGGCATTGCAGACAACTCAAGAATCAAAGAAAGTGATCAATCTTGAGGAGATGGATTTATAATTGTTAAAAAATTTGGATAAAAGGGGAAAAAAACCAAGCAAGTAAAAGTCACTTCAAAATTGATAATTGAATCTTCAAGACAAAAAATTGTAGAGATATCAGTTCCCCCATAGGGAGATAATAAAGGATAAATTAGTAATGAGAATATATAAATTACAAGGGTGTCTCTTGGAAAGGTTACAATTGAAGGGTTAAAACAAGATATTCAGACTTTAATTGATACTCTCTTTAGGAATTTGAATGAAGATAAAGATATTAAAGATAAGTTGAAGGAGAAAAATGATCAATTGTGATAAATAATTATCAAAGTGATTAAATCTACTCATCAACAAGTTTTACTCCTAGAAGTTATGATTTATCAAAAAGTGATTACTAAAGTGGAAGAAACTAGGGAAAAGGCTAAGTAAATTGACCAATGGGTTGATAAAATGAATAAAATGGATAAAAAATTCTTCCCACTCATTAAGGATGCTTAGATTAATATTTTGAATAAGATAGTAGAAGTTAGAGCAATGAGAGATGAATTAGAAAATGAAAATAAATTTTCTAAACTTCAATAGAAAAATCTTCAGGAAATGGTGAATTTAGATGAGAAGATTTTGATTGAGGAATAAATTGCTCCTTCTATAAAGAAGATAAATCAAGAAGAATATCTCACATCCTTTTACTTAAGCATTCTTCTAGACATAGAAGAATAAATGAAGTTATAAGAAGATGCACGTGGTGCTAATACTAATCTAGAAGACTCTCTCCTTGGGCTCATAGGTATATGGTAAAGTAGTATCCCAAGAGTAGCTAAATAGTTGGATGGAAAATTAAAATAGAGGATGGACAAAGCTATGACTCCTTTTACAACTAAATATATCAAAGTGCTGATCAAATGTTAGGAAGAATTGAAGAGACTTGGGCCAAGGATTGATAAAACTAAATCTCATTATAAAAGGATTGAAATGGAAATGCTGAGATTGGAAATAGAAAGATAGTCAATTTCTAAACTAGATGATGCAACAATCCAATTAATGATATCCCAACACATCAAGGCAGAGAAAAGTGTAGAAGCCAAGTTCACGTAGTAGATTAATTTTGCCTTGAGACTTGAATAAATTCTTCTTTTTCTTATATTTTATCTTGTCATGGGTATTATGTAAGTGATCTTGTTTCTAATGAAAACTATGTAAAATTAATATCATTTTATGATTTAATTGTAAACATGAAATTACTTTTTAAATTTCCCTATTTTAAGTAGCTCAAAGTGCCATTACTCAGAGTCATTTTTAAAAAGTGAATTACTTTATCTAAATTTGTTTTGTATGCAAAGTGTTTGTAATCAATCCAAATAAGGAGTGTAAATATAGCTTGATCTCATTGATCATTGCATGACATGAAGGAGAAGTTTTAGGAAGTTTTTATTCAATAGCTTCCATTTGAAACGTATTACATGTGAATTAAAGAAGTGGTTTCCTATTAGGATTTTGTATCTTGAAATTGTATAAATGGAAGAGTAGGCCTAGTCATCAAGGATGATAATTTTTAAAAGCAAGCAATTGTAGAAATTGTACAAGTGGTTTAAGAAATCCAAAACTTTAGAGTTTGAGATAATCATATTATTTTGTATGAATTGTGCTGAAATTGAATAAAAGGATAATTTTTTTCCTAAAGAACTTTGTGTCTAAGGGAATCATTTTATGTGTTCTATGAAGATAAAATGGTAAATATTGCATTATCTTTAAATCTGAATTGAATTCATAGTTTTATTAATCATTTTTTGGGAGGTTATCATACTTATATGTTTATCTACTTGTACATATACAATAGACTCTACAAAATTATCTATTGTGAAAAGAAATTTTCATTTTTCCCAAGAATTACCTTATTCTCTAATTTATTCTAAATTATTTTCACATTCTTAAAAATAGGTGCTTAATTTTTTCAAAATCCCTTTGTTATGGCTCACAAATAGAGTGATTAAAGTAATACCCCCAAATCAAAGCAATTTACACATAATTTATATATGTTGTGAATAAATCTAAATAGAGAGTAACTAGAAGTAGATAAATATAAACATACAGGAGCTTCATTGTTAAATGAAGGGGATTTAATCCCATGACTACTTAGGTAGTTTTGACTCCATGAAAATTATCTAGCTAATAGGTTGAAAGAACTCTTAGTGTATATAAATGACCACTCCTTGTAACCCCATCATAAAACAAAAAAATTGATAAATTTGAAGGTATAATGAGAAATGGAGGAGGCTAATTTTAAGGTATAAGGTGGCCCTAAAAAACACTGAATCCTTTCAATATTGTCTATAGGTTGGAAACCAAAAGGAGATATTTTTCACCAATGTTGCAAGGTTGACATTATTCCCATGGTTGAAGAGTTCAAATTATTAAAAGAGATGTCATGTGACCTAAATATCATCAAAAAAATATGGAAAGTGATTTCATTGATCTTTATATACATCTTACAGTTTGTATAGGTTGTCAAATGGGTTCCTATAGCAGGGTTAAGGTAGTGACCTTAATTTAATGGCTAACTGATGCTTTAGATCTCTAAGATAGATGAGTAAATGTAACATATGTACCTTGTGATCATAGGGGACCCAAGTGAGGTAATTTGATAACATTATCATATCATTTAAGGCCTAAAGAACCTAAATCTAATGTTGACCAAACAATGGAGTCTACAAGCCCAAATAAGGTGTTTGCCATCTAAAGTAGAATCCTACTCTTGATACCAATAATGTGAATGTTTCATTGGGTGGAGGTAATATCCATGATTTAATAGGTCATATAAAGTATTTTCATATATTACTCTACCTCCCATACATCACCTAAAGTCTGTAAGCTATAGAAATTCATACCTACAACTAGTCAACATGTAGTAGCTTGAATGAGTGTTATTTGAGAATTAGAAATACACTAGAAGTGGTTTAAATGAATTAAATCATGAATAAAGTGACTCAAAAGGTATTTTTAATGTATATTTTATCATTATTTCAAGTTTTAAGGAGTGAAAATGAGCTACAAGTAGGGGCCAAAAGCTGAGTGTCTTAGTATGGAACAAATAGTGAGATATGAGGGTTATTAAGGAATGGGCATGACCCTAGGTGATTCAATAAATAATTAAATGGATATAATAACACATAATAATTTATAAAAAAACCATATATATATACATCCATTCATATATAAACATGCACCTTTAATCACTTTAGATGACTAAGATAGATAGTGAACAAAATGGGTAGTGAGCTAGTGATTTGGACTTCTTAAAAGGGTTTATGTCTCAAGAAAATGAAAAAAATGGGTATAGATATTTAATAAAGGATATATAAGATAAAAATAACTTATATACTTTATATTTAATGCCTAATCACATAAATAACCTACAAGCAAGGAAGACAGAGTGCCTCAATCAACAGGGGTAGTGGAGGCTCAGTTGGAACATAAAGTACATGGGAAAGGATAATAAATTGAACCAAAAGATAAAATGACTTAAGAAAGTTTATAAATAATTTAATAATAACCATGATGATTGGTTATTCCATTTATATTAATATATAACTTGGTGTTTGTACATAGGCTTACATTAGCATCTACAACTGTGAAGAAGTTTAATGACTTAGTCAAAGATATTTGATAGTGTCTTAGCCAAGAAAAATGAATATAAGGTGGATGATAGTAAAAACATATATTTATAACATATATTAGTGTTTAATTAAGGTTTAATAACCTTGGTCAACCCTATTCAAGGCATCAAACACCTATCGGCTTCTCCCTGGGGTAAAAGGCACAGTCAGAGTTTAATGCATAACCTTGAGAATGTAGAGTTTATGAAAGTTATGTAGAAGTTTAGGGTGGTGAAAAACATGAAGCACATTTTTAAAGTTTTATTACATCAATAAATTATAAATAAACATAGTTCATGTATGGATAAGGCTCTAAATAAATAAGAACATAGTTCTTATGAAGAGACCATGCACATAGTCTTTTTGCCTAGAGATAGTCTTAAAATTTGGAGAGTTGAAAGGTCTAATGACTTAACCAAGAGATAAAAATTGGTAAAAATAATATAAGTTAAATTATAAATACCATAAAATAGTTATTTTTTAGATAAAGATAGGGGAATTACCCCTTGTTTTGTCTCAAATAGGGGGTACTTTCCTATGCACAAACCCTAGTAGATTTTAGAGAAAATGATGAAAGTTGAAGCCAAAAGATTGTAATAACTTGTGTGAAGTTTGGATAAGTTTTAATAAACCTATAAAAACATTATATAAAAATAATTATGGGGTTAATTTATATATGGAGGTCAAAAATGTAAAAGATGTAGGTAGACCCAGATGACCAACCCTGTAACTAATGTCCAAATGATGGGTCATGGGCAATTTCAGCCTTAAAAATGGTTTATACCCAATTGGGAAAATTTTTTAGGATGATAATGGATATTTTTTAACCTTATTGAGATATAAAATCACCAAAATACATTCTAAGATCTAAAGACAATGTAGACATATTAGGCAAAGTCTAGACCTTATGCCCAAATGAGGAATCACTCACATTTATGTAATGAGGTGAGAATTATAACTTGTTGTAACATGTTTATGATATGTATACAAGTGTTTTAAATCTCTCCAAGTTTAAATAAAACTAAGGAAAGTCATTTTTGGACATTAAAACCATTAAGACTTGTGCAAAAGGGTGAAAATAAGCTAAATAAGCCATCTTTTTAAGATCATATCTTTCATGAGGATATGCATCAGAGAAAAAGGAGTTAGTGGATGTTATTATGGATATTTAAGGACACATTTTTATAATTATATAGAAAATTTGACGTTATATCTTTATGAACCAACCTTAAAACCAAAAATAGGCCGAAAACCCTATTAAACCCTTGCTAAGGACTAGTCTTGGAAAATGGAGTTGGATAGCTATAAAAATGAAATATTTTGTCTATAATTATTATTGGAAGTTGTATATTATTCCAAAAATATACTTCAATCCATGATGATTTATATGAAATTATATGGATGGGGGTAGAAATAGTATTTTTCTCATTATTTTGTGTGTTGTGCAGGCTATAGGAGGATTTAGGAGATGAAACCAATTTTGGGAGAAATATTGAAACTTATAATAACTCCTAATATTCATTTAATTCCATTAAATATCTTATACATTCCCCAACTAGGTGATTCAACTCAGTTAATCAAATCTAACAAATTGGGAAAGCTAGTGAAGAAGATGGAAAACTTTATGTGGACTAATTTTAAGATGTTATTGATGATTAAAATTAAATGGATGTTATTTATATGTGTTATAAATTTCCTCTCATGGATTTTCATTGACAAATAATGCCAATTTTGAGGCCAAGTGTGCAAGGTACATGGAAGGGCAATTTTTAGGATAATAGATGATGATGGCTCCTTTTTAGTTGATTATAGAAGAAAAATAATGTAACCAATTGATAGAGATAAATGTATGATTTACATACCTTTAATTAAAATCATTAAAACTTTTATTCATTAGTTATGTGATGTCCAAATAGCGGCAATCATGAAGGCAACTTTTCTATGCAAAAAAGGGAGTTTCTTGCCACTTTTCTTCAAGCTTGTGACTTGGATTGACACTTTTTATTATTAAACTTACATTGTTCATCCCATTTAATTATCACATGAACAATTAAATCCTTATATTTTCTTTACAAGTTTCCTTATGACCCTTGGAATTCTCTTCTTCTCTCTCTCTCTCCAACTCTATAAGAGTTGGTCATTTTGGCTTTGTATTGGATGCTCCACCTAAGTATGGAAATCCATGATCATTTGTATACATTTTTACCACTAAAATTACTAATTTTTACCTCTTCATGACTATTCATAAGTGTGTTCCACTTAAATTATGAATTTTTTTAGTGAAGACTATGGATTCCTAGCATGTGGTCTCATTCTTTCACCTTGTTTACAGTTGGAAAACTTATTCTTATAGGGCATGTGAATGTTTTAGGGGATGTGAAATGTTGAGTAAGTTAGTATTTTAATTAGTGGAATTAAATGCATCTTGTCTATCCCTCCTAGCTTTGCACATTCATCCATGACCTCATAATGTAGCATTGATATGAGAAGATGAAGATTAAAAGAGTGCATTTTTAGCTTGTTTTTTGGTCTTAAGTGCATAATGCATTTGGTTGGAAGTCATCAAATTGATTTTTTATATAACCCTCTTAGTTTATATTTTATTTCATTTATCTCTCTCTTTTCACCCACCAAGTTAGTATTAGGTTCACTTCATATTGGTACATCAAGGGAGATAACCCTATCTAGAGACTCATCTCATTCTCTAGGCTACCCATAAGCCTAGAGGTGATTTCATTGTGCCACTTGGATGAGGAAAGATTTGAATCTCCTCAAAGGGTGTATATCCAAGTGACAATAGTACCCTAAGAAACAACTTCTTCTATCAGTGGTGATTCAAATATGCATCTCCTTAACTAGGCCTACCATGTCCATAAACTTAGGTCCATAAAGATGATCTTTGCACATGAACATCACCTACCTATATATTATGTAATGGAAGACATAAATGATTTTATTCTATGATTGTAAGTCCATATTTTGACTATCAATTAGTGGGTTAGTGCACTAAATTATGCTTTAAAGGGAGTTAATGAAACTTGGTGGGTAACTCATTAGGATAATTAACTAGAGTGGGATGATGCCTATGAACTCATGATCAATAGTTTTTAGTTCCCATAATTCATCCACACTAACTATCCATTTTTCAATTAGATTCCCTAAGATTCATTTACATAAATGTGTTTAATTTTGGAATGTAGAATGTGTGGCACCTAAGTATTGGGTTCATATTTTTCACTACATACTAGATCCATTACCCACAATATGGTACATGTACTAGGAACATATGAGAGAAACCAAACATTGGGCACAAGTACATAGTGAATTCATATAAACATTAGTGTTTGAAGATGAAAATTCATTATTCCATAACATACTCCATAAAATTAAGTAATTTTTATGCCATGGGTATGTGGAAGATATGAGCACCACAATAGAATCAACAATGTAAAAAAACATAGCTTCCAATCTCAATTCCACACTCCAAAGGTATAAATTTGCTAGGACCAAAGAACAAGATTTTATGCATCCTTGTCACCAAATCTAGGATGAGGTAGATGATGATGAAGACTCTGATTTTGATGTATATTTATATTTGGATGATTTATTTAGACTTGAGTAGCCTATAGAACCACTTAAGGGCACTGGCATACTGCTAACTAAATAACATAAGCTATGCAACATTCAAATCTTGGAGAAGGAAGGGAAAGGGAAGATCTAAGAATCAGTATATGATGAAAAATTCAACATATATCTATAGCCTCTCAAGAAATACATCACTAATATTGAAATAGAGGAGGTTATGAAACTATCAAGTGTAGCTAACTACTGGATAGAGATTGAAATTTTAGAAACTCTAAAATTTCTAAGGGACTATCAAGATGTATTCCCCACTAAGTTCTCATAAGTATGAGGAGTTGACCCATCCCTTGGTGAGATTCACATTGGATTTAAAGGAGTGCATACATCTAATTAATAAGTGACCATACAAAATCAATCCTAATATGAAACTAAAGTAAAGTTAAAACTAGATAGGATGCAAGATGTAGGGATAATATATCTAGTAGAAAAAACTAATTGGGTAAGCCTAATGGTAGTACAACCCAAGAAAATAAGAGAAATATAGGTATGTGGAGACTACCACATTCTTAATGATGCATGTGTAAATTATCCATTCCCCATACCATTTATAGATGAAGTCCTATATTCTATCACTAGACATGAAGTATATTCCTTTACAAATGGGTTCAGTGGATACCATCAGATTCCAATCTTAGAGGAGGATAGAGCTAAAATGAATTTTGTAATAGAGTGGGGTTATTTTGCATACAAATTCATAGTGTTTAGGCTATAGAATACACTTATGGTATTTTTTTGTGTATTAGTCAAATTCACATATTTCATCCATGATTTCTTGGAAGTTTATTTAGATGATTGGGCAATCTTCTCCTTATTTAAAGAGCATTTTTCCACGTTATGTTTGATGTTAGAATGATGTGAGCCTTGTGCATCACTTTAAATTTTAATAAATACTTATTTTTCACACCTTTTGGTGTTTTATTTGGCCATTTTATTTGTAGTGATGGCATTTTTTTGGATCAGGCTAAAAATCATAGTAATCCTAAGTATGCCACCACTTATTAGTTCCACAAAAGTGCACTCATTTTTTGAACATATAAGATACTACCAAAAATTTATCAAAGGCTATGTAGTGATATCATATCCACTAGAAGCTTTACTACACAATAATTCTAAGTTTTTATGGATATCTAAATGCCAAGTAGATTTTATTGAGCTCAAACAATGACTAGTCACTATGTCTATACTTATTTTCCTAGATTGGACTAAGCCATTTCATTTACATGTAGATGCTTCAAGCATTGTAGTTGGTGTAGTAGTTTTGAAACTTAGAGATGGTGTGCTTGACCATACCATTCAATTTTCTAGCCAAAACTTATCTAATGCAAAGAAAAATTATATAACCATGGAATGAGAAGCATTGGCCATTATGTTCTCACTATAAAAATTTAGGCACTATCTTCTAGTGAAACCATTCAAAGTTTTTATGGACCATCAAACTCTATACTAATTAGTCAATAAATGAATGCTAGGAGGATGAATATCTCATTGGATGATATTGTTTCAATAATTTAAATTCTTAATAAATGTAAAACCAAGTAAAGAAAACATGGGACCTTACCACCTCAGTCAGATTCTAAATGGTGAAGAGTTAGAAGAACTATAGGAAGACTCACCTGATGCACACCTCTTCCATGTCACTATGATTCCTAAATTTTTTGAAGAAATTTCTAAATTCCTTGAGAAAGGGATATTCCTTATGCACTTTTAAGAGTGGGACAAAAAGTATTTTTTTAACTAGAGTGTTACCCTATACTATCATTAACAAATTTCTATATCACTTGGGGAAGGATGAAGTCATGCACAAAATTGTCCTCAAACGTGAATGCCCTCAACTCCTAGAGGAAGCTCATCAAGGAGTTGTAAGAGGAAATTTCATAGGAGAATATACAATGAGAAATACCCTATATAGTGGATTTTGGTGGTCAAATTTATTTTAGGATACACATAGAGTTGCACAACATTGTGATGTCTGCCAATGTATGGGGAAACCACTTCAGAAAGATGAGATGTCATTGTAACCCTTCCTAATAGAGAAGCCATTTAAATATTGAGGTATTAACTTTATAAAACTAATCAACCCTCCAAGAAATCATTACAAGGCCAAGTATATTATTACTACAATAAAATATTTCACTAAATGGGTTAAAGCTACTGCCACATCTAGCTATGGTGAGAAGGATGCAACAAAGTTTTTGTATGAAAACATCATTACCAAGTTTTGATGTATGATAAAAATATTCAAAAATATAGGAATGAACTTATTAAATAATAATATCAAATATTTGATGGAAGAGTTCATGATTGTGCATCATAAAATCATTGCTTATCATCCACAAGTGAATGTCCAGGTTAAAGCTTCAAATAAGGTACTACGAAAAATGCTCACAAAAATATGTGATGTTAAACATGATGACTAAGAAGATAAAATTCCTATGATATTATGAGAATATCATACAAATTATAAGAGAGCTATAGGATTTACACCACTTTAGTTAGTGTACGGTTAAGAAGCAATCATGCCAATGGAGTATCTAGTGCCTAGCTTATGCATCACTATGGTCATGCATTTAAGAGATTGAGAATCCATTACCAATTGACTCTTAGACTTTAATATAATGGATGAGTTTATAATAATATCATCATGGATGTAGGAATTACATAAAAAATTAAGAAATCATGGCATGGTTGAATCCTATGTCACAAGGAATTACACAAGGAGCAACCAATTTTGTTATATGATACTCAGTTTAGAGCCTTCCCAAGTAAATTTAAAATAATATGGAAAGGAACTTACATTATTCATGAATTAATGTAGTAAGTAATGGTAATTTTAAGAGATTTATAGGGATTAATATTGCTAGGGGAAGTAAATAGATTTAGGCTTAAGCCCTACCACCAATAACTATTGATCTCATTTTGTAAACTGAGTGGGTTTTGAGTAATACCATGAAGATTAGGATTTATGTTAATTTTTTTTGTGTGTTGGTTTTTTTTTTTTTTTGTAAATGATCTTAGAAAAATCATTTATGAAGTATGAATAAAAAACATTACATGCACCAGATGTGCACAAGAAGTACCATGTGTATAGCTAAAAAATTCAATGAGGAGTGACTAAAAAATATTAAGTATAAGAAATAATATATAACATCACATCAAAAATATATCCTACAAATAAATATCATCCATTGGAATAAATGCAAAATCCAAAGGTCAGTAGATATGATCTTCCATAAATTGGTGGCTAGTCAACATCAGTAGCTTGTACCCCTTGTATGGGTACCTAAGGGCATAACATCATAACTCCACACATGAACTAATGACTAATGACTTTAAAAGATAGATTAGATATTGATTCACCACATCCACCATTGCATTCAATATGAATGGATAACTAGGTATGGCATGGATGCTAAAGATAAGAAGCATGAAATTTATAAAACATAAGTTCAAACTCCATGTTTATATTTCATACTTAGCACATTTTATAGAGTTAAATCCATCAATAATTTGATCCATTCCAATAAATAGATCATTATAAATAAATAAAATTTGTTCTTAAGCCACCATGGATACTATGCCACTAATTTGACCTCTATCAAAATCATAAAAAGAAGCCATGGGCATTGATATAGCACTATGATAGATAAAATATATTAATCAAGAGCCATTCAAATACTTGTAAAAAGCTAAGTAAAAGATATTTTGACTAAACCCTATGGATACGACATGGCTACTTACCCTTGTAGCTCCACATAGGTTCTAAAACATAGACATTGAGTGCCTGCTTTGAATGCTAACCTTTGGCAACTTGGGAAAAATTATTCAAGTCTTACTTGGATGATACAAAAAAGGAGATATTTATTTGAGTTTTAATTACATGGTCATAATAAACACATAGTCCATGTCCCAAGCTCAAGTCATGCCTATACATAGATATTACTTATTAGCCTACAAGACCAAAACACCTCCAATCTTGCTAGAAGTTAGAGACCTCTATGTGAAACAAAGCCAGGGGCTCCTCATTGATGATATTCTAGATGAGCCTATGTGCATCCTTTTTTAATTCATCACTAGATGATTCTGGTAGATAACCATATTGACTAAGTAGATACCTAAGGGAGTTATGGACATCATTCATAAGATGAACCACCAAGGTGAGTAATTCAACTAGCTAAAATAATTTGTTTAAGAAGTCATTAACAATATTGAGAAGTGTCATACCACTCTAAAGAAAATCTTCTAGTATCAATTTTTGATCCTCCTCCTCTATTTCACCTAGTGGAAGTCACCTGAGGGGGATGTGCACTTAGATATAGACTACTAGCTAGTACAATAACTCTACAACCTCATATGGATGCAATAATGAAGATCCATCACACACAAGGGGAAATTTAAATTATGGTGGGAGGAGTGTTTAGAACTCATTGACACACACCCTAGAGTTATAGAAGATGTTTTGTAGTATTTGGGATATCATGGCACTATCACCCTCATGCCTAAGGGGGTATTTATCACCATACATGAGCTACCACACTCACATTTTAAACCACTTCCATTTTTCATCATGATGGATATGGCATAGGTTGAGGTGGAAAAATAGAAATAACATTCAACTAAGTTTGTAACCCCTCTATAATCAATGCCATTGAGCACATACATTCCTATAGTATAAACTTTAGAACTAGCATCTAGTGCATAATAATAAAATGGGAAGCATAAATTAGACCCTCATTTGATGTCACCTCATCCAAAACACATAAAACATAGAACATCTTGGAAATATGATCCAAAAGTTCCAAAAAAATCGGTTCCTATGATCTCATGGAGATGGGAATGGATGCGTAGGAGACCTACCAAGTCATGTTAGTAGACATGGCTAGGGACTATTATGAGAAATAAGAAGAAAAGGAGTTATTTTTCTAGAAGGTGGTGTGCATGGTAAAAATTCAAAATTAGATACCACCAAACTTATGGGTAGAACTTCCAACTTTCCCACCATCCATAATTATGGACATAGTCAAAGAAGAGGAGGAACAACTATAATGCTAAATAGAATTTTGTCAACCAGTCACTGATCTTACATTTATGCCTAATGTTGTATTTACACCCCTATTAGAGAGTCCACTAGAGTAAATTATGTGTAGGAAATGAATGAGAAGGGAGAATTGAATCTCCCCTTAACTTGAAGAATGCACATTCGGTCAACCAACTACTAAACAAGAACTGTAACTTGCACTAGAAACTTTTGCACCACCTCCACAATGTAGACTAGTCACCATAGGAAGAAGGAAGTAGACTATATCTAGCTCAAAGGTGTGCCATAAATTCTCCCCACCATCACCATAGATATAGTAAATTGAATAAAGTGAAATAGAGAAAATATCAGTTAAATAATAATAGCTTGCAAGAGAAGAATCTACCCATGCATTTAACATAGGCATAAAAAGGAAGAGAAGAAGTGGAAGGAAAAAGAAGAGAAACACCAATAAGAAATGCAACAAGCCAAGGAAGTAGAGGACTCCAAAAAGTCTAAGGATTCAAAGGTATACTTGTAGAAGGCTCAGTAGATGGCTCACAAAGCTTAGGAAGTAGCAGTAGCACAACAACAAGTACAAGAACAAAAGGAGAATAAGGAAAAATAAGAAGAGGAAAAATGGCAACAAGATGCAACAAGTCAGGCATAGTAATAGGTAAAAAAATTTACCAAAAAGGAGGAACATGATGAATTCCTATGGCAATAGAAATCACAAGCATAATCATAACCTTATGCACAAGCCCATGCTACTCAAGAGCAGGAATACATAAAGAAAGAAGAAAAAGAACAAAGGAACAAGGAAGAACAAGAAAAGAAGTAGACGCAAGAAGAAGATGAGAGGAATAAGAAAGATAAATTTGAAGAGAAAAAGAGGAAAGAAGATGAAGAACAAGAACAATAAAGAGGAAGAGGAAGAGAAGAAGAAGAAAAGAAAAAGCAAGAAAAGGAGGAGAAAAAGGAGGAAAAAGAGTAAAAGAAGAAACAAGAGGAAGAGGTGAAGTAGAAGATGGCTGAGGATGTTGTGCAAAAAGATAAGTTGGTATTAGAGGCCATAACACAACATAAATTACCAGTCACAACATAGGTGCAAACTTAGTTTCCATAACTTCTACTAGGAGGTGTATGGCTCTAGGATGTTCCATCAGTCACTACTCAGTAGACCACTTTTTCCCTTTTGCTAGCCACCATGCCATGTCAATATCCTATAATGATAACAAGCAAATTGGCCACTCTTTTGGTTAGGTAGGAGGAATATTTGAATGTCTCTCATCTACCCTTGAATAATTAATTGGAAGGAGTTACATCATTCTAAGAATCTATAGCACTTATGGTGGCCTCCCTAGAACAAGAATGGGATGAAGTCAAGATCAAGAATGTGGAACTTTAGAATCGATTGCATGAAGTAGAAAAGTTAATTGAATATGCTTGCTTAACCTTTTATTCCTGAGTCATAGGAGAGAAAATCATGTTAGATCATCATAGGCTTATGACACTAGTAGAGGATCTCATAAAAGACTAGTGTGCAACACAAGAACTTTGTATGCTGGGACATCTAGGTTACAATTTGAAGAATGATACCACAATTTTGATCACTTTAATAGAAGATTACTAAATTATGTTGGACACTATATCTCTCTAAGCCCATTATCTCATGCATAGTCTTTTAGACTAGAAATAATAAATCAACAACTCCCTATCCAACTCCAGAGTAGACTTCAATATAGTTATTGTAGCCCACATAACTATGTATGCTTTGATTGCATCACCTGATGAGATTAAACTTGCTCTCCAGTAATCCTTCAATGCTAAAGATAATGTGTGGGACCAACTTCTTATCTGGCAACAAGACCTACAACATAATTCATTTATAGGGGAATAAGCAGAAAGACACACAAAAAAGCTAGAGTAGCTCAATGTAGAGATTAAATTAAAGGTTAGTAATACAAAAATTGATCGAAGTGATACATAAAATGAATATTTGAAGGAAATAATTGGGAATTATGCACCAATGCACATCTTGATTTTCATGGTCCAATAAGTCATGCTAGATTGGGATGCATTCAAGACTAACTTAGCCTGATTCTGTAGTGAGGTGACTCTGATGCTCATAGTTCCTATGTACATGGCACCATCTAAAATTGAACAAGAAATTTCACAATGAACAGCTACCCAAATAGAGGTCAATGATCCTAATGACCAACCTTCTTCCTTAGATACACCACTAATTACCAATTTCGTATTGTGCACTGCATAAATTTTTGAAAAATTTATATAATTTTGAATAGTTTTTGATTGGGGATGATTATTGAGATAATTGGGGTTAGGATAGTTGAAAACCCATAAAGGGAGGCCACCTAGTTATACCAACCCATTGAAAACCTAAAAGGTTGGTAGGTTGGTACGCTACTTAGTTGAAAACCCAAAAGGGTGGCTAAGTAGTGTGTATAAGGTAAAAATTGGAAATAACACCTTAAACAATTATTGTGACTCTTGTTAGCCTACCCAAAATTTCAAGATACTACCCTCAATACATAGATAGATGAACCTATGACATTGTCTCAAGATGAGACAACACTTTAAGTCTAAGAAAGTGTTGGGAGAAGAAATTTGGATAAGAAAGTTGCATAGGATATTCCTTTGGATATTTGTGCATTGAATATACAATTGTTAGCTTGTGTATTTTGTCCTATCCTCTTAGCTTGTGAAAGGATGTAAAATGAACAGTCTCCTCATTTTGGTATAAATGTATGAAGAAGAATATGAATATTCAGGAACTAGAATGACTATAAATATGTATGATTTTATGAAGAAGACTAATGACCCATTTATTAAGAACAATATATGATATCTAGTTAATGGTTACCTATCAAATTTCTTGTGTTTATCCTTATTTTATGTTATCATGTTTAATTATAAGGTTTAATCTATCTTAAAAGTAGTTTGAATGTTTTGCGCATATAAATAACTCTATGGTTAATCTAATTCCTTGTGAATGCACATCATTTGTCTCTACTAAGCTTCTATTAACTATTAATTCACTACTTTTCCCTATGCAAACTACAAAAACCTATTTATCCTTATCTTTAGCATGTTATATTGAAATAGGCACCTCTTCTAACACCCTCTAACTATGTCCAAGATATCACCCCTCTAAAGGTTATAGATAGAAAACCAATCCTCTCTAAAAAAAGGTTCCTAATCCAATATACCAATGGATAAAATAAATAACAAAATTCAAGATTTAATTGAAGCACTTGATGATGATAATATACCTTCATAAATGGTAATTTCATTTATGCATGTTGTGGGTGCTTTTCAAAAACAAGTACACCATCTCACATTTAAAAATAAATCCTACAAATCTTGGGATAATTCCAATCTCATCCATGGTAATCCTATTCCATGTAGAATCTTCCCTACAAAGTTGCCACCCAAATTTTAGATACTAAGGATACCAAAATATGATGGGCATGAATACCCATAATTGCACCTTCAGAGTTATGAGAAATCCATGGCACATGTCACTAATAAGTTGACTTTACTACAATTATTTTTCAAATTCCCTAGATAGGGAGGCACTAAATTGGTCTCATCATGTAATCCCTAGTGGGTCACTTCATATATATGATGAGTTAGAAGTAGTCTTTCTTAGGCACTACATATAGAATAAGGGACCTTAATTCACATATGAGAGGTTACCTTCATTACACTAGGGTGAGATATAACCAACAACTAAATACATTTTAAGATTCAAATCATGTATACATCATTTGATTTCCCAGTCAAGAGATTTATAGGTGCAATACATCTTTGATAGAGGCCTCATTTTTCCTCTTAAGGATAAATTATTATATTAGACATCCAAATCATTCTATAATCTATGTAACATAAATATATCATTAGAGATAGAATTGGGACAAGTTTCTACACATTTAGAGGCAGATTTGGATGTCAATTTCTCATAGCCACAATCATCTAACATGGTACAAGATCCTACTTCATTTATGATTAGGAAACTAGTGGAATAGAAACAACCAATAAAGATATTTAACAAGGGAAAAGAGATAATTCACATATCACCTCCTATAGTGAGTAGAGATTAGGACACACATAGAGGGTTATACAAGTTTTAGATAGAGATAGGTCTCATGATATCTTAAATTATTATATAAGGAGATGATCATACTTCCTCTTAATCATCATCATCCATCACACCATCTCCACAGGTTAAAAAATAAGCTATATTACAATTTTCATAAGATAAATGGACATTTAGGCAACAACTATTATACAATCTAAGACCATATTAACAAGTATGTCAATAGAGGCATTATATCATTCATTCAAAGGGCACTGATATCTCACTTTCTATAATATCCTAGATCACACTCCTCTATGATCAAGTTATCCAAGGACATTCCCTTTAAGGATACAATGTTTACTCATCATATATGTCATGTGGTTTCTAGGACACCTATTTATGAGTGATCTCATGCACCATAGATTCAGTAGAGATGGTAACTAGTTCATAGAGATCAGAGCATAGCCTTAATTCATACACAAATTAAGATATTTGGAAATAATCACAAAGATCATAACACAACTTCAGTTCACATAGTAATTAATTTATTTGGAAATAATCATAAAGATTAAAGCATAGCCTTAGTTCACCTACCTATCAATATATTTAACAACAATCATAGAGATAATGACATAGTCATAGTTTGACCATCGATCAAGATATTTGCAAGAGATCAAAAAAATTAGAACATAGTCCAACTACCAATCAATATATTTTCTAGAGATCATAGCATAATTTTAGTATAGGATCCAATCAAGCTCTTTACTTTAGAGTATACATATCTTTTTACTAGCAGTGTATCACACATAGTATCAATTCTAGAGTCTACTTCTACACCAACACAACATGATCAATATGGTCATTTTTTCACCATGCCATTTGGGTTTAGATAGTGTATACCATAATTACATGATCCACATGTAGATATCTTATGAAACTCCTATAAAACCTATATTAATAAATAACATTTTGAGTCCACTACACATGTCTACTTAAATATTTATAAATATATTAATAATATCATTACCATTACTTAAACAAATACCATATTCTAGAATCAACATTTAACATAAGGAAAAAAATTAAACACATATAAATATGCTTAATATAACTAAATCAATACACTAATATACATAGTGCCCATATAACAACAAACATACGTATATAAATCAAAACATAGTTTCAATATAAATACTGTAAATCACTCAATCATTTAGACATGAAAAATAAGACCTATTGATGCACTTAATGTACTCCATGTGTCACTAGGGAATAGGGGGAAAGTAATAAACTCAATTTTAAGTCCTAAAAGACTTGGGGTTTGAGTTGTTTATCTAACTACTACTAGGAATAACACAATAGTAGAGATATGGTCACCAATCATGATTCTACAAGCATACTTTGTTGTAGGGATGGTAAATTATATGCAATGACACTTTATTCTTGATAATATTTATGACATTTTTCTAAGATTTTTCAATTATTTCCCAAAATATAAAAAAATAATGGATATTTATAGAATGAACTAAGCTAGAGTGAATCATGGGTAGATCAAAAGGAGAGAAGGGTAAGGAAGAAAAGGGAATTTTCTTAAGATGATCAAAAGTACCAGCTCTTCTAACTTTTATAACAACCCATAAAACTAAAATTCACCAAATCTAGTGCATTACTCAAAGATAAATAAATGTAGTTGAAGATTCAAAGGAAAGGAAATGCATATGTCTAAAATCATATATTACATAAAATTACTCATTCAAAGTAAATTAGATTAGCACATTTAGTTGAAAATAAGATTAAAATAGAGAAAATATACTAGCATATTTATTAGTCTAATATTAAACTCAAACTGACAGATGTATATATTGAGTGTTATTTATGAATCAGTCAATAAGAAATAAACCATTAGTCATCTATAAGCACGAGGAATAAAAACTATAGAAATACACATTAAAGCACTTCAAAAAAACTTTTGAATTCTTGGCTCTTTTTTATTAATTCTTATAAAAACTATTTATAATTATAATGAGGGGGGATACCACTATTTATAGGCTTAAAAATTACCTAAAACAAGTTTATGTGGTTCCATGAAAGGCACCCAAATACAAACAAGTGGCTAAAATGTTACAATAGAATATTCTAATTTGGAGATTATAAAATGAACCTAAATATTCCTCATGGTCTTGAATGAGGTTGTTGATATTTTTTCTATTGTTACCTCTATTTATTTTCCACCTCTTATTTTTTCTAAACCTTTGCACATGCCAAGTAATATTGATTTATTTGGCCAAAGTATAGGATCATTGGCTGAAATAAGTTAGGCATCTCCTAAATAAGCCTTCCATGTTTTAATGGCTTTATAGGTGTAGGATAACCAATAGAAAGTGAGGCACCTATTTTGGTTTCTTGGGAAGAAGCAATATTGGTAGTGGTGTGAGAAATAAAGTGGGGAAAGGTGAATATAAAGGAAATGCTAGCCTGACTCATGCTAGTATTATTCAAGGACTAGGCAGAGGTGGTAGTTAAAGTAGCTGATGACATTAGAGGAAATGGGGAAGTAATGTCAAGGGAGAAAATGTGGAAGTATAAGTAGAAGTAAAAGTAGATGCAATTGGGAAATAAGGCAATGAGAAATTACTTACATTAGAATCTTGAATTGATATGGTAGAAGTAGTATTCTCTTAAGAATCTATTCGAAGAGGTATTTCCCCTCTCATAGTAGTCTTAGGCTCTTTCATCCTCTTTTAGGATTTTTTGTTGTTCCTACCAGATAGGGATTGTACTTCTTCCATTCAGAGCTCAATGCATTGTTGTAATTATTCAAGATAAATGACATAAGAGTTAGGTTGACTTAGGCTCTTTAGGGTAGCTCCCATAATAGATGTAGAGATAAATGTAAGACTTTGGGAGGGGTCTAGTTAGTTGTTAGATCCTCCTTGATTAGAGCTTAGAGGCATGCTCTGACTACTTGAAGTGGGAAGGAGTGGAGGTCTACATGGTATGTTCCTAATGAGAGGAAAATTATCTTCTTCTTTTTGTCTCTCATAATCAACATCAAACATTCTTCCATAAGTTGGTAGTGGTTGAAAATTTATAATGTCTTCCTTATTCTTCTCTCTATCAAACATCATTTCTAACTTAATGTTCTTCCTTAAAACATTCTTGAGGACCACCTCATCATTGATAGCATTCCTATAAATCCACTCATGGTCCTCTTCTTGATGTTTGTACTCTATTGCCACATCCTTCTTAAACTTGAACAAAATCTTGGAAATGACGTTGTTTGGGTCCCAAGGTCTAAAGTCATCCTTAGGAAATAGGTATGAGTCCCTATGCCTTGTATCCATAATGATATCATGCCACTTTATTATCCTTGTCCTCCCTAGATTGTAATTAGTCTTGTGGGGGACTATCTTCTTCTTATTATTTTTGAAGATTCCATGAACTCCATAGAGTAGTTGATAGGCCATCTCTTCCTTAACCAGCTTCATTGGCACATACCTTGGATAAGCTACCATTACTCCCTCTATCCTAATGAATATGCAATTTGGGTACAACCAATAGCTACCCATGTCTCTTATATTTTTCCTAACTTCTGGGGGAGTTCTTGGCATCTCACATTCAGTGATTGATTTGTAGACAATTGGGTAGAAGTATTCTATAATTATTTTAATGTTGTGTTTTAAGAAATGAATGTATATTATAGAGAATAGTTTATGTACCACCTCCTTTCACTCAAGAGACCATGAGTTTTGGCCTAGTTGGGTAGTTTCATAAATTGCATCTAATAGGTGACTCATCATGAACAATGGAGCACCATTATTTCAAGTGTCATTCATAGCATATACTTAGTTTTTGTTGATGATCTCCCAAAGTGGGGGAATTTGCTAATCCTCCAAGATTATCTACAATAGTGGAAGGGTTCTTATGTCCACATATCTAATATGTAGATTTCCAAATACTCTATAAAGGAGATCAAGGTCAATCATATCTTCTTTCTTGAATTGATGAATAAGAATATTCCCTTGGTCATCTATGAAGATAACCCCATTTGGGTTAGTTACCCATGATTCCAAGACCTTCATTGGTGAGTGCAGCTCATAGTAGTTGTCAATTATGGCCTAGGTGTACTCAATATATAGGGAGAAGAAGTCATAATATTTATCAAATCTCATCCTTAATATGAAATAAATGGGGATCCCTTTAGATATTGACTTGATCAACCCATATTCGCACCTTAATCTCCTAAAGATACTATATATTAGGTCAGTACACAATATGACCTCTATCTTTGTTGTAGCCTTGTGGAGACTAATAACATTGATTGCAAGGATGTCTATATCTAATTAGATTATATAAGGAATTATCGTAGCCTCATCAACTACCCTAACTGCTTCTACATTGAAGTAAATATTGTTGTAATGCATGTCTCTTGATGTTATGTCTTTAAGGATGAATTTTGTGTCTTTGAAAAAACTAAATTACCATTTTGGAATAGGAATTCATCTTTTTTGAAATAAATGCTCTTACCTAGTGTGGAAGGACCTATTTGTTCCATTTATAAAATATCTTAGGTAGCAACTGATTCCCTTATATATCTCTCTATAAATTTTAAGCTCCAACAATGGTAGTCATGATGCAATCTATGAATAGCTCAAGCTTTGGCATACTGGGAGAATGTAGATAACAAAGAGAGTAAATGCATATAGTTTCAAATAAAAATATAAATATCTTAATTGAGTAGAATTTTGAGAGATAACTTTGATTAATGTAATGTAGATGGATATTATGGTTCATGTCATATTAATGTTAAGCTCGTCAACTTTGCATATGTTTAGAATAACTTCAAACCATTTTTTTTGGCATTTAATTACATTAGAATTCAAATTAGTTATAATTCAAATTTGATCTACCATAAATTTTATATTTAAAGCTAAATATTACCACCTTTTAACTTGTGTCTCCCACCTCAGATCCAACTAGGTATTTGTCCTGCTTGGGTAGAGCTTAGCATGTTGACTCATTTATATTCTACCATGTGGCATCTTTCAATTCATGGCAAGATCTCATGCAATGCCTTTTAGTCTTGATTGTTCATGGGAGTGCCATGCATCTCTCTCATAGTCAATCATAGATTTTCTTCACCAAGTGGATCTTATACAGGAAATTATGGCTTTGCTTTGCTAGGTGTTACCTTCAAAAGACTTTTGGAGCTTTCCCTTATAGATGTCTCCTTTAGAAGGTTTTTGGACAACTATTATTAATTTCATGCTAATCATGTGGCTCGAGGGGAGACACACATCCCTCTCAAAGGTGATATCATAGATCTCAAGATGTAACCTCATGGGAATGACATGTGGCATCATCATATAGGCCCAAAGGGGACACATGTCACTCTTGTGGATTTTTATTTACTCATCTACCAAGTTTCATTATCACAAGGAATCTTAGACAATTATATGTCTTTGATCCTTGATCAGATGGCTTAGGGAAACCCAAATGTCTTCTTTGTGATCTATCATTATATTTAGATGGATACAACATGGTGTGGACATGTGTTAGTCTTAGATGAATCCTTAGGGGGCATGCATCAATTTATAAGGCTACTCAAGTCTGATTGGTCATGCTTGGGACATGTAGTGGCATCTCATGGGATTATGGATTATAGTGAGATGTGTGGAAGATACATGGTGGCTTGGATTGAATGGGTTTGCTAATGGGAGATAAGATCTTGACATGTATCCTCTGGATTTGAATTATAATGGGTATTCTTTTGTGAGTTATCTAGATGATGTCATGTGGTTTGAAATCTTCATAGATTTTATCCATATGTCTTGCATGAGATGTGATAAATCTCTAAGGTGTTTAAAATACTGATGAGGTGTATAGCTATCATTTTAAGGTCATTTTTCAAACTTTGACATCCTATGAGGTGTCATGAACCGCTACTTTAAATTTGACATCCTATGACATTGAGTGAAACTACATTAGATTCAAGAAAATGTCAAAGCCTGTCTTAAGTAAATTCAAACAAGTTTAAATCAAAAAAATTGCAATAAAATGATTTAAACAAAACAATTTTAGTTTAATGAAACTAGCGAAGCTTACTATGTTTATGCCAAATGGAGAGCCTAGTTGTGCTTCCTTAGCAAAATCCTATCTGCACATTTTGAAGTATCGATGGTAAATAATTAATTATTGAATAAAGAATTGAAGGAAACTTGAAATAACTTGAATTTTTTTAAGTATTAGTACCTTACTAAAAAATGAATGATTAACCAAAATTTATAGGGACACAAGTATTGGTAAATCCAAATAATTCTCCATGTAAACCAAATGGCTTAGTATGTTAGGCATCTTGGGAATTTTTAGAATTGAAGAAAGGAGGGACCCCATTCTAGGAATAGGGGGTAGTTGATCATCAATAAATGATAACCTCTATGGTGAAACATTGCAAAATGTTAGAATCTAGATATTTTATTCAAAGATGAATCAAAACTAATCATCTCACTATGATTTTCAATTAGTATCAAAACTAATTTTCAAAACTAATGAAGGCCCATAGGCTTGAAATAGTGCTTAAATAAACAATAATACTATGTGTGTGCTTTGAGGTTCATTAACCATTGCCATTGGGTTCATAAATGATAAATTTTAAATTTTAAGCCATCAAACATGAAATGACTTAAGCATTCTTTAGATTTTATATAATTATATTTTTCTTAATTGGGGATGGCTTGGGCATCGCTCTACTACCATCCAAGCATCTACATCCCTGATAGAGATACCTTTAGATCCACTCTAGGCCTTGCTCTACTACCATTCAAACATCCATAGCCCCAATAGAGATTATCTAAATCACCATTCATGGAATCTAAAATAGTTTATGATTTCATTTCATTGGTTTATCATTTTTTTATACCTACATTCATAAACTAGAATGGTTGGAAACCAAAATTAGCTAGTATAAGTATCTTGTCAAGACCTAGTCTAGATGTAATTCACTTTCAGATACCAAGTTCTACTCAAGAAAATTATTTAGTGAATTTAAGTGACAATACTATGGTCTACATAGATTCAAGCACTCATTCAATAAATTTTCAATCATATAAACTATATTACATCATTAAAATGAATTAGGATTTTTATAATAGCAATAACTTATTATTAACCCCTGCCAAACTTTTCTAAATTGGAACACTGCTAATGGTTTCCACACTTTGGATGACCAATGTCTAAAACTAACAATACCTTATTCCTTTTTTAGGGTCATATTAACATAGATTGATCTAATGAATTCTTGTCCAGAGGACTTATGTCTAATCTATAGCACACAACATTAAATGAAAGGCAAATGGAAAGTGAGAAATAATAAAATAGGAAAGTAAGAAAGAAAACAATAGGAAATTAAAATACAAAGGAAGATACACTATTCTTACCTACTCTAACTCTAAACAAGCTTAATATCCTTCTATAATTTATGATAGAGTGGTAGATAAATAATGTTTCATGCATTTCTCATTAACTGGCAAGGCTAAGCCATTCCCTTACAAGTCTTTGAGTCTAAATGCATTTTCACCGAGAATTTCTGCACTTGATATGGTCCAATGCAAAGAGGAGTGAACTTGTCATGTTTTCCTTTCTTCTCATGGGCCTTATCCCATAGTAAGACTAGGTTTGATATGTGAAATGTTTTAACTTTAGATTGCTTGTTGAACCATCTCTTCACAACATTCTAATGCTTGTTAAAAATTTTCAATGCTTCATCTCTAGCATATTTTAATTGGATGATGTTTAGTATTCTAAATTGCACTATTTCATCATCTTTTATGTACTCAGACATAAACTCATAGGTGGGTAACTTCAACATGATGGGAAAAATAGGTTATTTCCCATAGACTAGTAAGAATGGGGATGATTTGAGTGCCTACTTATATCTATTTCTATCTACCCATAAAGCATGTTTTAGTAGGGACTACCATTATTTTGGTTTCTTTTCTACAGAATTCTTAATGGCATTCATCAAGTTCTTGTTGATAGACTCTAAAATTCCATTACCTTAAGGGTAGTAGTTTGAAGCAGACTTAATGACTATTTAGGTGTCATAGGCCCATTCCATGAATTTCTCTAATGTGAAGGTAGGGCCATTGTCATATACCAAAGACAAGGGTGTTCCAAACCAAGTGATGATATTTTCTTCCAAAAACTTGATGATGTCTATTACTATACTATTCCTGGTGGATACTTCTTTAGTCCACCTAGTGAAATAGTACATGGTGGTGAGTACAAATTTATGTCCCAATGAGGAGTTAGGATTGATCACTCCTAAAAATTTGAGGTCCCATTATGCAAATGGATTCATTTCAATCACTAGTTGTAAAGGCATGGTTACCTTTATCTCGCATTAGTCAAATACATGACATTGGTGATATGTTCACACATGAGTGTGCATGTCCCTTAATATGATTGTTCAATAGTATCTAGATCTCAATATCTTGTGTGTTGTGGTATGCATTGAAGGGTAACCATTTCCTAATTTGTCATATAAATTATCCATGATTTTAGTGGCTTTATCTTTAGAAACACATATTAGATAGACCCCTCCATAGTTTTTTCTATAGAGGACCCCTCTTTTGATCATAAAATGAGATGATCTCAACTTGAGGTCCCTTTAATACTCTCTTTCAATGTATGGGGTACACACTCCATGTAGAAAATAGTGAACAATATCCTTATATCAGTCACCTTCAGGCACTTGACTTGCTTTAACTTGCAAAATGTTAATTCTAGGATTAGTATTTGAAATAAGTTGAATTAGACCTTGACCTATAACTAACTTAACATATTTTATCTCTAAGTCATATTATTGAAGTCTGGTCATCCACTTCCCTCTCCATTCTCTAAGTTTATTCTATCCCAACATCAACTTGACAGCCAAATCAAACACTATGGCATATGTTTTATTCTTCAGGATGTAGTATTTGAATTTTTTGATAACCTTTACCAAAGCATAGGCTTACTTATCTAGAATAATATATTTTAGATCTATGTTATTCAATTTATTGATCATGAAGGCTATGAAGTTCTCTTTATCATCCTCTTTCTGTGTTAAGATATATATAATAGTATGATTAGAAGCAAAAGAGTATAGATAAAATTCTTTGTTAAAATTAGGACATATCAGGATAAGAGCTTGAATAATAACATCCTTGATGTCTTTAAAGGCCTTCATCAATTTAGTAGTCCATTCTATCTTTGCATCTTTATTCAACATGGCATTGAGTGGTATTACAATCTTTGCAAAACTAGAAATAAATTTTCTTACAAAATTAATCTCACCAATGAAAGATTTCAATTTTTTTTTTATATTAGGGACTTCTACCTTTGAAATTGCATTAAACCTATTAGGGTTAATGGTCATACCTTCTTAGGTGATTACATTTCCTAAAATTTTGCCTTTAATTACACAAAATATGTTTTTATTGGGGTTTAAATAAATTCCATACCTCTTGTACATTTCCAGCACTTATTCCAAATGCATCATGTGATCTCCTCTATTTTTAGAAAAAAATTTCCAGATCATCCATGTAAATGATGATGCACTTACCAATTAATTTTTGGAATGCATGGTCCATTGCTCATTGGAAATTTTCTCCTACACTAATCAATCCAAATTTTATTTTTTTATATGTAAACATTCCCCACTTGGTGGTAAATGTAATTTTCATTCTATAGTTCTTGTTCACCAGGACTTAGTTGTAGCCTAAAAACTTGTTAAAAATGACATTATTCCAAACCCACTCACCAACTGAGTGACTTTATCTAAGGATGGAAAGGGATAGTTATCCATCTCTAAGGATCTATTTAAGTTCCTAAAATTAACATAGAGTCTAATTTCTTCATTCTTATTTTGGACTGACACGAGATTGGCAACCCATGTTGAGTGTCATATAGGAAACATTATCCTTTCATCAATCACTTCTTTATAAATCAAAGGTTCCAACACTAGATTCACTAGTCACTATCTTTCCCTAAAAGTTTTTTAGACCTCTATCAAGGGGATAGTGTGAATACGCACACTAGTATCAAATATTTTGAGTTCATCATATGAATAGGCAATGACATCTTTGAACTTGGTTAAAAGGGAAAAAACTTCTTTCAGCTCTTCATTAGTGCAAGCTAAGCCAATGTTGACATTTTATTGATTCTCAGGACTTCCCAAGTTGACTTGCCTATAATCCTTTTTTCTCACCTTGGGTTTCTTAGCTTTGATTCTTTGTTCTTTTGTTTCAAACATCCTTTCTAAGGAGATCATGTCCTTTGGTATTTGATTCTCCTTAGGTTGGATTAATCCATCTTCATTATTCTTGGAATATTGCATAGAAATCTCATCCCATTAATAAATTATGTGTGATTTTAATATGCCAACACTACACAAGAAGTCAATTATATACTTAATTATCATCAAAAACTTGGAAGTGATAGATGTTGTCTGGCATAGAGAGGCATGCAATTATTTCAATAGTAAAATCCTATAAGTTCAAAGGATATGGAGGAACTAAGTTTTATATTGCTAATTCTAGATAATATACCAAAAGGTTCTACTCCCTGGGTAAGGAAATAATATTAAATGAGTCAAAATAATCAATTAAATCCCAAGATCTAAATTTATAATTTTTTAAACAATAAAGTTTACACTGATATCTGCTCCTAACTTAGTTACCAACTAATTCTAAATCACCATAGACCAATAGTTATTTTACATTATGTTTAATTATAAATTGAATTCCTAAAATAAGAGATTCATATTCTACTAAATTATTAGTATAAGATAATTATAATCTATAAGAGGATAGATATTATTTTCCTTTAAGATTTTTCAGAACAATTCCAACACCAAAACCATGCTTAGCTTGTGCATCATCAAAGTGTAATGTCTAAAAACCTTTTATTCCTTCTTTCACCTTATCATATATAATGATTTTAGTGGTTTCTAAATTATAAAAACCTAAGTTATAGGATTGGTAATTTACCTTTTAATTCTTAACATTATATTCATTAATTATGTATTTTATTTTTGGCTCTCAATCAATCCTGATTTGATTAGGAATCCCATACCAAGGTAACCACATGTGATAATAATAAGTGGACATATATCCATTCAAGGATTTAGTCTAATCACATCTCAATATCAATCTATAAGCCTCAGGTATGTTAATGACTTTAATGTTGATGAACTATTAGATTTGGGGTTCATGAGCAAGCTATATATGAATATTTACTAATTTTCCTATGGCTTTCACTCTTGATTTATCCAACTACACCACCACCTTATCTAATTTAACTGGATTTAATCCCAACTTTTCATAGACTCCTAAAGTCATAATATTATCTAAAGAAATAGAATCAAGTAATTAATTATGAATATTTTTACCAAAAAGACTTACAATTAGTAAAAATAATGAAACTTCATGCTTACTCTTATACATTACCACATTTGCATGGGTCAGTTTAGCTTTTTTGGAGCTAGGCTTCTCATTCAATGATTTCAATAAAAAATCACACTACTCAATTATTTGAGTGATCTCATACAACGTTATGTTTGCCTTGATATTCTTCATATCTTCCACTATGTTTTATCTAGTTTTCACCCTTGTGTAAGGAGTTTCTGTTGTTGGCTAACTTTAATTACCTTTAGGGGATGAAGGATTATTGTTTATCCTACCATCAAGAGGTGTATCTAATTTATTAGGTGGGCTAGAAGTTGTCAGAGGTGGGTTCTAACCTTTACTTCTCAAGGCATAGTTACTCCTCTAGTATTATTGTAAAGCATGTACTTCCTCAGCATTATCTTTAGGATCATTTTCATCTTGGCTAGGAAAGTCATAGGTCTCTATCATGAGGATGGTTTCATAAGATCTAGAAGCATAATTAGAATTGGTAGAGCCTTTAGAATTACTTTGATCATTGGGATTCATATCAAACCCCTTCATTTGGCTTTGAATGGCTTCAAATACATGACAAAACTCAAATTAGTTTAGTTCTTCATGTCTAGTTGTATTGTGAACTCCACACCTGGGAAAGGCTAACTCACAAATGTTGATCTCAGGAAACTTGCTCAAAGGGGACTCACTATTATTGTTAGACCTATTGAAATGTCTATTATATCTATGAAAGTTATAATTTTTATTAGAATGCTCACCAGTATTTCCCATCTATTTATTGAGATCCAAGAAATCATTAGTGATTTTTTAAATAGTTCTCTATATTGAGTATAATTCTCCCTTTAAAAGCTCTGAGTTCTTGTTTTGGGTCATAATTTGAATGTTAGTTTTATTTATAAGAACTATTGTTTGACTGATGTTGTTCTGGGGATGTGCTCCAACATTTTCTTGGTTAAATAATCTTAGTTATTGGTTAGGTGTAGCATGGCTTAAAGGAAATTATTTAATCACTGAAAATTGGTTCAATGTAGGCATGTTCTGATTTATGTTGGGTATGGTATTTAGAGCAGGCATTATCAGGTCAAAGTTTGGTATAACAAATGTAGGATGCCCCTCTAGGTGTATTTGCTCATCAATATAGATTGCATCAAAATATTATAAATGAAATTTATTAATATTCAAGGCCCTTATCATAAAGATAAATTTCATTATATCTAAGGCATTCTTTTAAGTTTCCAAGGCCAAATCATTTGCTAGCTTATAGGGTGGAGAGGTCAAGGTATACATCTTTTAGAACCTTATGTTAAATGTCCTAATTAGTTCTTTAATATCCTTTTGAGGGTGGTAAATTATTGATACATAACTCCTAGGCTTACTACATTACTAAATTTGGCAATAAAGGTATCATTAAAATGAACCCATCTCATGATGGAATTTTTGGTCAAATTGAGAAACCAATCATAAGCCATGTCTTGGAATGTAAAGGGAAAGAGATAGAATTCCACATCCTCATGGATCACATTAAGTATCCTTAAATATGCCTTAAAGTATTTTATATGTTCTTCAGTCATTACTCTATCCGTGGGGTAAAGAAAGGAAAATATTTCTCTAGATTCCTTAGTAGATCATGCACAAGTCTAGGGACATTGATGGATTAGTCAGCTAACCAAGCCATGATTGGTAAGAGAGGTTAAAAATTTTGGTTATATGGGGAGTTTGTCTAGGTCTAAAATTCCCATGTTTACTTTTTTCTACTCTAGCCTTCTTATGGGTTTCTAGGGATGTTAAAGTGACCTTAGGTTTAGATCGAGATCTTATTCTAATCCTAGGCAACCCCAGGATGCAGAACGGGTACTAAGAGAAAAAGAGATTCAAAGATGGCATCACAAGAATCAGAATATTATAAAGATGAATAAATATTTATAGAAAATCCCTAGATCAAGTAGATTTGCCTTGATCTTTGAGGATCCAAGCCTTGAAACCTCAAAATTCTCCATTTTTTGCATAAATATTGTTAGTCTTACACACTAACCTATAAATATCAGTGTTAAATTAACATTTCAAAGCAATTACATGCCCGATTCAACAATATAAGGATGTTTGAGCATTATAAAATGCCTTCAAGCATAAATCTATGTAAAGGTTCAAATAGTCTTAAGAAGATTAGAGAAATTATGATCTCAAATACCTAGATCTATTACAGATGAGGTCCCAACAACTGATCTTTGCCTGAATTTTCACTATCACCTAACTTGTCAAATTCCCAAGTACATCCTATCCACATAGCACCAGCTATCTTGGCTTTTATTACATTTGTTTATTTTTACTCCTTAGTTTTGTATTTATGGGTTTATTAAAAGTAGCCTTTTTGCCCTACACAATCAAAACTAAAAACACATCTAAAAATCATCTCACAATAAAAGGTAAGTCAAGGTATGGATTAAATTTAATTTTTAGATTAGTTTCTATCTAGATTATTTACTAAATATATGTAAACCTTTACAAAATTATGCCTTAAAAAAGGGGGATTTCACCTATATTTACATGAATTTAAATAAATATCTAGGTTATTTACTGAATTTTCATAAATAAAGACTAACTTTGATGAAATATTTCAAAGAATGCAAAGATTCCTACAAGGAATGAAAAGATTTATGTGAAGAATGCAAATATTTAGTGTTATTTAACAATATCTATGTACTTTGAAATAATTATGCATGTATTTAATGAAGTACACTATAATTCTACAAGATGCATGAAAGTAATTGCATAACGTCCCTCCTTCTAGTGCCAACTTTTCCCTTCATGTTGATTCACTTAATGTGCTCCCTATGTCACTAGGAAATGGGGGGAAAGTAATGAACTCAATTTTAAGTCCTAGAATATTTATGGCTTGAGTTGTTTATACATTTACTACTGATAATAACATAATATCATAGATATGGTCACCACTCATGAGTTTGTAAGTAGACTTTATTGTAGGGATAGTAAATTATATTCAATGACACTTTATTCTTGTTAATCTTTATGAAAATATTCTAAGTTTTTCCAATTATTGCCCAAAATATCAACAAACAATGGATATTTATAGAATGAAATAAGCTAGATTGAGTCATGGGTAGATCCAAAAGAGATAAGGGTAAGGCAAAAAAGAGAATTTTCTTAAGATCATCAAAATTACCAGCTCTTCCAACTTTTATGACAACAATCCATAAAAATAATGTTCTCCAACTCTAGAGTATTAATCAAAGATAAATAAACATAGTTGAAACTTCAAAGGAAAGGAAATGAATATGTCTATACTCATTCATATTAACTTGTATTAGCACATTTAGTTACAAATAAGATGAAAATAGACCAAATATACTAACAGATTTTTTAGCCTAGTGCCAAACTCAAACTAAAAAGTGCATATAGTGAATGTTATTGCCAAATTAGTATATAATAAAGAAATAATTAGTCATCTAAAATCATGAGGAACATAAACTATAAAAGTATGCATTCAATCACTTTAAACAAACTTTTGAATTCTTGGATCTTTTGTATTAACTCTTATAACAACTATTTTTTATTACAATGAGGGGGAATACCCCTATTTATGGGCTTCAAAATTGCCTAAAACAAGTTTATGTGGGCCCATGAAAGGCACCCAAATATAGCCAAGTGGATAAAATGTTATAATGGAATATTCTAAATTTGAGTTTACAAAATGAACTAGAATATTCCTCATGGTCTTGAAGGAGGTTGTTGAGATGCTTACTATTGTTGCCTCTATTTCTTATTTGCCTCTTATTTTATCCAAACCTATACACATGCCAAGTAATATTGATAAATTTGGCTAAAGTTTAGGATCATGGGCTTAAACAAGTTAGGTGTCTCCTAAATGAACCTTCCATACTCTATGAATACTAGCCTTAATGCTTCTTTAATAGCCTATGCTCTCTCTAGAATTTGACTGGAAAATGCCACAATGTTCATCACCTTGGTATTATTCTTTGCATTGGCTATGTCCTAATGGAATTTAGCTACAAATTCCTTCATCTAGGCCTTGAATTCTATGTCATCCATGATTTTTCCATCAAGTTTGGTCACCCTAGTGACTATGGCATCCTTTCATAGGAGGTAAATCTTCAATTCAATATTCTCTACAGATGCATTTGCATCCTTGACCTAGTCCAACCATTTTTTGATATCCTTATCCTATTCATCATGATGGTTTATGTAATAATGATATCCTCAATTGGAGACACCTTGAGGTTTGATAACTTGTTGCTTCTTGTAGCTCTATCCACATTTGCTAACTTGGCATCATAGAGTGTAAGATTTTGGTAAAATTTAATGACCACATTGAATTCCAAGGTCCAATATTCCTATCTACTCTTCATGACTTTATAAAAATTAAATACATTGATAATTTCACTAATTACTTGAATAGTGGTGTTATTTGGCATGGTAGGCAGTGCTTGATCTCTTAGACATTGTAACTCTTGATGCATCCCCTTAATCAAGGATATTATGGAATCTACCTTGGCTATGACTATAAACATAGGGTCCTCTACATATTCATTCACCTCTCTAGGGTTGAACTTCCTCTTCTTTGTCAAAGTGAAGAGGGACTCTTCACTCTCATGGACTAAATATTAGCTACATTATGGCTGCTCAACCTACCTTCTTACCATCTTTTTCATCATGCCTGTGGCAACATAAAATCTCATCCCAACTTGAGGAATAGAGAGGAATACTTGATGCCTCTCTTGAATTTCTACCTATATGATATCTATGACCCAATTTGGGGTAGTATTAGGTGTTGGTTGTGTGGTATGTGGCTATAATGGAGGTGTCTAGGTAGAGGAATAGGCCAACACTGTAGCAGGTATGTATAAGTTTCTTGGGTCTAGTTTCCCAATTGTGTCAAATAGAGATTTGGTAGGTCCCATGTCAAGAATGAATGAAGACAACTTTGAAGGCACACTTATCTTAGCATCTATGGTAATATTGAGTGGCTTTTGGAAGTTGAATTGCTTTGGAATGGGTTTTAATGGCTTTATAGGTCTAGGGAAACCAATAGCAAGTGAGGCACTTATTGTGGTTACCTAAGAAGAATAAATATTAGTAGTGGAATGATAAATAAAGTGAGGGAAGGTGAATCCAAATGAATTACTAACTTGATTCATGCTAGTATCACTTGAGGACTAGGCAAAGGTGGTAGTTGCACTAGTTGATGACATTGAAGGTAATGCAGAAGAAATGGTAGGGGGAGTAAATGTGGAAGTAGAAGTAGATATAATTGGGAAAGAAGGAAATAGGAAATTACTTATAGTAGGATATTGAGGTAAGTTGGTGGCAATAATAATCTCTTAAGAAGATATTAGAGGATATATTTCCCCTCTCATAGTAGTCTTGGGCTCTTTCTTCCTCTCGTAGACTTTTTTATGTTCCTACCAAGCAAGGTTTATACTTATCCCATTAAGATCTCAATGCCTTGCTACAATTCTTCAAGATAAATGACATCAGGATCAGGTTGACTTAGGCTCTCTAAGGCATCTCCAAAGTAGATTCAAAGATAAATGTAGACCCTTGGGAGGGGTCAAGTTAGTTGTTAGATCCTCCTTACTTGGAGCTTAGAGGAATGCTCTGACTGATTGAAGTGGGAAAGAGTGGAGGTCTTCACGGTCTATTCATAATGAGAGGAATGTTCTCTTCTTATTCCTCTTCCTTTCTCTCCTCATAAGCTTCATCAAACATGCTTCCATGAGTTGGTGGTGGTTGAGACTTTACAATGTCTTCCTTATTCTTCTCTTTATCAACCCTCATTTCTAAACCATGTCTTCCTTATTCTTCTCTCTATCAACCCTCATTTCTAACTTTGTGTCCTTCCTCATAGAATTTTTTTGGACCACCTCATCATTCATGGCATCCCTATAAATCCAATCATGGACCTCTCTTGATGTTTATACTCCATTTCCACATCCTTCTTAAACTTAGACAAATGCTTAGCAATGACATTATTTGGGTTCTAAGGTCTGAAGTCATCTTTAGGCAATAGGTATGAGCCTTTATGACTTATAACCACAGTGATATCATGCCACTTTGTGGTCCTTATCCTTCTCATCTTGGAAAGAGTATTTTTGGGGACTATCTTTCTCTTATTTTTAAATATGCCATCAACTCCATGGAGTATTTGATAGGCCATCTCTTCCTTAGCCAACTTTATTAGCACATACATTGGTAATCTGAGAGGATCCACTATTACTCCCTCTATTCTAATGATTGTGCAATATAGGTATAGCCAGTATCTACCCATGTCTATTAGAGTTTGCTTGAATTCTAAGGGAACCTTCATCATCTCACACTTAGTGATTTATTTGTAGATAACTGGGTAGAAGTCTATTTTAATTATTCTAAAGTTATGTCTGAAGTGATGAATGTGCATTATAAAGAATAGCTGAGGTACCACCTCTTGTCACTCAAGAGACCATGAGTTTTGGCCTAGTTTTGTAGTTGTATAGATTACAACTAATAGGTAACTCATCATTAATAGTGTAGCACCAATATTTCAATTATCATTCATAGAATATACTAGGTTATTGTTGATGATATCCCCAAGTAGGGGAATATATTGATCCTCTAGGATTATCTATAGTAGTGAAAGGGTCCTTATGTCTACATATCCAATATGTGGATTGTTGAATACTCCATTGAGGAGAGTTAGGTCAATATTTACTCTTTTATTAAATTTATGAATAGGAAAATTCCCTTGGTCATACATGAAGACAACCCTAGTTGGGTCAGTTACTAATGATGCCAAGACCTTCTCTAGGGAGTGTACCTTGTACTAGTTGTTAATTATGACCTAGGTGTACTTAACCTATGGGAAGGAGAGGTTATAATATTTCTCAAAGCTTAGCCCTGCGATGAAATCAATGAGGAGCCCTTTGGATATTAACCTGAGCATTCCATCTTTTCACCTTGATATGTAGAACATACCATATACTAGGTTAGCACATGGCATGACCTTTGGCTTTATTATGGCCTTAAGGAGACTAGAAGCATTGATTTCAAGGATGTCTAAATCTAATTATATTATATTAGGCATTGTCTTAGCCTCATAAACTTCCCTAGATACTTCTACATTAAAGTAAATGCTCCTTTAATGCATGTCTCCTAATGTTATGGCCTTGAGGATGAATTTTATGTCTTTACAAATAATTGAATTACCATATTAGAATATGAAGTGATCATTTCCAAAGGAAATTCTCTTACCAAAGGTGGAGGGACCTTATTGTGCCATTTATACAATATCCTAGGTATCAACTGACACCCTTTTATATCTCTGTACAACTTTCAAGCTCCAACAATGGTAGTTAGGGTGCAATCTATGAATAGTTCAAGATTTATCATATTAGGAGAATGTAGCTAACAAATAGAGTAAATGTGTATAGATTTAAATGAAAATAATAATAGTTTAGTTGAGTAGACTTTTTAGAGATCACTTTGATTAATGCAATGTAGATGGTAGTTTGTGTCATATTAATGGATAGCTCATCAACTTTGTATATGTTTGGAACAACTTTGAGCCATTACTTTTGGCATTTAATTACATTATAATTAAAATTTAGTTCTAATTTGAATTTCATCCCCCATAAATTTTAACATTAAGGGTAAATATTTCCACCTTTTGACATGTGCTTACCACTTCATATTTATCTAGGTGTTCATGGGGCTTGGGTGGAGCTTAGCATAATCATTCATTTATATTCTATCACATGGCATATTTTAATTCATGGTGAGCTCTCAAGTAGTGCCTTTTAGTCTTGATTGGTCATAGAAGTGCCATGCATCACTCTCATAGGTAATCACATCTTTTCTTCACCAAGTGGCTCTTTTATAACAAATTATGGCTTTACTTTTCCAGGTGTCACTTTCAAAAGGATTTTGGATCTTTCCTTAACATTTGTCACCTTTAAAAGGTCTTTTGACAAATTTCAACAACTTGGTGTTAATCATATGGCTCAAGTGGAGACATGCATCCATTTTAGAGGTGATCTCATGGATATTGAGATGCAACTTTATGGGAATGACATGTGGCATCATCATATAGGCTCAAAGGGGACATGCATCACTCTCACAAACTTTTATTTGTTTATTTACCAAGTGTCATTCTCAAAAGGAGTATCAAATAGATATATGTCATAGAGCCTTGATTTGATAGCTTAGGGTAACCTATATGTCTTCCTTATGATATCTCATAAGCTTTAGATATATGCAACATGGTGTGGACACACATCGATCTCTAATGAATCCTTAGAGGACACATGTTGATTATGAAGGTTGATTGAGTATAGTTGGTCATGCTTGAGACATAAAGTGGCATCTTATGGGCTTATTTATTATAGTGGTATGTGGGGGGAGGGGGGTGTGGTAGCTCAGATTGAATGGGATCACTAGCTAGAACTAACATCTTGACATGTAGCCTCTAAATTTTAATTCCAATGGCTAGTCTTTTATGAGCTCTCTAGATGATCCCACATGGTTCATGGACTTCATATATTTTCTCTAGGTGTCTTGTGTGGGACATGATAAATATATAAGTCATTAAAAAGATTGATGATGTGGACACCTATCCTTTTAAGGTTATTTTCTAAAATTTAACGTCTTGTGAGGTGTCATGAACTGCTACTTTAAATTTAACATCCTGCGATTTTGAAAGAGAAACTACATTAGATTTACGAAAATGTAAAAGCCTATCTTAAGAAGATTTAAACAATTTTAAAGAAAAACTTTTTAAATAAAATACTTTAAACAAAATAATTTTAATTTAATGAAACCAATAAATCTCGCTATCTTTTTGCCAATTGGAGAGCTTGTTTGTGATTCCTTGGCAAAAGCCTATTTGCACATTTTAAAGTATCAATGTTCAATAATTCATTATTGAAATAATATTTGAAGGAAACTTGCATTAACTTGAATGTTTATAAGTATTAGTCCTTATTTCAAAATTAATGATTAACTAAAATTTCTAGGGACACAAGTATTAGTAAATCCAAACAATTCTCCATGTAGTCAAAATGGTTTAGTATGTAAGGCATATGGGGCATTTTTAGAATTGAATAAAGGAGGGGCCCCATTATGGGAATAGGGTTAATTTATCATCACTAATAACAACCCCCTCACTCTTAATCATATACATATCCATATAAGAATTGGAGGCCCCACTATCCCTCTATGACCTTGATCAATGCCTCTCTCTCTCTCTCTCTCTCTCTCTCTCTCTCTCTCTCTCTCTCTCTCTCTCTCTCTCTCTCTCTCTCTCTCTCTCTCTCTCTCTCTCTCTCTCTCTCTCTCTCTCTCTCTCTCTCCTCTCTCTCTCTCTCTCTCTCTCTCTCTCTATCACTCATGTAACACACCCAAATCAACCATACACTTCACATGTTATCATTATAGGTGTATGCAATCATCCACTATCTATATACTTTCCCCACCTAGAGAATTAGGTGCAAGCATGGTCTATCTTCATAACTCTATACATGACTCATCCCTGTCTGTAGTCACTCACCTCTACACTATAATAGAAATGGTAAATTGATTAAAAAAATGAACATGAACACCAGTAACATTTGTGTCCCTATTCAATAATTCATTATCCATAACATCATTAGAAATATGTCATGTTAATATGTAGATTGCAGACTTGATGGTATTTTGCCAATACTCATCATCATCAAAACCCACACATACCAACACAATGCATTAGATACCTACCTAAGTAAATAAGTAATCAATTACACTAAAACTAAAAACATACAATAGAAACTTACCATCAATAGACCTAAGGGGTTCCACATCTAGTACATCTTATGTAATGATCCCACCTCTAAAACATAGAGGTGACCATATATGCTCTCTCCACCTAACTATATAGGCATTAATAGATCCTACATCATTCACATCTAGTATGTCAATCATTGAATCCCACTCTACCAATAAAATTAGAGTTAAATCTACAACTGATGGTCTAGGACTACTAACTAGCCTCATTATATCTGAGAACTCCTCAACCACACCAATGGCATTAGAGACACAACTTAAGTAACACTAAACTTCCATGTCACCCACTCATACTAGAACCTCTTGAATACATTGACCTAATGGTCATGTATCTAGTAGCTTACTTGCACCTATCTCCACTAAACATCATCCTCATGCCATTCTTCTTATCCCTTCTAGGGCCTCCAAATAATGTCTTTGGCCATCAACTTGTCATGCACCTATTAACACTACATCATGCTCATCTTGGGTATGTAGGTCATACCATTCCACATCTATAAATGACTAAGGGTGAGCCTAATCACCTCATCAAGGAAACATTAGTCTACTCATGACTATATGTTCATATTCCAAATAATGTAATATTGTTAAATATCTAATACCTCCTACACACATCCCTTGTGTAAAATGATATAAATATTAATACATATGGATAGCATAGTGTGACCCCATGACTACATAGTGTCATGTTCCCCTATGTCCTTCACTATGTCATGCCTCATGTATGAGATCAATACCCCACTCCCATCTATGGCCACAAATGAATCTAATAAAAATTCTTAGAACTTCTATAATGAACATTTTCTATGATAATCAACAATAAAATATATCACTATGGACCCCTACATGATGAGTCCCTATGGACATCATAGATAAATACCTAGTTGCCTATTATATATCTTGATCACCAATATCCTCCTATAGTAATGCTCTATGCCTAGTAGTTGATAATCGTACAATCCTATACACATCCTCTAGGGTGATAATCATTTCCCCATTAGGTGGCCAAAATGTGTAGGTATTTACATCCCACCTCTCACATAGTGTCATCATCATGTGTTTATCTTAGGGAATCAAATCTAAGGATGCCATGTGACTCAAAATAGTTCTCTTTATCACGGTCATCTCTATATATGTTAGGGGCAATCCTCACCATGTATCCATCATCTATACATTCTATAACTCTCTCATGCACACATCAACCTATAAAATACAACCAAAATTGATATTAGCATCACAAAATATTAGATAAATAGACAACAATGTTAATCAAACACTAGTCATCAATAACAAGTAACACAACTAGGCCTACTAGATATTAGCACTATATATGGGATAGTAGCATTAGATAGTATTACCTAAAACACTAGTGCCATGTCTTTGACACTAACACCATTATCAGGATAATAGTTCCATATTTCAAAAAATGGACCTAAACTACTAGATTTTTAATAAAAATAGTAAAAAATTTAATACAACTGATAAAAACAAGAAAAATAATAAGCTCATTACCAAGGTAACCTCCTCCCCGTCCTAGACAAGTGCCTTTACTTCCTCATAATTGGTCAAATCCACTCCTCATATCCTCAACATACTCTCTAGCTCAAAGCAAGCAATCATTATCAAGTTAAATCATTCAAATGAATTGACAAACTAATCAACTAACCTATTTAAGTCACATTTATAAAAATTCCACCTTACTAAGGTTGACCTTGTGTGCCAATTTCAACAATTGAGTTCATCACAATCCACAAAATATTCAAACTACAAATAAACATCACCCCTACTAATTAGCACTAACACATCATTCGTTACCACGTTTGGCTAGACACCCTTACCTTAGTCTCAACTCTCTCATGAAAAGGGGGTAAATAAACATAGATCAATATATATATATATATATATAGGTATACTAAGATACATATAATCAGATACATGGGTTTACTCAAATACATATATTCATATACATAGGTCTACTTAGATATAGATATTCAGACACATATCTAGTTAGACACAGATATTTAGATACATAGGTATACTCAAATATAGATATCAGATATACAAGTTTACTGAGGTATACATTTTGGTTTAAATATATAGTTTGAATTAGATATACATATGTTCATATACATAGCTACATTACTTAGATATTAAGATTAGGGACATGATATAGAGCACACATCCTTGATCTCTATTTTTAGATTGTCAGATTATACTCATATCATCACTAAGTATGTCACTAGGATGGCACCAGGGTTTCACTAATTTGGGTTACATGATCATCTATAGCAGTTGATCCATATCAGTCATACTAAATACACATACCAAAGTGGGGCTAACAGTCCCTATTTTTTCACATATCCAATTTACATGCTCAGATTTAGTACACATACGAAAGTGGGGTAAAACAAGCCTTTTTATCCACATATCTAGTTTACATATTTAGATTCAGTATAGATATTAGAGTGGGGAAAAATAGGCCTTTTTCTCAATATATCTATTCTACATACTCAAATTTAGTCCAGATATCATGGTGGGGGAAAAACAAGGTTTTGTTTCTTATGATTTAGTTCACTATTCATATTTAGTATAGAGGACACCCACATTATGGATCTCCTCTTCACATACTTCACTCCAACTCATATTCACTTATCTATCCAAAAAGTGAACTAGGTTTATAACACATTCGCAAAGGTAAACATATGTATGTGTTCCTCAATTTGTTTTACTCTAGTACTTTCATTTCATTTCACTACTAGAATAAAATGAGGGCAAATATATACACAGTAATTTGGTCAAGCAACCATAAGTAATATGTATTTTATTTATATTTTTAATGAAGTTATTAGTGATAAATATAAACCTTATTCAAACAATCATTTTAGGTTTTTTGATCTTTCTTATGTCTTATTTTTCATATTTGTTTTACCCTAAGAGGTTTTGAGTCACCTCCTCCCAATCACAAGGGCCCTTAGCATGTCCTACCTAGTCTTAACTCTATTTTTAGGCCAAAATACACTAGAACCATTATGAGGATAGTATCACCATGTTGTACTAGTGTCCAATTATGTCTCTAGTGTCAAATAGCCATTTTCTCTTGTGTTTTGGGTCCTAACCCTACCTTGAGTCTTCTCTTATGTTTTTATCCCTCTTTTGAAAATTTTTGGCTAGTGAACATGATCTTACATTCAAATCAAATTTCTTTATATATAAATAGCCTCACAATGTAAATTACATCTGCCACTTACTATTTTGGCACATAATTTCATAAAATCAGTCAATATTACAACTCAATAAATTGCATATTACTTAGCTATTACATTTATACATTGTATACTTGATCAAATAAGGGCCTAAGCAAAAGTCATTATAGCATACTGATGAGTCCCAAAATTTTCATGTTTTTGTGCTCATTTTCCATACTCACCCTTCTTATTTATCATGTTTATGAACTATTTTCACATAATTTTTTATCCTTAGACAACCATGTTTTACAAATAGCATTATGATCTCTTATGTCTTTGAATAGTTAGACTTTTGTATTGTAATCAAGTATTTAATATTTATCTTTTACTATAGGATGATTTTATCTATAATGTGTTTTGAATATGTTTTTAAGTAATAGGTATATCTCATGGACCATCCTATAGCAAAAGGATCTCATCATGAGAACACATCCTATAGCCATTGCATGATTAAAGTTGTGAACAATCAAAATTTGATTTCTAATTTAACCAACTCATAAAAATTATAAAAACTTCCATTTAACATAGTAAATATTCGGTTGAAGACTAAAAAAAAAATTTAATCCTAAATCAGTGTTGCAAGATCCATATGAATGGCAGCCTTAGTAGAAGGAACTAATTTATGTTATCCTATAGACAAATTTTTACTAGTTTGGAATGTATTTTATTTTGTATAAAATATTATCCCCTATTTTTTTTTTCTGTGTGTATATAGTGACATGGTTGAGAAAGGAGTAGATATTAATTAGAGAAATATAGCAGAAGCATGTTTTGTAAGACAATTGTTATTATAATTTCCCTGTAGCAATTATTTGTTGCATTTGATTAATATGAGGAATTATTTCTAAGTAAATTTCATTATTTTAAGAAGAAGGATTAAATATCAAGTCAAAATGAGGAAGGTCACCCTTTGGAAGGCTTTTAGCAACAATACAACTTCTTAATTAGCTAATCATGTTATTTATTTCATTTATGTGTTGTGTGTTTATTTTTGAATTGTGTGATTTTCAGCTTTGCATATAATTATTTCAAGGAAGCTTTAGAATATAAAATATTGTAATCATTTAATTCATGTTTTTGTATGAGTTTTCAATTTTATCATTTCATTTCTTGCATAATTTATAGCATCCTATAATATAAGCAACAAAATGTCAAATTAGAGGATTAAGTGTCCATATATAGTGGCATCATCTTATCAAGTTTACGTCCTTGGATTGACATTTAAATGAAGTAGAAGATACAATTATTTGGTAACTCTCATTGTCCATTTAAGATCAAGACAAGGATATTAGATTGTGAATCTACTTCTAGTCATTTTTGGCACCATTGCTAGGGAAGGGTGTCACACACTATAAATCTTCAATCTTGATAGCAGTTATTTCTAGATGTTTATTGCTTTTTAGAGGTTGTTGTTTTATCGATTAAATATTTCCTATTTTTATAGTTAATTTTCCCTTTTGAAAAATAGAATGGTGGGAATTTTCAAAAAACCCCATATTATTAACCCTATGGAGGCAGGATGGGCAAAAACATTTAAAAAAAGAGAGAAAAAGTGGTTAACATACATGAAAAGAAAAGTGGATCATATAGGAATATTTCTACCTGGATCATCAACCATTGCTACAAGAATATAAATTCATCCTGCAATAACTGAGGAGAATGAAGAAACCCATGAAGATCACTCATAGGTGTCAATAGAAGAGGTAGAAAAGGAGGAATTTTTGGTTGGATTGGTAGCACAAGCTAGAGATTTTAAAGAGGTTTTGTTAAGGACGTAGATTGTACCCTAACTAAATGTAGAAATGTTTAGGTCCTACTTTTAAATATAGTCAAATATGGGAATGACCCTAGGTTATGGGTTACCTAAACTTGGGTTAGACCTCTAGAATATTTTATGAGGCTAGTTCCTTAAATGCATCACTTAGATATTTTACACTAAACCTACAAATATTTTAGGGCGAAAAATGGAGAGAAATACTTGAACATAAATCTATGCTAAGCGTGGTGATGCACTAAATATTCTATGATCCACTTTCAACCTAGACACTTTTATGACTGCTAATGAATTTCAACAAGACAATAACTAGTCAGATTCTATAACAAGGTTGTAAGCATGAGCATTTTATATGAAGGTTGAAAGGAGACATGTGTTTTGAAGGATAGAAAGAGATAAGTCTATATAAGACAATATAGACTTATGATACTTCATGAGGAACATCACTAGCTAACACTTCATACAACCTACAATAAAATAATAAAATTGAACTAAGGTACATGAAGAACATATAGATGATGAATAAAAACATACACTCTACACATTAAACTTCAATAAAGCACACTTAGTATTCAAATAGAATTTTAAAACTACCTTATATTGATTTATGAGAGTGTTACAAAGTGACTTTGGTAGAGCTTTACTATCTCTAATTGAGGGATCCAAAACAAGAGCTCAAAGCCATTATTTATAGGAATTAAAAAGTGGGAGAGAGAAAAATGGCATTGAAGGGATTATTAATGAGCCTAATCCCATTCATAACCACAATCACTACAATCATCCTTAAGCCTACTCCTATATTAACGTCACTCTATCCTTTTCTAGTGTGATGTAGGATATGAAATCAAGATAAATTAAATGGGACATTCTTCTACTACATGAACCTTTTTGAATTATTTAATATCAATGTCTTTATTTTTAGGGTAAGGTCTTCATATTCAGGGCCAAGCTAATGTTTGCTTTTAGTGGCTATATGTATGGCTTGGGATAATCCTTCATTAATTACATCTATCTATGTCTAATTTGAAATGTGCATCTGGGATTACTATAGATTGAAAACCAATTTAAAATATTGGTTTTCTTATAGTTTATACATCCACTTAGATATACTAATATCATATGATCATCTGATATCCCAACTTGATCTATATCAGGTCACAAAAATACATATTTTATCCCTACAGAGTCGTAATGGTTCCATTTGATCCAAAAATATATGATCTTGGTCCAACCTAGATCATTCTAGAGCTTGGTTTCATTCATACTTACCTCATTAGGGTTGAAAATGGATTTGTTGACTTCCATCAAAAAATATTGAGCTCACCCTCTTTGCTCATTGGTTTTCAAAAACTGACTCAATTCATTGACCTATTGAATCTCTCTCACACCATGAAATCTTCATGGAATGGGTGACCATGAACCCTATATCTTTTTTTGACTTATCTTTTCTATCTAAGCTGGTACCACTTGGTAGCCACACATTGATCCTTAGGATCTCATTGTTAGCTTGTCTACTTTTGTATTTGCACTATGTGGTAGCCTATAAGCTCTTTGAATTCTCTAACCTTGATCACACCATTAATCTACCTTTATATACTCAAATGTTCTTTGTTAGATCTTCCTAGACCCACTGACCTATCAATCACTACTCATCTTTGGATCTCTTATACGATTGAATGTTGATCATTGATCCTTCCTTTTGAATTCTAATAGCTATTCCCTAGGAATTAACTTTGGCATTTGTGCACCTATCTCATTTTCAAATGAATGTATGTGATTCTTACATAACCATCACTAAGATATTTTAAATCTTAATAATTATTTTCCATGTCTTGAATTTGGCATTTACATGACCATTAAATTATGTCCATGCAACTATCATTCACATCTATGAGCCTATCACACTTTAAAATTGAATAGATAATTACTGATTTTGATTTTAACACTTGTGTGAATGTCATAATTGATAAATCAACTTCTTCAAGACAACATTTTGTTGGATTTTTTACATTGGCCCTTTATCTTTGTTAAAACCATCAGTACGAACATTTTATCTGAAATAAATATGTCCTTAGGGAAATTATTATAGAAAAATTTCATCAAAATAAATCTACTTTTATCTTTGAGACTTTTGTTTCAAACTTTTTCTATGGACCATTTTCCTTAGGATTTTATTTAGGACATTAGTTTCAAGGTTTGTGCCAAGACATTTCCTCTGAAAGAATTGGTCTGTGGGCTTCTATCTAGGATAAAATGTTTGAAAGAATTGACTTATGTTACATACAAAATACCTAAGAAAATTATGTTCTTATATTTTCCACAAACCTTTGAGATTCAGACAAAATGTCCAAAATAATTCATGTTTTCAGTATCTCTATCTTGAACAAAATGTCTGAAGGAAATGACTTAGACTATGGACAAAATGATCAAGATAATTTACAAGGACCCTTTCTCTTTAGGAAAATTGTTTGGATAATTTATTTGAAAGAATTCTAACACTTATATTTTTCCTCACACAAAATTTCTAAAGGAAATTGGGTCCTTTAGGAATTTGTTTCAGACAAAATGTGTAAAATAATTCCCAACATTTAATCAAAAACCCAAAAAAAATCTCTAAAATAAATAATATATTAAGCCCAAAACACAAAGTCCAAAAGAATTTAACTTATCCAAAATAAAATACCAAAATAATTAACACTTGGCCTTTTAATTTTTAGGCTTTTTTGGACTTATGTTATTTTCTTTGTTGTTGGATTCTTGAGGACTCGAATAAACTATGAATACCTAAAGCTTATGTAAACTTGTTCTATGACTTAGAACTATTCTAACACCATGAACACCTGATTCCAAACTATTTATTTTCTCGATAGACCTATCCATCCATAACATTGTCCACTTTCTCAAACCATTTCTAGGTAAGATATCTATGTGGGCCAAATGTGTCCAACATTTTTGGTGACTCAGTTGGCTTGACCAGCCTGTTGGTCATGGAACCTAAAATTTGATCAAACTCATTTATGATGGTTAGATAAATGAAACATTATTTACATAAATACTCTACCTATCTCCTTGAAATATCTTGTAAAAATGAGACACACACATGAAAACAACAACAAAAAATGAATACCCACCCAAAACATTAGAAGAACAACAAACAGAATGAGATGCAAGGGCACTTGAAGAATAAATGTGAAAGGACACTTGGATAAAAGATATACCTATCTACCTATATACAAATATCATGATACAAAACTAATAATATAATTTGAGATACTTCCCATTGATAGAGATGGGTAGGCTCTCTCCATTCAACCTAACCAGCTCAAAAGCATTACTTTCTTTACAACCTATGATAGTATAAGGTCCACTCTAAAGAGTATCAAACTTGGAGTGATTTTTAGGTTTTACATGATACTCATCCCATTTTACGAGTATATCACCTATATTAAATTATTTTGAGGAATCTCTCTTGTCAAATGACCTCTTGACATGATGTTGATTATACCACATGATATGCATAGTCATGTCTCTTATTTCCTCCAACTATTTTAGCTCATTTATCCTTACCTACATAGCATCATCCTCCAAAAGCTCAAGTTAATATACAAGCTATAATTTAGGAAGCTCAAGATATATAGGTATTTTATCCTCTTTCCCATAGACAATAAGGTATGGGGAATTTAGAGTAGATACCTTAGGTTTCACTTTGTCTGACCATAGGGAAATTCTTAGTCTAGTATGCCACTCCCTCTGACTATCCTCCATGGTTATTTTGATAATCCTTAACAAGTTTTTATTGGTAGACTTTATTAGTCCATTTACCAATGGGTAATGATTAGAGGATGCCTTAAATTAAATGTGAAATATCCCATTCACATACCTTGATATTATTGAAATCCAATGTATTGTCAAAAATAATTTTAGATGGCACACTAAACTTGATCACAAGGTTATCATAGAAGTCCAAAATAGAAACTCAGTTATACTCCTTGAAGGAAACTGCTTCAACCCACCTTGTAAATTAATCTATAGTTATAATGATCCACTTATGCCCTTTACTTGAAGGGGGTGTATCATCCCTATAAAATCTAAAACCCATTGCATAAAGGGTTGCTTTACTTATATGGGTTATAAGGGGAGGGTAACTAGCTTCTATTTACCAGTAAACATTGTACATTTTGGGCATTTCCTTACCCAAAAGTGAGCATATCTAAACATTCTAGGCTAAAAGTACCCATTTCTAATATTTTTGGAGGCTATGGTTTTGGCAACAAAGTACCCACCAGCTGGACCATCATGGAACTGCTTAAGTAACTTATCTATTTGGGTTTATTCTACACACCTCATTATCATGCTTCATATGTCTCTCTTAAAAAAAAACAACATCTACTAGGACATAAGGTATACTTTGCAACCTTAAATGCCTTATTTTAGATCTATATAGCCCCATAGGACATTGTCCCGACTCAAGTAATCTGGTTATGTCATTTGTCTAACTAAAACATATGTTATCTATAGCTACCTATTGGCCATCATGGATTGCCAACACTTGATTTTTATCTTTCTTTAATTCCAATACAAGATACTTAGACAACCCTCTACCTCAGGTCAAGCTTTGTGACCTTGACCTCAATGTCATACTTCATGCACTTGGTGACCCATCCAACTCTCTTCTCAAGTCTCTGTTGATGATGAAATCCTTCACACTTGGATGAGCTAACATAAGTATAATCTTATTGTTTGAAACTAAATGTATAAATTTTTCTAAACTTCTTATAGTATCAAGTACATGTTTTTATACAAAGTTATATCTTTCCACATAACCTTTTAAGGCCTAACTAAAGAAATCAATAGGTTGATCTAGACTTTCATTATTCAACTACATAAGCATGGATGAAATTACATCTAATGTAGAGAAATAATACAAATAGAACTCCTTATTGAAATTAGGATTAAGGAGTGTGGGGGCATGAGATATGGCCTCCTTGATAACTCAAATCTTTTCTTACCTTATCTTGTCCATGTAAACCCTTTTCCTTTTCTCAACATATGGGTGAGGAGCTTGACCAACTCTACAAAGCCTATACTGAACTTCCTAATGAAATTAATCTTGCCTAAGAAGATCTACAATACTTTTTTATGTTTAGGCAATGATAGAGTAAGGATTTATTTTATTCTCTCTATATAAATGGAAAGACTAGCTTTGGACACCACATGCCCAAGAAGTCTTCCTTCACTGACTAAAAAAATGTATCTCTTTAGATTCAATGAGACTCTAAATTCTCTACATCTATCAAAAATAACTCTCAAGTGTGTTAGGTTTTCATTATGGTTCTTTGAAAATATTTTTATATCATCAAGATAAATCAAAACCATATGATTCAAAAGACCATGAAATTCAACATCCATTGTTCTTTAGAAGGTGGCTCCAACATTGGAGAGTTTGAAAGGCATTTTAGCATATGCATAGGAGCCCATTTTTATAATAAAATCAATCTTATTCCTATCTTCTTCTTTTCCCATGATCTAATTATAGCCATAATAGCCATCAAGAAAGGATAACCTTTGAGAACCTATCACCTTTTACATAATTTGATCCATGGAGGATAGTGGGTAATGATCCTTTAGGGACACCCTATTTAGGTTCCTAAAGACAACACATAAATGAATTTCTCCATTCTTTTTCCTCACTAGCATAAGGTTTTCCACCCATGAGAAATGCTTAATTTGAAATATTATCTTTGATTCAATCAATTTATAAATTTATCTTCTCATGAGGTCCTCCACTCTTGGATTGACAGGGCTTTGTTTTTGCCTGACTATCTCGGCATTGCTTTCTAGTTCAATGTTGTGTTGTGAAAGCTTAGGGTCAAACCCCTTCAAGTTTATATAATCCCATGAAAATATACTATAAAATTATTGGCAAAAAGCAATAAATGCATCTCTTTCCTTTGTTATATTGACCTTCCCTATCTTTAGCAATTTATCCTTAAAAATATTTATCTTTTCATAGAGTTATTCCCTAGCTAAGATGTGTGATTTACCTTTTCTTAATTGGTCATCTTCATTTAAGATGATTTTTAATGTCACAAGTTCCTTAGGTAGCTTTTTGGATCTAAACTATACTATCTGCTCATCATACTAGTGATAGAATTTATTTGGATTTTTATGGCATAATTCTACCTCCTACATCAAAAAACATATAATTTGATCATCATTATCAAACACTTGCCAAATCACCTCATTATCAAGTATAACTAGTATGCATATGACCTTAACCTTACTTTGGCTCTAGTTTCCTTTGACTCCATCTACAACCTCATACTGAGTTCTAATGGTTGAAAGCCTATATGCTTGTTGATTTGCCTATCTTGGTATGGTTGGTATATTAAATGTCAATAAGTCTTCTATAAGATCCCATACATGATGCTTTTATGATTTAAAATGAGGTTTCTTGACTATAGCTATGCCTCTCACTTATTTCACAATGAGCTCATTGTCACCTTTGACTTGAAGAAGCTTGACACCTCTTCTTATTTCCTCTTGAAAACCATGTAAAAGAGCTTCATATCCAACTATGTTTGAAGTGTAACTGAATTGAAATCTTGTAGTTGAATAATAATTATGGTTTTATGGTGAAACAAACATGACCCCAACTCCATTACCATTTTTTGACCTTGATCCATCAAATAATAAGGTCTATAAACCATTTTCTTCTTGAGTTGTATTGGCTAAACAAGGTATAGTAGCACCCTCCTCATGCATACAATACACCCCTAATTCTATTTCTTTAATATTACTAAAGGGATCAAATCCATGGTTTTCAACTAACCATTCATCTAGATATATATCTAAAATGACTTCAAGATGATCATGAGGCTCGTTCACTAACATTTTCCTCTTCCTCAAATATGGTGTAGTTGACATTTACAAGGTTAGGCATATAAGGCTCTAGATGGAACCTAGAGATGGGTTCATACCTAATAGTTACATTAGTCCCATATATGGTCTAAAAAACCATGTATGACCAGCTAGAGGGAAAATATCCCCCAATATTTATCATAAAGTCCCTATAAATTCATAGGGAAAAATATAGGGGTAGGACTACAACCATTACATCTTGAGTGATGACACATTTAGGGAAAGTTGCCACTGTAATCTTAAGATCATTCACTATGCCTACCATTTTAGTGTAGGAACCATATAAGTGGATAACACATTTTTCATTGGGTATATATTTAATCCCAAGCTTATCTATTATGGCTTTAGGCATAATTGAGGTCAAAGCACCTGAATCTATCATATAATTATGCACTAAATAGTCTCCTATGATGGTTGACAAATAGAAAGGAGGGGGCTTGATAACCTTGGAAGGATGAATAATATTATGAATCCAAATTTGATTAAAAACCTAACTAGGACCAAGCTAACTACTATTTTTTAAAATAGTGTTTACCTTTTCAACTATCTCACTCACATGATAAGGCTTGGAGAGATCTTACTAGAATATTTCCTTTTGACTTGGAATAGATAGAGTATAATATATAGACATGATGACATTAGCTCTTTTCATATGATCCACAATATTAAAAGGGAAACTAGTACCTTTGGATTTCACCTTGGAAGTAGAAGCATCACTTCATACTTGAGTGACATGAGGAATGAAAGGAGACTTATTCTATTGTCCTTGATGTTGGGGTACTTATTGGGTTGTAAGATCTTTAATATTTGTATTTAAAATGCTAAGTTGTTGACTTATTTGTGGAGGTGTTTAAGAAGCCTTATACTACTCAAAATTATCATCCAACATCCTCATTTTATACTTGGTATGGGTTATAACTAATTTATCTAGCCTTTTTGTAGTATCCCTCAATGTTTTTGCTAAATGTTCAAATGTATGTTCCCCTTCTTGAAAGTTTATGCACATAGTGTCAGCTAGTGCATTACTCATGCTTCCTTGTTATTGAATTTGAGATTCTAATGACATCATGGTAGACACATTACCTTGGTTTATTATAGGACCTTATGGTGGAGAATGCATGGTGTCATGACCTAGGAATGAAGGACTCTACTACCAACCAGGGTCTTGATACATCTCCTGATTTGTAATCATTACAATCTCATTAGACTATTCTCCTAACTACCATTGACCTTCTTGTGCAAGAGTGTTTTGTGTGAGGACTAAAGATCTAAAGCTACTTAAAACTATAGGGTTGTATCTATTATAAGTTCTACCTTAAGTAAGTTGGCATTAGGCTCGTTGGTTTGGTGGATAAGGTGATATATTATAGGATTGAGTAGGGTATTAGGTTTGGAAGGTTCCTTGGTATGAGTATGGACTATATGAAGTATACTACTATCTCTCTAGAGCCACTAACTTTTTGTGCACTATAATCAATGTATTTCAATATGGTGAATGTAAAGGTCATAATAATATATAATTTGTAATAGTGTGACATGTGGAATAAGATGACCCTAGCATTGGCATGGCCCCTAGAAATATGAATGTCTAACATCTATGTATCCATGTATAATATGTATGTCTGAAATCACACTCTTATACCATGAAATGCATGTGTGTATTACAAATGATATGTAATCTTACAAACATGTGATAAATAACATATATGAAAAATCAAACTAGAATTCATGACATGCTTAAGTCCAAATTTGGTGTTTTTTGAATATTTTGATTATTTTGTATTTTTTAAATGTTTTAAATTTTGACATATTTTGATACAATAAAGCAAGATAAATTATTAAGTATTAAAAAATTAATAATGGGAGCGATCCAAATAATCTAAAATGTGTGCCAATTCATAGTGTGTATTATACCTAATAACATGGAAAAGAGGATGAAGTGAAAGCAATAAAAATACCCCCACTATGCATGTGAATCACAACATCATAGCTCAAGGGATTATATGGATAGTAGATTAAATATTCAAATAATTATAGATATTATTTATATTATTTTTTAGTATGTATATGATCATATAAGTGAAATTTAAGCCATAGTCGATATGCAACTGTGATAAAGTAATATGTTTCAAAATAATGAGTACTAGATTGAAGATATTGTAAATGATGTGTGTGTGTGTGTGTGTGTGTGTGTGTGTGTGTGTGTGTGTGTGTGTGTGTGTGTGTGTGTGTGTGTGTGTGTGTGTGTATGTGGAAATAAATATAAAGAATGAACATTCCAGGGAAAATTTTAAAATAAAAAACCAAAGGATAGAATAATTGTCAATATAAGGGTATATGTACACATATATGTCAAAATATAGTAGTAGAGAAAATTAGCAATCATCCCCATAGTAAAAATCTATATATGATATATTTTATTACTAACAATAAAATATACCATCAACAGGATTATCATATACATTTCATGTAGCATACTTCTTAATCATAAAGTATATTTACATGTTCATCTTGCATATTAGACATGTCATTTTAAACATATTTTGTATCTGTAGTAGGATATGCATTACCAACTACATAATATTATGGAGTTAATTTATTGCTATTTTAATTTTTAGTATGTTATATGATATGAGTATCATGTCCCTCAATTTTTATTTCATTATGTGTATTTTTTTATTATTGGTTGAATTTTTTTTCCTCTTTTTGTTCTTATGCTAAAATTGTTTCCTTTATCATCAAATTTAACAAAATAATTATTACAAAGTGTTTCCCCTTAGAAACTATGATTATAGAATTAGTCTTAATAGGTAAATATTTATTTTTATATTCATTATTAATCACATATTTTCTAGCATAATTTGATTTGTATACTCTTCTTTTTGTAATTTTTCCTTTATGTAACTATTGACATTTTGGCCTCCTAGGCCAAATATCAACCATTATAATCCAAAACTTGACCTGTTGCATTGATTGACCTTAAAAAATACATTCAAATGAGGTCTATAAATATTTTATATTTGTTTAAGGTAATTTTGGAGAATTTAAGGTAATTATTCCATTTGTCATATGTTTGTCTTGGCTTTTCTAGTGTCAAATCCAACATGTCTCAAGCTAGTCTAAAGGTAAAAAAAGGTTATTTTAGGTTGTTTTTCAATTATTTAATATAATTTAATACTTATTTATCCCATACACTTGGTTAAAATGTCAGGATACTTTAGTCTTAATGTGAAGGTGGCAGTTACAAGCATTTTTCATAACTATCAAGGTAGAATAATGCTTTTCTTTGTAGGAGATTATGTTGTTCCAAGGTAAATAGAGGTAAAAAATAACTCCTTTCAGACTTATTAGTCTAATATAATGATTATTAAGTGTTTATATGACCAAAATAGGACAAAATCCTTTTCACTTCTTCATTGGGTCACTTGCACAGGCAAAAAAGTCATTTTGTGATGGATGGTTCATGAAGGAGAGAGAAAGTTAAGACTAGAGATTCTAATGGGAAGAAGAGAAAATAATGACCTTACAAATTGTGTAATTAGTTATCATATTAATTCTCTCTCTTTTATGAAAAATCACTAAGAGTGTAAATATCTCTAAACACTTCTAAAACCCTAAAAACTCAGTTTTCTTATTTTTGAAAGACTTATGAGCTCTTTGTTGAAATATAATGGTTGTGTGAGATATTAAAATTTATAGGGAATCTTAATACGCTATTTAAAATTAATATTCATATGCATATAATAAAAGAGTGTAATTTGTAAGTTCATGTTTGTAGGCTCTGAAGGTGTAATTTATGGGTCAATTGTATATTATTTGAGGGGTTTTGAGCTTATGATTAATCCAAAAAAAATTATATATAATTTTTATAATTCCTTTCTCCCCTATCCATGCTTATTCAATCCCACATCCATCTCTAAAGTAATCTTTTGATACTACCAAGTATGTGGTTTTAAAGTGAAAAAATACGATCCTATATCTAAACAAATCTAAGATTTTGAGGGTAACACTTTTTAAACAAAGTTTGAGAAATTAAATGGGTTGTATATAAAATTTTTAAAACACTCAGTAAGTTTTCAAATCCTATAATATCATCTTTTAGGTAAATTTATAGGTGATAAGATTAGGGCCATTATTCCAATGTCCTTGAGTAATATCTTCAAGTGTTAAAGAATCAAACTATATGCCTGTGACTAATTGATATGGTTTCCAAAATAATTTAAGTTTTTATAATAACTATAAAACTAAATAAAATATAAATACCACTTCATTATCATTTATGATCAAAATGAAAATACAAAATGCAATCATACACATACAAGTAAGCGACCATATAAGTCTATAGGAAAATTTGAGAAATTACTAATAAATCTATGTAATTTGCTAGTGGTAAAAGGTATTAAAAACTCAAATTAATGTCATATTAATTATAAAAACATTTATTATCATCAAATTAAGATAAATAAATATTTAAATGGAAAGTGAAATGGGTGTTCAGCCTATATATAGGCCTATGCACAAAGGATGAGTAGAAAAGGTAAGATTTGAAATGAAAATGAGGTGTAAGAGATCAAGTGGAATTTATGGATAATTTAATAAGTTTAAATAATGTTTATATAAATTTTTATAATAATAAACCATGCAATAATAACCATTTTCAAGCTCTTGCAAGATGATAATACAAAAGGAGAACATATGTGTCTACACATAAAAGATGGAGAAGAAATACATTTTTGTGTTAATTATGAGATATTAAAGATAAATAAGATTATATAAGAAATGTATAAATATTTAAATAGTGTTTAGGCTCTTTTAAATAAGGATAAACCATTAGTTTAATTTAAAATTAGTTAAAGGTAGTAAACATGTTAATATCTAGAATGAGTAACTTTATTGTTGGGATTCCATCCTCAAGAAACTAATAATTGATTGGTTTATTATTAAATGTGATATATTATACCAAAATATTGAATTATAACATTTGGTATACCCTACATTATTCTCCTTCAAGATGGATTGCAAGCAAATGATGTTCAAGTTAAGATCAATGTTATAGACCTAGCTAGTAGGGAAAGAAGATAACATGAAAGTTTTGAGTTTAGATTTGAAAATTTAATTATATTAAAAGGTGTGAAGGAAATTTTAAAATATTTATATAGTTTTTTTAATATTTTTCAATATAATAAAACATCAAAAAGAGATCATTAGTGTTAGAACTACAAGACTGCATAGAAACCCTTTTTATAAGTTAGAGCATGTTTCCAGACTTTTGAAGGGATTAAAAGATTTGGATAAGTTAAGAGAGATATCATGTAATAATTTATATACCTTATATAAGTGTTTTAAAAATAAATAAATAATTTGGATCCTTTTTTCTCAAAATAGTCAACTCAACCTCCCTATCAAGCCTATAAAGCTTTAGAAGACAAATTTTCTCATGTGAGAACTTAGTTGAGATGATGCATTGAAAATAAATATATTAGGGTATTATAATAATTCTTTTCAACTCCCAATTATTATCATTTTTTGATCAATAAAACCCCTATTTTTTATGAACAATTTTTAAGAAGTATGACACCACAAAACTATTTGTTAAGCCCTCAAAGAGCTCTATGAATAAGATTGGTATTATGTGTGATTATAATACACTTTAAATTCAATAAAATTACCTTTATGACATTTTTTATTCTTAGGATCATCTACTAGATCCATAATCCTAACACGTGTGAAGGAGACGTAAAAGAAAATGGTCTAAACTTCACTTTTTAGGCCTAAATTCATGTTTTGAGATGTGTTTGAGCTTCTTGAGTATTTTAAGAGACTCTCTAGTGTAGTAAACATATATTATTATTTTATAATATATATTTAATATATTTTTAATGAAATATGTTGTCAAGTTGATAAGCAAAGCCTAAATGAAGAGTGTCTTCTTACTTTCATAGAAGACTAAGTTGTAAATATATTGAAGCTTATTTGAAGCATGAAAAATTTCAAGGCATATTTATAAATATCTCATGACATCATTTAAATTTTATAAATGTTGTGAACAAGTCATTCCAATGACTAAATGTAGTTTTGAAAGGTTGAGGTAGAGATAAGCTATTGATTTCATGGTGTTGAGAGATTTTAATGACAATTGCATGATCATATTAAACTCTTAAAGTTTACTATCAGTTAAGAATGATCTTAGAGGTTATTAATAAGACTCAAAAAACCTCCAAAATTATTAAATAGGTCATGAAATAAATATAATATCCTTCTATAATTTTTCAATCCAACATTAAACTTCTAGTGCATAGATACTTGCAGCCTTCTTCAGACCTCTCCTCAAGTCAGTTGTGAAGAATCCATTAAAGATGGTCATGATATTTAGTAGTGGTTGTTTCAAATTTTTAAATACCTACATGAGGTGATAATTTTTTTGTATTATCTCTCAAGCACATGACCAATCTTGGATGAAGGAACAAACTCATTCTCACTTCCTTTGGATAAGACAAGCTTTGACAATAAGTTATAAATATTAATGAAAAAGAGCATAATATGAGGTGGTCTAAGGTTTAATTTTCATTATCATGAGTTGAAATAGGAATTTAAAATATAATATTAGTTTATCAATTTTATAATTAGGTTAAGAATGCCAAGTTTTAATAAGATAACTTGTAACTTCCCTTCAAGAAGTGGATGTGTAACTACAAGGAGAATGAGTTAGTTTCAATAAGAATATAGTCTACCATGATGACCTTATATGATAACCACCAAGAATAAATACATCAAAACTTGGCCTAGAGTGTTGAGAACAAGAGGATAAAACATTATTTTTAGACTTGGTGGTAAAAGACTTATGTTTTGTAACTAGTTTTGTGCATGTAACAACCATGATGGATTAAATCCACACCCTCTCTCTCTCTCTCTCTCTCTCTCTCTCTCTCTCTCTCTCTCTCTCTCTCTCTCTCTCTCTCTCTCTCTCTCTCTCAACACACATCCAAATCTACCATAAACTTCACATGTTATCATTGTAGGTGTATGTAATCATCCACTATCTATATACTTTCCCCACCTAGAGAATTAGGTGCAGGCATGGTCTATCTTCATAACTCTATACATGACTCATCCCTATATTCAGTCACTCAACTCTACACTATAATATCATGGTAAATTGATTAAATAAATGAGCATGAACACTAGTAACATTTGTGTCCCTATTCACTAATTCATTGTCCATAATATCATTAGGAATATGCCATGTCAATATGTAGATTGCAGACTTGATGGTATTTTCCCAATACTCATTATCACCAAAACCCACACATACCAACATAATGCAATAGAAACCTACCTAACTAAGTAATCTATTACACTAAAAATTAAAAAATACAATAGAAACCTACCATCAATAGACCTAAGGGGTTCCACATCTACTACATCTTATGTAATGATCCCACCTCCAAAAAATAGAGGTGACCATATATGCTCTCTCTACCTAACTATATAGGAATTAATAGCTCCTACATCATTCACATCTAGTATATCAATGATCGAATCCCACTCTACCAATAAAATTAGAGTTAAATCTACAACTGATGGTCTAGGACTACTAACTAGCCTCATTATATATGAGAACTCCTCAACCACACCAATGGCATTAGAGACACAACTTAAGTAACACTAAACTTCCATGTCACCCACTCATACTAGAACCTCTTGAATACATTGACCTAATGGTCATGTATCTAGTAGCTCACTTGCACCTATCTCCACTAAACATCATCCTCAGGCCATTCTTCTTATCCCTTCTAGGGCCTCTAAATAATGTCTTTGGCCATAAACTTGTCTTGCACCTAATGACACTACATCATGCTCATCTTGGGTATGCAGGTCATACCATTCCACATCTATAAATGACTAAGGGTGAGCCTAATCACCTCATCAAGGAAACATTAGTCTACTCATGACTATATGTTCATATTCCCAATAATGTAATATTGGTAAATATCTGATACCTCCTACACACATCTCTTGTGTAAAATGATATAAATCTTAATACATATGGATAAAATAGTGTGACCCCATGAATACATAGTGTCATGTTCCCCTATGTCCTTCACTATGTCATGCATTATGTATGAGATCAATACCCCACTCCCATCTATGGCCACAAATGAATCTAATAAAAATTATAAGAACTTCTATAATGAACATTTTCTATGATAATCAACAATAAAATATATCACTATGGATCCCTACATGATGAGTCCCTGTGGACATCATAGATAAATACCTAGTTGCCTATTTTATATCTTGATCACCAATATCCTCTTATAGTAATGCTCTATGCCTAGTAGTTGATAATTTTAGAATCCTATACACATCCTCTAGGGTGATAATCATATCCCCATTAGGTGGCAAAAATGTGCAGGTATTTACATCCCACCTCTCACATAGTGTCATCATCATGTGTTTATCTTAGGAAATCAAATCTAAGGATGCCATGTGACTCAAAATAGTTCTCTTTATCATGTTCATCTCTATATATGTTAGGGGCAATCCTCACCATGTCTCCATCATCTAGACATTCTATAACTCTCTCATGCACACATCAACCTACAAAATACAACCAAAATTGATATTAGCATCATAAAATATAAGATAAATAGACAACAATGGTAATCAAACACTAGTCATCAATAACAAGCAACACAACTAGGCCTACTAGATATTAGCACTATATATGGGATAGTAGCATTAGATAGTATTACCTAAACTACTAGATTTCCAATAAAAATAGTAAGAAAATTAATACAACTAACAAAAAGAAGAAAAATAATAAGCTCATTACCAAGGTAACCTCCTCCCCATCCTAAACAAGTGCCTTTACTTCCTCATAATTAGTCAAAGCCACTCCTCATATCCTCGACATACTCACTAGCTTAAAGCAAGAAATCATTATCCAGTTAAATCATTGAAATGAATTGACAAACTAATCAACTAACCTATTTAAGTCACATTTATAAAAATTCCACCTTACTATGGTTGACCTTGTGTGCCAATTTCAACAATTGAGTTCATCACAATCCACAAAATATTCAAACTAAAAGCAATATCACCCCTACTAATTAGCACTAACACATTATTCATTACCACTTTTGGCTAGACACCCTTACCTTAGTCTCAACTCTCTCATGAAAAGGGAGTAAATAAACACACACACACACACACACACATATATATATAATCAGATACATGGTTTTACTCAAATACATATATTCATATACATAGGTCTACTCAAATATAGATATTTAGACACATATCTACTTAGACATGGATATTTAGATAAATAGGTATACTAAAATATAGATATCAAATATACAAGTTTACTTAGGTATACATTTTAGATTAAATATATAGTTTGACTCAGATATACATATGTTCATATACATAACTACATTACTTAGATATTAGGATTAAGGACATGATATAGAGCACACATACTTGATCTCTACTTTTAGATTGTCAGATTATACTCATATCATCACTAGTATGTCACTAGGATGGCACCAGGGTTTCACTAATTTGGGTTAGATGATCATCTATAGCAATTGATCCATATCACTCATACTCAATACACATACCAAAGTGGGGCTAATTGTCCTTATTTTTTCACATATCTAATTTACATACTCAAATTCAGTACACATACCAAAGTGCGGTAAAATAAGCCTTTTTATCCACATATCTAGTTTACATATTTAGATTCAGTATAGATATTAGAGTGGGGGAAAATAGGCCTTGTTTCTCAATATATCTAGTTTACATACTCCAATTTAGTCCAGATATCATGGTGGGGGAAAAACAAGGTTTTGTTTCTTATGATTTAGTTCACTCTTCACATTTAGTATAGAGGACACCCACATTATGGATCTCATCTTCACATACTTCAATTCAACTCCTATACACTTATCTATCCAAAAATTGAACTAGGTTTAGAACACATTCACAAAGGTAAACATAGGTACTTTCATTTCATTGCACTACTAGAATAAAAGGAGAGAAAATATATACACCCTAATTTGGTCAAGAAACCATAAGTAATATGTATTTTATTTATATTTTTAATGAAGTTATTAGTGATGAATATAAACCTTATTCAAACAATCATTTTAGGTTTTTTGATCTTTCTTATGTCTTATTTTTCATATTTGTTGTACCCTAAGAGGTTTTGAGTCACCTCCTCCCAATCACAAGGGCCCTTATCATGTCCTACCTAGTCTTAACTCTATTTTTAGGCCAAAAGACACTAGAACCATTATGAGGATAGTATCACCATGTTGCACTAGTGTCTAATTATGTCTCTAGTGTCAAATAGCCATTTTCTCTTGTGTTTTGGGTCCTAACCCTACCTTGAGTCTTCTCTTATGTTTTTATCCCTATTTTGAAATTTTTTGGCTAGTGAACATGATCTTACATTCAAATCAAATTTTCTTATATATAAATAGCCTCAAAATGTAAATTAAATCTACCACTTACTATTTTGGCACATAATTTCATAAAATCAGTCAATATTATAGCTCAATACATTGCATACTACTTAGCTATTACATTTATACATTGTATACTTGATCAAATAAGGACCTAAGCAAAAGTCATTTTATCATACTGATGAGTCCCAAAAGTCATGTTTTTGTGCTCATTTTCCATACTCACCCTTCTTATTTATCATGTTTATGAACTATTTTCACATAATTTTTTATCCTTAGACAACCATGTTTTACAAATAGCATTATGATCTCATATGTCTTTGAATAGTTAGACTTTTGTATTGTAATCAAGTATTTAATATTTATCTTTTACTATAGGATGATTTTATCTATAATGTGTTTTGAATATGTTTTTAAGTAATAGGTATATCTCATGGACCATCCTATAGCAAAAGGATCTCATCATGAGAACACATCCTATAGCCATTGCATGACTATTTTGAACAATCAAAATTTGATTTCTAATTTAACCAACTCATAAAAATTATAAAAACTTCCATTTAACTTAGTAAAGATCTGGTTGAAGACTAAAACAAAATTTTTTATCCTAAATCAGTGTTGCAAGATCCATATGAATGGTAGCCTTAGTAGAAGGAACTAATTTATGTTATCCTATAGCCAAATTTTTACTAGTTTGGAATGTATTTTGTTTTGTATAACATATTATCCCCTTTTTTTATTTTTTATTTTTTTATTTTTTTATTTTTTTTATTTTTATTTATTTATTTATTTGTTTGTGTGTGTGTGTGTGTGTGTGTGTGTGTGTGTGTGTGTGTGTGTGTGTGTGTGTGAACATGGTTGAGAAATGAGTAGATATTAATTAGAGAAATATAGTAAAAGCATGTTTTGTAAGACAATTGTTATTATAATTTCCCTATAGCAATTATTTGTTGCATTTGATTAATATGAGGAATTATTTCTAAGACAATTTAATTATTTTAAGAAGAAGGATTAAATATCAAGTCAAAATTAGGAAGGTCACCCTTTAGAAGGATTTTAGCAACAACACAACTTCTTAATTAGCTAATCATGTTATTTATTTCATTTATGTGTTGTGTGTTTATTTTTGAATTGTGTGATTTTCAGCTTTCAATATAGTTATTTTAAGGGAGATTTAGAATATAAAATATTGTAATAATTTAATTCATGGTTTTGTATGAGTTTTCAATTTTATCATTTCATTTCTTTCATAATTTATAGCATCCTATATTATAAGCAACAAAATGTCAAATTAGAGGATTAAGTGTGCATATATAGTGGCATCATCTTATTAAGTTCACATCCTTGGATTGACATTTAAATGAAGTAGAAGATACAAGTCTTTGGTAACTGTCCTTGTCCATTTAAGATCAAGATAAGGATATTATATTGTGAATCTAGTTCTAGTCATTTTTGGCACCATTGCTAGGGAAGGGTGTCACACATTAGAAATATTCAATCTTGATAGCAGTTATTTCTAGATGTTTATTGCTTTTCTATTTTTTAGAGCTTGTTGTTTTATTGATTAAATATTTCCTATTTTTATAGTTAATTTTCCCTTTTGAAAAATAGAATGGTGGGAATTTTCAAAAAACCCCATATTAATAACTCTATGGAGGCAGGATGGGCAAAAACATTAAAAAAAGAGAGAAAAAGTGGTTGACATACATGAAAAGAGAAGTGGATCATATAGGAATATTTCTGCCTAGATCATCAACCATTACTACAAGAGTATAAATTCATCATGTAATAATTGAGGAGAATGAAGAAACCAATGAAGATCACTCATATGTGTCAATAAAAGAGGTAGAAAAGGAGGAATTTTTGGATGGATTGGTAGCACAATCTGGAGATTTTAAAGAGGTTTTGTTAAGGACGTAGATTGTACCCTAACTAAAAGTAAAAAATGTTTAGGTCCTACTTTCAAATCTAGTCAAATATGGGAATGACCCTAGGTTATGGGTTACCTAAACTTGGGTCATACCTCTAGAATATTTTATGAGGCTAGTTCCTCAAATGCATCACTTAGATATTTTACACTAAACCTACAAATTGTTTGGGGTGAAAAATGGAGAGAAAAACTTGAATGGAAATCTATACTAAATGTGGTGATGCACCAAATATTCTATGATCCACTTTCAACCTAGACACTTTTATGACTACTAATGAATTTCAACAAGACAATAACTAGTCAGATTCTATAACAAGGTTGTAAGCATGAGCATTTTATATGAAGGTTGAAAGGAGACATGTGTTTTGAAGGATAGAAAGAGATAAGTCTATATAAGACAATATAGACTTATGATACTTCATGAGGAACATCACTAGCTAACACTTCATACAACCTACAATAAAATAATAAAATTGAACTAAGGTGCATGAAGAACATATAGATGATGAATAAAAACATACACTCTACACATTAAACTTCAATAAAGCACACTTAGCATTCAAATAGAATTTTAAAACTACCTTATATTGATTTATGAGAGTGTTACAAAGTGACTTTGGTAGAGCTTTACTATCTCCAATTGAGGGATCCAAAACAAGAGCTCAAAGCCAGTATTTATAGGAATAAAAAAGTGGGAGAGAGAAAAATGGCATTGAAGGGATTATTAATGAGACTAATCCCATTCATAACCACCATCACTAAAATCCTCCTTAAGCCTGGTCTTGTATTAATGTCACTCTATCCTTTTCTAGTGTGATGGAGGATATGAAATCAAGATATATTATATGGGCCATTCTTGCTACTACATGAACCTTTCTGAGTTCCTCTATATCAATGTCTTTATTTGTAGGGCAAGGTCTTCATATTCAGGGCCAAGCTAATGTTTGATTTTAGTGGCTAAATGTATGGCTCGAGAAACTCCTTCATTAATTACATCTATCTATGTCTACTTTGAAATGTGCATCTGGGCTTACTATAGATTGAAAACCAATTTAAAATATTGGTTTTCTTATAGTTGATACATCCACTTGGATATATCTATATCATATGATCATCTAATATCCCAACTTGATCTATATCAGGTCACAAAAATACATATTTTATCCCTACAGAGTTGTAATGGTTCCATTTGATCTAAAAAAATATGCTCTTGGTCTAAACTAGATCATTCTAGAGCCTGGTTTAATTCATACTTACCTCATCAGGGTTGAAAATGGCTTTGTTGACTTCCATAAAAAAATATTGAGCTCACCCTCTTTACTCATTGGTTTTCAACAACTGACTCAATTCATTGACATATTGAATCTCTCTCACACCATGTAATCTTCATGGAATGGGTGACCATGAACCCTATATCTTTTCTTGACTTGTCTTTTCTATCTAGGCTGGTACCACTTGGTAGCCACACATTGATCCTTAGGATCTCGTTGTTAGCTTGTCTACTTTTGCATTTTCACCATGTGGTAGCCTATAAGCTCTTTCACTTCTCTAACCTTGATCACACCATTGATCTACCTTTGTATACTCAAATGTGCTTTGTTATATCTTCCTAGACCCACTGACCTATCAGTCACTACTCATCTTTGGATCTCTTATACAATTGAATGTTGATCATTAGTCCTCCCTTTTGAATTCTAATAGCTATTCCCTAGGACTTAACTTTGGCATTTGTGCACCTATCTCATTTTCACATGAATGTATGTGATGCTTACATAACCATCACTAAGATATTTGAATCTCAGTAATTATTTTCCATGTCTTGAATTTGGCATTTACATGACCATGAAATTATGTCCATGCAACTATCATTCACATCTATGAGCCTGCCACACTTTAAACTCAAATAGATAATTAATGATTTTGATTTTAACACTTATGTGAATGTCATACTTTATAAATCAACTTCTTCAAGACAACATTTGTTGGATCTTTTACATTGGCCCTTTATCTTTGTTAGAACCATCAGTACGAACATTTTATCTGAAAGAAATATGTCCTTAGGGAAATTATTATAGAAAAATTTCCTCAAAATAAATATACTTTTATCTTTGAGACTTTTGTTTCAAACTTTTTCTATGGACAATTTCCTTAGGATTTTATTTAGGACATTAGTTTCAAGGTTTGTGCCAAGACATTTCCTCTGAAAGAATTGGTCTATGGGCTTTTGTCTAGCATAAAATGTTTGAAAGAACTAACTTATGTTACATAAAAAATACCTAAGAGAATTATGTTCTTATATTTTCCATATACCTTTGATATTTAGAGAAAATCTCCAAAATAATTCATGTTTTCAGTATCTCTATCTCGAACAAAATGTTTGAAGGAAATGACTTAGACTATGGACAAATTGTTCAAGATAATTTACAAGGACCCTTTATCTTTAGGAAAATTGTTTGGATAATTTATTTGAAATAATACTAACACTTATATTTTGCCTTAGACAAAATGTCTGGAGGAAATTGGGTCCTCTAGGAATTTTTTTTAGACAAAAGGTCTAAAATAATTCCCAACATTTAATCAAAAACCCAAAAAAAATCTCTAAAATAAATAATATATTGAGCCCAAAACACAAAGTCCAAAAGAATTTAACTTAGCGAAAATAAAATACCAAAATAATTAACACTTAGCCTTTTAATTTGTAGGCTTTTTTGGACTTATGTTATTTTCTTTGTTGTTGGATTCTTGAGGACTCGAATAAACTATGAATACCTAAAGCTTATGTAAACTTGTTCTATGACTAAGAGCTATTCTGACACCATGAAGACCTGATTCCAAACTATTTATTTTCCCCATAGACCTATCCATCCATAACATTGTCCACTTTCTCAAACCATTTATAGGCAAGATATCTATGTGGGCCAAATGTGTCCAACATTTTTGGTGACTCAACTGGCTTAACCAGCCTATTGGTCATAGAACCTAGAATTTGATCAAACTCATTTATGATGGTTAGATAAATGAAACATTATTTACATAAAGAATCTACCTATCTCCTTGAAATATCTCATAAAAATGAGACACACACATGAAAACAAAAACAAAAAATGAATAACCACCCAAAACATTAAAAGAACAACAAACAGAACAATATGCAAGGGCACTTGGAGAATAAATGTGAAAGGACACTTGGAGAAAAAATAGACCTATCTACCTATATACAAATATCATGATACAAAAATAATAATAGAATTTGAGATACTTCCCATTAATAGAGATGGGTAGGTTCTCTCCATTCAACCTAACAAGCTCAAAAGCATTACTCTCTTTACAACCTATGATAATATAAGGTCCACTATAAAGACTATTAAACTTGGAGTGATTTTTAGGTTTTACATGATCCTCATCCCATTTTAGGATTATATCACTTATATTAAATTCTTTTGAGGAATCTCTCTTGTCAAATGACCTCTTGACCTGATGTTGATTAGACCACATGATGTGCATAGTCATGTCTCTTATTTCCTTCATCTATCTTAGTTCATTTAACCTTACCTACATAGCATCATCCTCCAAAATCTCAAGTTAATATACAAGATATAATTTAGGAAACTCAAGAGATATAGGGATTTTATCCTCTTTCCCATAGAAAATAAGGTATGGGGAATGTATAATAACTACCTTGGGTGTCACTTTGTTTGACCATATGTAAATTATTAGTCTAGTATGCCACTCCCTCTGACTATCCTCCATGGTTCTTTTGATAATCCTTAACAAGTTTTTATTGGTAGATTTTTTAGTCCATTTACCAATGGGTAATGATTAGAGGATGCCTTAAGATAAATTAAATGTGAAATATCCCATTCACGTACCTTGATATTATTGAAATCCAATGCATTTTCAAAAATAATTTTAGATGGCACACTAAACTTGATCACAAGGTTATCATAGAAGTCCAAAATAGAAACTCAGTTATACTCCTTGAGGGAAACTGCTTCAACCCACCTTGTAAATTAATCTATAGTTATAATGATCCACTTATGCCCTTTACTTGAAGGGGGGTGTATCATCCCTATAAAATCTAAAACCCATTGCATAAAGGGATACTATACTTATATGGGTTACAAGGGGAGGGTAACTAGCTTCTATTTACTAGTAAACATTGTATACTTTGGGCATTTCCTTACCCAAAAGTGATCATATCTCAACATTCTAGGCTAAAAGTACCCATTTCTAATATTTTTGGAGGCTATGGTTTTGGCAACAAAGTACCCACCAATTATACCATCATGGAACTGCTTATGTAACTTATCTATTTAGGGTGATTCCACACACCTCAAAAGCATGCTTCATATGTCTCTCTTAAAAATACTCCATCTATTAGGAAATAAGGTATGCTTTGTAACCTTAAATGCCTTATTTTAGATCTATATAACCCCATAGGACATTTTCCTAACTCAAGTAATCTGGTTATGTCATGTGTCTAACTGAAAGGTATGTTATCTATAGCTTCCTATTGGCCATCATGGACTACCAACTCTTGATTTTTATCTTTATTTAATTCTACTACAAGGTACTCACACAACCCTCTACCTCATACTAGCTTTGTGACCTTGACCTTAATGTCATAATTCATGCACTTAGTGACCCATCCAACTCTCTTCTCAAGTCTCTGTTGATGATGAAATCCTTCACACTTGGATGAGATACCATTAGTATAATCTTATTATTTGAAACTAAATGTTTAAATTTTTATAAACTTCTTATAATATCAAGTACATGTTTTTCTACAAAGTTATATCTTTCCACATAACCTTATAAGGCCTAACTAAAGAAATCAATAAGTTGATCTAGACCTTCATTATTCTACTACATAAGCATGGCTGAAATTACATCTAATGTAGAGAAATCATATAAATAGAACTCCTTGTTAAAATTAGGATTAAGGAGTGGGGGAATGAGATATAGCCTCCTTGATAACCTCAAATCTTTTCTTACCTTATCTTGTCCATGTAAACCCTTTTCCTTTTCTCAACATATGGGTGAGGAACTTGACCAACTCTACAAAGCCTAAAATGAACCTCCTAATGAAATTGATCTTGCCTAAGAAGATCTACAATACTTTCTTATGTTTAGGCAATGATAGAGCAAGGATTTCTTTAATTCTCTCTATATCAATGGAAATACCAGCTTGAAAAAATGCATTTCTTTAGATTCAATGAGACTCCAAATTCTCTACATCTATCAAAAATAACTCTCAAGTGTGCTAGGTGATCATTATGATTCTTTTAGAATATTGTTATATCATCAAGATAAATCAAAACCATATGATTCAAAAGACCATGAAATTCAACATCCATTGTTCTTTAGAAGGTGGCTCCAACATTAGAGAGTTTGAAAGGAATTTTAGCATATGCATAGGTGCCCCTTTTTATAATAAAATTAGTCTTATTCCTATCTTATTCTTTTACCATGATCTAATTATAGCCAGAATATCCATCAAGCAAGGAGAAACTTTGAGAGCCTATCACCTTTTACATAATTTTATCCATGGAGGATAGTGGGTAATGGTCCTTTAGAGACACCTTATTTAGGTTCCTAAAGACAACACAGAAATGAATTTCTCCATTGTTTTTCCTCAATGGCACAAGGTTTTCCACCCATGAGGAATGCTTAATTTGAAATATTATCTTTGATTCAATCAATTTTATAGATTTATCTTCTCATGAGGTCCTCCACTCTTAGATTGTCAGGCCTTTGTTTTTTCCTGACTATCTCGACATTGCTTTCTAGTTCAATGATGTGTTGTGCAAGCTTAGGGTCAAACCCCTTCAAGTTTATATACTCCCATGAAAATATACTATAAAATTATTGGCACAAAGCAATAAATGCATCTCTTTCCTTTGTTATATTGACCTTCCCTATCTTTAGAAATTTATGCTTAAAAATATTTATCTTTTCATAGAGTTTTTCCTTAGCTAAGATGTATGCTTTACCTTTTCTTAATTGGTCATCTTCATTTAAGATTATTTTTAATGTCACAAGTCACTTAGGTAGCTTTTTGGATATCAACTATACTATCTGATCATCATACTAGTGATAGAATTTATTTGGATTTTTATGGCATAATTCTACCTCCTACATCAAAAAACATATAATTTGATCATCATTGTCAAACACTTTCCAACTCACCTCATTATTAGGTATAACTAGTTTTCATATGAACTTAACCTTAATTTGGCTCTAGTTTCCTTTGACTCCATCTACAACCTCATACTGAGTTCTAATGGTTGCAAGCCTATCTGCCTGTTGATTTGCCTCTCTTGGTATGGTTTGTATATTAAATGCCAATAAGTCTTCTATAAGATCCCATACATGATGCTTTTATGATTTCAAATGAGGGTTCTTGACTATAGTTATGCCTCTCACTTATTTCACAGTGAGTTCATTGTCACCTTTGACTTGAAGAAGCTTGACACCTCTTCTTCTTGCCTCTTGAAAACCATGTAAAAGAGCTTCATATCCAACTATGTTTTAAGTGTAACTAAATTGGAATCTTCTAGTTGAATAATATTTCTAGCTTGAGGGTGAAACTAACATGACCCCAGCTCCATTACCATTTTTTGACATTGATCCATCAAATAGTAAGGTCTATAGACCATTTTCTTCTTGAGTTGTATTAGCTAAGCAAGGTATAGTTGCACCCTCCTCATGCATACAATATACCCCTAATTTTGCTTCTTTAATATTACTAAAGGGATCAAATCCATGGTTTTCAACTACCCATTCATCTGGATATATATCTAAAATGACTTCAAGATGATCATGAGGCTCTTATTCACTAACATTTTCCTCTTCCTCAAATATGGTGTAGTTGACATTTACAAGGTTAGGCATATAAGGCTCTAGATGGAACCTGGAGATGGGTTCAGACCTAGTAGTGACATTAGTCCCATATATGGTCTAAAAAACCATGTATGACCAGCTAGAGGAAAAATATCCCCCAATATTTATCATAAAGTCCCTAGATAGTCATAAGGAAAAATATGGGGGTAGGTCTACAACCATTACATCTTGAGTGATGACACATTTAGGACAAGCTACCAATGTAATCTTAAGATATTTCACTAGTCCTACCATTTTAGTGTGGGAAATATATAAGTGGAGAACAACTTTTCCATTGGGTATATATTGAATCCCAAGCTTATCTATTATGGCTTTAGGCACAATTGAGGTTGGAGCACCTGAATCTATCATATAATTATGCACTATATAGTCTCCTATGATGGTTAACAAATAGAAAAGAAGGGGCTTGATAACCTTGGGAGGATGAATAATATTATGAATCCAAATTTGATTAAAAACCTAACTAGGACCAAGCTAACTATTATTTGTGAAAATAGTGTTTACCTTTTCAGCTATCTCACTCACATGAGAAGGCTTGGAGAGTTATTACTAGAATATTTCCTTTTGACTTGGAATAGATAGAGTATAATATATAGACATGATGCCATTAGCCCTTTTCATATGATCCACAATATTGAAAGGGAAACTAGTATGTTTGGATTTCACCTTGGAAGTAGAAGCATCACTTCATACTTGAGTGACATGAGGAATGAAAGGAGACTTATGCTATTGTCCTTGATGTTGGGGTACTTGTTGAGTTGTAAGATCTTTAGTATTTGTATTTAAAATGGTAGGTTGTTGACTTATTTGTGGAGGTGTTTAAGAAGCCTTATACTACTCTAAATTATCATGCAACATCCTCATTTTATACTTGTTATGGGTTATAACTAATTTATCTAGCCTTTGTGAAGTCTCCCCCAATTTTATTGCTACATGTTGAAATGTATGTTCCCCTTCTTGAAAGTTTATGCACATAGTGTCAACTAGTGCATTGCGTATATTTCCTTGTTGTTGAATTTGAACTTTTAATGACATCATGGTAGACACATTACCTTAGTTTATTAGAAGACCTTATGGTGGAGAATGCATGGTGTCATGACCTAGGAATGAAGGACTCTACTACCAACTAGGGTTTTTATACATCTCTTGATTTATAATCATTACCATCTCATTAGACTATTCTCCTAACTGCCATTGACCTTCTTGTGCAAGAGTGTTTTGTGTGAGGACCACAACTCTAAAGATACTTACAACTATAGGGTTGTGGCTATTATAAGGTCTACCTTAAGTAAGTTACCCGGCTTGTTGGTTTTATGGATAAGGGGATCTATTATAGGATTGAGTAGGGTATTAGGTTTGGAAGGTTCCTTACTATGAGTATGGACTATATGAAGTATAATACTATCTCTCTAGAGCCACTATCTTTTTGTTCTATGCCTTCAATAAGCTCTTAATCTTTGCAAATTTATCCACTTTACCATCATCAAGTTGGGTTTGGTTGTTTGGAGTGGTTGAAGTTTAGGAAAAAGTGGCCTGAGAGCTCTTGGCATGAGTTTCCCTGCTTGTATCAAATAGTTTTACGCTCTTATTGCTATCTCATAAGCCCCAAGAAGATTTGTCCCACCCATAGATTAAATCATGATTGTAATGTCTGAATTAAATGCTCTCAAATAATAAAGGAAAGCATAATTGGGTGTGGGATTAATGATGATAGGGATCCTATCCCAAGTCTTTTGGAATGTATAGTTAAAATCAACCATAGATTCTTTGGGTTCCTTTTTTATTGAGGTAAGTTGTTCCACAAGTGAAACATGGTCACTTATATCCTCAAAATGTTTACACAGACACTCACCAAACAAATCCCAAGTATTGATTGAGTAAGGAGTTAGACCCTTATACCATTATAGGGATTTACCTTTCAAAGATGTGGATAGTAGTCTCATGGTGACATTCTCTTGTGTAATGTGATGTACTACATAAAGGTTTGTAATATCATAAATGTGCTCTATAGGTGTGGTGGAGTTTTATCATGTAAAGTATGATAAACTCTTCAAAGAGGCAGTAAGGATGTCATCATATTGATAAATATTAAGAGGTATCCCCCCATTAAATGGTATAAAATCTTGATTTATTAGTAGTATTATGAATGGAATGGGAAAAAGGCTTTGCCTAGAATATAACCTTTTGACAGAGGTGTAGACAATTCTCTGTGACGTGAGTGGCTTATGTTGTGCCTTTTGACAGGGGATAAAGATGCTCTTACTCTCCTTCGTGAGGGTGATGGAAGCTCACTAAAATAGAAGTCAATACCCATTGTAGATGATATTTTTCCTCTTGCCATTTAGGTAAGGGGATGTATTTTGTAAACCATAGATGTTTGGAGTCACCAAGTTCTCTTAATGAGTTTTTTCTACACTTATTAGCCAAAGATAGCACCAATTATTTATCTTATTCTTCAATTGGTCCCATTGGGCATGTCAAAACTATTAAGGACATAGATTACACCCTACCTAAAGGTAGAAATGTTTAGGTTCTACTTTAAAATCTAGTCCAACATGGGAATGACCTTAGGCTGTGGGTTACCTAAACTTGGGTCAGACCTCTAGAATTTTTAATGAGGCTAGCTCCTTAGATGCATCACTTAGCTCTTTTACACTAAAATTATAGATTTATTGGGGTGAAAAAGGAAGAGAAATACATGAATGAAAATCTATAATAAATGTGGCAATACACCAAATATTTTATGATCCACTTTCATCCTAGACACTTCTATGACTACTAATGAATTTTAGCAATACAAGAATTGGTTAGATTCTATAACAAGGTTACAAGCATGAGTATTTTTCATGAAGGCTAAAATAAGACTTGGATCTTGAAGGATAGAAAGAGATAGGCATATATAAGACACTATATACTTATGAAACTTCAAGAGGAATGTCAGTAGCCAACACTTTATATAACCTACAAGAAACTAATAGAATTGAATCAAGGTATATGAATAACATATAGATGATGAATAGAAACATACACTATACACATCAGACTTTAATAAATCACACTTGGCATTCAACTATAATCTAAAAGTTTCCTTATATTGCTTCAAGAGAGTGTTACAAAGTGACTTTGGTAGATATTTGCTATCTCCAGCTAAGGGATCCAAAACAAGAGCTCAAAGATAGTATTTATAAGAAGAAAAAAGGGGAAGAGAGAAAAAATGGTGCTAAAGGGATCATTAATGAGCCCAATCCCATTCATAACAACCATCACCACAATCCTCCTTGAGTGTACTCCTATATTAATATCACTCTATCCTTTTCTATAATGATGGAGGATATGAAATCAAGACAAATTTTAGGGGGGCATTCTTGCTATCATGTGAACCTTTCTGAGTTCTTCTATATCAATGTCCTTCCTTGCAAGGTAAGGTCTTCGTATTCAAGGCCATGTTCATGTCTGCTTTTAGTAGATGTCTATATGGCTCAATAAACTCCTTCATTAATTACATTTATCTACCTTTAATTTGAAATGTACACCTAGGCTTACTATATATTCAAAACCAATTTAAAATATTGGTTTTCTTATAGTTGATACATCCACTTGGATATATCTATATCATATGATCAACTAGTATCCCACCCTTATCTATATCAGGTCATGAAAAGACCTATTATGTCCCTGTAGAGTCTTAATGGTATCGTTTTATCCCAAAATATCTTCTCTTGGTCTATCTTAGATTGTGTTAGAGCTTGGTTTCATTCATACTTACCTCATTAGGGTTAAAAATGGCTTTCTCAATTTCCATCAAAAATCTTAGGCTCACCCTCTTTGCTCATTGTCTATCGATAATTGACTTAGCTCATTAACATATTAACTCTCTGTTGTACCATATGATATTCATGGCATAGGTGAATAAAATCCCTAGATATTTACTTGACTTGTCAACTATATCTAAGTTGATACCACTTGGAAGCCCTACATTGATCCTCAAACTCCATTGTTAGCTTATCCACTTCTATGTTTGCACTATGTGGTGGCTTGTAAGCTCTTTAACTTATTTACCCTCACTTACACTATTGATCTGCCTTCATACACTTAAACACACTCTGTTAGATCTTCTTAGACATACTGACCTATCATTTATTAGTCACCATTAGATCTCATGTATGATTGAATGTTGATCATTGATCCTCCCTTTTTAATTCTAATGACTATTCCCTAGGACTTAACTTTGATGTTTGTGCACCTTTTTTTGACATCTACATGAATGCATTTGAAATTCATGTGACTATCACTAAAATATTTTAATCTCAATGGTTAATTTTCATGTCTTAAATTTGGTGTTTATGTGACCATCAAATGACATCTGCATGACCATCACTGATTGTAGACACTCAAAAATTGCACCTTGGCTAGTTGTTGATGTTGAACCACCATGGACTCGATTTCAGTCCTTAAATTAGATAATCATCTAGATAACTCATTTCAAACATTTACCATTGACTTAACTTTTTAATCCATATATCCACTTTTAATCCCTAGACCCTTAACCACTACTGGTCAGTCTAACTCGTGAAAGTTGTCTAACCATCACCGATTGGGACCATAAGCCTACTTTAAAGCAACTTCCACCTTTGTGTAAGATAAGCATTGAAAAAATTAGTAACTTATTTATGTGAAGTAAATCATCTTTAAAACATTCTTAATTAACATCTTTATCCCCCTATAAAATTAGTAACTTCTTCCATCCTAATTAGTAACTTCATCCTATAAAAGGAGAAGAATAGGAAGTGAAACGGATCCAAAAATGAATTTGTGTCTAGGCTATTGTATTTTCTTGTGCAGGTATCTAGCATCCCTTAAGTAAGAAAGTAGCAACATTGGAGACCCAAACCTTTACCCACATCACTTTGAAAGGCCAAAGTACCATCACTCTAGTCAAATTGTCTCAGACCTCCACCATCAAGTTACAGGTATCTTGTGCTTATTGTCATTGATTCATCTTATTTCTAACCTCCCTACCCCAACTAGACCCCTTGACATCTTATTCTCCCTCCCTTAGACCTATATCAAAACCCCCACCTACTTATTCATCATTCTACAAAACCACTTCAATATCCTCCTAGAATACATAGGGAACCACCAATTTTTAGCCCAACCATCGATGTTTACCTCAACCATCATCGGTTACCTAACCATCACTAGTTATACCAACCACAAATGGTTAAATTGACTATTTTTGGTCACTGTGGCACAAAAATCTATCAATTTTTTTTGAGACCCTTACCCTGAATCAATCCTACTTTTCTATATTTCTACCTAATAATAGTAAACTTTTTTATTTTCTAAACTAGACCCTGACCACTTTAGCATAAGCAATGGCCTACTTTTGCTATTTTTAGTTTTTTTCTTTAAATAAGAATTTACTTTCTCTTTCTTTCACCTATTTAATTTTATATCATTGAATGCAAATATCCTTGTTTTTTGTTTCTATTAGTTTAATTATTATAATAGTGGATTAATAGCCTCCTAGTAATCACTATGCTTGTTGGATCTAGCTCATGCTAGGTAGCCCATTCAACCATCCATCTAACAAACCCCTTTTTGAGTTTTTTTCTTATCTTCAAGTTATTCCTTCCTATTCAAAAAGGAATTTCCACTATCATCTAGATTCATGCATGCACTTTACCAAGTATTCCTCTACACACCCTATTACTAGTTTCATTATTTTACTTCTAAATTAAGAAATGAGCTGAAATTAACTAAAACATTTTGGCACACTTTATGGGACCTAGTTCCCTTTTTCTTCCTTATTGTTTTTCTCATCAAATGAAATCTAAAAATTTATCTTTGGGCTTAAAATAAACCTTTTGTATACATTGATTGTCTACTTGTCTTAGTTTATCTAGTAACTTAGAAGAAAAATTAATTTATCATAGCTTTAACACTCCTTATCACACACTAAGCCAAACCAAAAAACCATTAACACATCAAAACATACCTAAGATAAGGCTTGACTAAGATTTTATCACCTAGTAACAACCTTACCCCCTCCCATCTATCCTACTTAGATTTCACCACTAAGGGGAGAACCAACCCAACTCTCTAGTTTAGTATAAACTCTAAACTCAGTATATTCTAACTAAGCACCTAACACTCTTATCATTATAGGACCTTTAAGTGAGGGGGTAGGCCCTAATACCAAGCCATGTACTGAAGTTCAACACAAATTTTCTATTTCAGAACCTAAACAACCTGAAACCAACCTTAGATTACCTCTTTAGTACCCATTATACATGCCAAATTCCCTCTTCACACTTTCCAAGTCATAAACCAAAAGTGATCTACAAATAATTCTAGAATTTAATGCACTTTTAGTGTATGCATTGTTTGCCTTAAATTCTTTTCTTTTGATTGCTCTTTGTTTGAGGTGTGAGTTTCATCATATTTCCTATTTTCTCACATGGTCTTTAATAGACAAAAGTTGAGAAAACAAACTGATCAAACACCACCTTCTTCCTCCTTCATGGAATACAATTTTAATGATGAGGGTTCACCTCATTTTTCCCCCTCCTACAAGAATCCCAATTATTTCTAAAGGTAATGTGTATTTTGTTACCTTCCTTGACAACAACCTAATTGCTATTTAACATTATCTCAATAACTCACCTAACCATACCTCTATTACTTTCTTTCCTTTGACATATCCTCCTTATGGAATACCTCCCCACCTTATGGGGGGTACTACCTCCATCTAGCCTTTGTTGACCCAAGCCTCCTCTTCTTCCAACATCCCAACTACTACCACTACCCAAACCTAATCTAATATTATAACCTCAGACCAAATACATCCTATCATACCCCACACTTCACATATAGGTTAAACTTTACCTCTAATTACCTATACTTCACCTACCTTGGGGTTTTCCTCTACTCCTATTTTCACCCTTCCCCTTGTCCCAACCAACCCATCAACTTCTACCCCATTTCATAACTTGGTGCTCTCTATACCTCAAACACTTCCACCCATTAGCACTCGAGTCACCACTCAACCTCAACTTACCCAACCTTAACCCACCACCTTTGTCATACCTTTAATTCAACCCACCTCCATTCCTCAACAAGTTCCCATGATAACCTCTCAATATGTTTCTAATCCATAAGGGTACATAGCACCTTCCACCCAACCATTTATGTCATTTAACCCCTATGTGACACCATCTCAAATTTTTGTGACCACTTACCAATATGTCACTTCTTCAGCACCTTTTATCACCTATCCAAACATAGTTTCCACCCAACCTCAATAGAATATGCCCCTTAATTATGTAGCTTCCCAACCCCAACTAGACTTGATGAAGATTTTAATGGATAAATTGACCAATTTGGAGTCATCCATCTCTGGGTCTCATAACCTTTTATCATATGATCAAATTTTTAATGAACCCATTCATCCATCTATCCCTATCCATGCATATCCTCCTCATTTGGAATTGCCTAAGATCTCTAAATTTCAAGGTAAGCAGGACCCCCAATAACATTTGAAAGCATTCTATCATTCTTTCTATTTAATCACATACAATGATGATCTCCTTCTTTGAACCTTCCCCATGTCCTTATCTAAACCCACCCTTGATTGGTATAGTGCTCTTCCCATGCACTCTATCCTTTATTTTTCTTAATTTGATGATGATTCAATTGCTAATTTTGTTTCTAGATGGAGAGGTCTCATCAGCCAAATTTCTTTTTACTTACACTAACTCAAAATAATTGAAATTTTCTCTCAAGGTTGTGTCAAACATATCACCCCCACTCTTCAAGTTCAAACCTTACAAATTTTTGATGAGGCATTCACCATGGCATGAAAACTTGAAAACCAGGCCATTGATGAAGGGAAATTGAAATTACGAAACAAAAATTCCAATTTTAAATCTAATGACCCTTCCTCTACCAAAACCACTAACCAATACAATACCAAGATAAATTCATTTACAAACTCAGTTGTTATAAAAACTGCTCCACCTCTAACTATTGACTAGCCACCTCAAACCAATTACTCAAACTTTATTTAACAATAAAACTGAAACCAATATCAACCTCCTCCAAGATAATATACTCCCATTAGAGAATCGTATGCATCAGTTTTGGATAAATTTATCAAAACCAATCTCATCTAACTTCCACTAATTAAACCACCTCAATAATTTGTTTTTTTTTGCCCCATACCTAGGTGGTATAATGAAAATGACCATTATGCCTTTCACTATGTTTTAGGATATGACATTAATAGATGTAATGCCTTCAAAATTCATATCTAAAATTTGATTGATAGTGGAGAACTTGAATCTGATAATCCCAACACACCTTTGAATCAATCCCTTAACATTTTTGCAAGCCTTTTCCCAATCATGCTCCTTCAACCCAACACCATGACAATAAACCCAAATCATCTCACTCAAATAAGGCACATACAATCAATGTCATTAATAATGAGCCTATTATTGTTGATACCATTACCTTATTCTACCAAGTGGAAATACTAAACTCAACACCTATTATTTTGGATACCCAAATGCAGGAATTAACCCCTCCTCTCTCTTTATTTGATGATACCTTGTCTTTAACTACCTCTCCTTTGGTGGAAGCACCGAAGGAGGCAACCATTACTTTAACTACCCATTTATTTCCACCCATTAAAGTGGTATAACTACCCTCCATTCCTTTGGATACCCAAATAAGGGAAGTGATCATGTCTATTTTTTCACTTGAGGAATTCCACACCAACCTTTGCTATCATAAAACCCTCCTCTCTCCCTTTGGAAACCATCCCAAGAGTGAAGATTACCTCATCTATCCAACTATCAATTTTAAAACCTTCCATCCAAGACAATAATGAAGGAGCCATTTCCTCTTCTCCACTTACAAGCTTAATCTTTGAAACTAATAACCAAGGAACTAAACCCATCTACAAACCCTTTTCTAGACTAGTCCATAGTCTAGAATTCACTTCCCAAATTTAATAGAGCCACCTTTTAGCATCATCTTGGACACCCTTACCAAAACAAATCTAAATCCTCAAATTCACTTGAATCTACTCTTAAACCCATTATCCCTTCATTGAATACCATTTCCAAAGTCATAATTGAACCATCTCAACCCCCTCCACCTAAGATTTCCAAATCACCTTATCATCCTCTCACCAAGCCAATCAAGAATTTAGGAATTCTTCCCACACCTAGTCATTCTCATCCCCCTTTGAGGTTGGACTTAAGCTTGTCTATTCCACCAAAGTCAAATCCAACTAAACTATCTAAGAAGGTAGAGTTACCCAAACTTCTAATTAAAATTAGACTCATACCACCTCCTTCCCATTTACCTTCCATATTAGGACCCTATCCTTCCACCATTTTAGTTACTCATTCTTCCTCTAAGAGACCATCCCATTTTTTCCCACTAACTCCCATCAAACCCTCTAGTTCACCATCATTTTAAACCAATCTATCCACATCCACTTTTACACCTATAGATAAACCTTCATCATCTAAGTATTCAACCTCTAAACCAACCATAAACAAGCAAACCCAACCAAAATCAATCCTAAAAATTTCACTCCTACACTTAAGAAGGTTACCACTCCTAACACCAAAAACCCATTACCTCCAACACCTTTTCTTGAATCCTATTCAACTATTTTGTAAAGGTTATTGAAAACCTCTTCCATCAGCTTACCTCCAATCAAATATTTTGACCCTTCATACCCTAAACCATCCTGGTTCAATGATAACTTGATCTATGCATACCATAGGGCACTGAGACATGACACAAAAAATTACAAAGATATCCAAGAAAATTTTCATAGCCTATATTATGAGGATGATATGTTATCAAATGAACCCTTCTTACTCCTATTACCAATCTTTCCATCAACCCAACCCATCAAGCCTTTACCATCTCTCCATCTCCTACCTAAGGATGAGAAGGAAAAATAGAAGCAATCATCAAACCCAATAAACCCCCTCATCTATACTATTCATGTGGTTACATAATCCCAAGCCCAATAAAAAGATAAGGGAAAATACAAAGTCTCAATTCCGTAGACCTATCCATCAACCCCTCAAACCACCAACCAAACCCAATAATTTCTACCTCACCTTCATAGCCACCAAAACCCAAAGTATCCATTTTGGGAGCTTCTCCCTCCAACCCTTCCATGTTCTTATAGTGCTTAGTGTTGAAATAACTTCACCAAACACTGGTAAAAATGAGCCTCTATGAATTAATTAACACTTCACCTTACCATCTCCAATAACTGATTGAAGCTCTAGAATCTATTGAGGTTCAACTAAATGATCCTCAACCTCTTACACCCTTGGTTGGAGCTCTTCAATTCTGAAATACCACCTCCTAATATTGAGGACTTCAATCCTACCCTTTTTATTACCTCATACATAAATCAAACCCACATCAAAAGGGTTATGATTGATGGAGTAGTTAGCATCAAAAATATCTCCTCCCATACATATGACCAACTTTATCTACCCAAAAATATCATGTTTGAAATTATAGTAGTCCTTTGTTCCTTTAATGATACCATGGCCACTACCTTAGGGACTATTATCCTCTATATCTACTTGGGGCCACACACCATTTCTAAACTATTTTATATTATAGAGGGAAATTTCCAATACATTGTGTAACTTAGACACCCTTGAATTCATGTTATGGGTTGTATCAAATTTAAGCATGAGGGATAAATTGTTACCATCAAAGTTGATCCTAATCCCTTTGCCTCTTGCAATATGACATACTAGCCTAATGTCATTCTCATTCCCCATTCATCTACCTCACAACCAACTTCTAATGAAACCACCCCACCAACCAAAACCATCAACACTTCCACTTATAACACTGATGAAGTGTCAACTAGCTCAACCATTTCATCATCCCAAATTCCAGTTGAGGACCCCTTGCAATCCACATTTCAGTATCTTTCCCTTTGAGAATATCACCTTTTAACCTTAGAAGCCTTCCTTACTCCACAAGAGTATGGGAATCTCAAATATGAACCTTATTATGATCCCAACATCAAAACCATTATCACTTTTTGGATCCCCAACAATCAAATAAATTATCTATGGGGGATTTGATCAACCGCTTCTCACTCCCACCACTATCTGATTCATCTAGCCATTCACAGCTGATTTTTTCCACTTGGACAAACTAGACTTTGCTAATCTTACCCTTATAGGTGTACTTGGAATGGGTTTGGTCTTGGCCTTTATTAACAAGTACCTCATGAGTTACCTATCATCAAAACTCATAAACCTCATGAGTTCTTTAGCAATGGGTTTATACTACCAGAAGAACCCACCTCATCAAAACTCATCTCTACCATTGGCAAAGATCTTACATCCTCCTTAACCCCACTTTATTTAAATTTAAAAGACTTAGATATCATCCCATCCAAAAAAAATTTAATCAATACCATTAGTTTCATCCCCCTAACCTATCAAAAGGATGGCTAAACTAAAACCTTTCTTATTTTCCATCTCAAAATGAGTAAACGTAACTCTCCTACCATCAACACCATCAAACATTGGGATGATAATTTCATTCTCACCTACCTTAGCATGGGGATTATTCCATTCATAAATCCCTCCATCTTGAGAACCAAAACATACTAAAAGAATCAACCATTGATGTCAACTTAGGTACCTTGGATAACCTTGATATCATCAAAATTGGCCAATCCTTAAATTCTACCAAGCTAAAAGATTACCCTTCTTTCCTTCAAGACTGTAGCATAATATTTTCATGTTCATATCAATATATTCCTAGGATCAACCCTTATATCTCCCTCCACAACATTGGCACTCATTTTAAGGCAAATCTAGTTACGCAAAAGCTTCATAGAATGCATCCTCGCATATCCCTCTTGGTCAAGGAAGAGCTTCAACATCTCTTATTTGTTGAATTCATCCAACCCATTGAATACCAATAATGGGTTTCTAACATCTTTCCTATCACCAAAGCCATAGGGGACTTCACCTCTATATCAACTTTCATGACCTCAATCTTACCTACCCTAAGGATGACTTTCCTCTACCCATGATTAACCAACTTGTTGATCTTATAGTCAGTCATGAAATGTTATCTCTCATGGATAGTTTCTCAAGATATAACCATATCTTGATTGCCATAAAATATCAATATAAAACTTCCTTTATCACCCCATGGGGTACCTTCTATTACAAAATCATGCCCTTTGGATTAAATAATGTTAGAGGAACCTATCAGTGGGCTATGACTTATATCTTTTGTGACCCTATCCATAAAATCATATAGGGATATGTGGATGATCTCCTTGGGAAATATAAACACTAAAAATATCACCTAGATGTTCTCGACATCATCTTTGACTGCCTAATTCATTATCATGTCAAGCTCAACCCCAAAAAAATGTCATCATCTTTGACTACCTAATTCATTATCATATCAAGCTCAACCCCAAAAAGTGCATTTTTTATTAGGTAAGCTTCTTGTGTTCATCATATCTCTATGTGGAATCAAAATAGACCTCACTAAATTTACAGAAATATTAGAGATGCCTCCTACTAACATTCACAACTCCACAGCCTACAAGGAAAACTTTAATCTATCCATTATTTTATTTCCCAACTATCTAATAAATATTAGCCCTTTTATGACCTCTTAAAAAAGGACACTTCCTTTAAGTGGACCAAAGAATCTCAATAAGCCTTTGATTCAATCAAGGAGTATATTCTCTCTCCACATATCCTCACCCCTCCTAAGGAAGACTAACCCTTTTATCTATATATATCCACCACTAACCATTCCCTAAGGGCCATGCTCACTCATCATGATGAATAGAATCAAGAGAAAATATTATATTACATCAGTCACATGCTTATCAACTTTGACACTCAGTATACCCATCATAAAAAACTTTGTCTCACCTTAGTTTTCATAGCCTCCAAACTATATCACTATCTTCTTAATCATAAAACCTATGTTATCACTAACATTGAACTACTCAATTTCATGCACATTATGCCATATCAAAACCAATGTATGGCTAAGTGGCTCATAATTCTATCTAAATTTGATCTTGAGTTCCTTCCATAAAATTCCATTAAGGGGTAGGTAATTTTTGACCAATTGGCCAAAACACCTCTACCTGATATTCAACCCCTTCCTCTTGCCTTTCTAGATGAGTCTATCATGACTATTTCTCAGGAAGAACCCACCTACCAAATGACCATGTTTTTTGATGGATATAAAGCCAATTTGGTGGGGGTACTAGAATTATCCTCATTCCCATCAATGGTGGACCCCTTCCCCTTTCATTTAAACTTGACTTTAAATGCACCAAAAATGTGGCTGAGTATGAAGCCCTAGTTATAGGTCTCTAAACTACTCTAGCCTTGGGGGTCAAAATAATTAATATCATTGGTGACTCCTAGTTGGTCATTAATTAATTTAATGGATCTTATCAATACAAGCATGATGTCTTATTGAATTATAAACAATTAGTAGACATACTCTTGGCATCATTTGATCACTACCTTATCTAGTTTATTCCTCAACCTACCAACAAATTCATGGACATAATGGCCTTCCTTACTTCCCAAATTCCATCCCAACCCACCAAATCTAAACTATTCATTACTATCCACCACTTTATCACACTCTCGTATATTAGTTTTGATCTTCTTATCATTCATCCCAATCTTCAAAGAATATTCGAAGAGACTTTCTTTAGAGTACCTTTCTTTACACCATATTAGGGGGAATTCTTTACAAACATGGGTTTGATGGCATCTTTCTTTATTGCCTACATAGCTGAGAAGCTTCCCACACCATAAAAGAAACATATGATGGAATATGTGGGGGGACACTTTAGTGGCCTAGATATCACTAAATGCATCATTTTCCTTGGTAACTATTGTGATTATGTAAATAAGTGTGTCAAATGTCAACAACATGCTAATATACATCATGTACCTCCTCATGGCCTTCAAGTATTTATTGATTATTAGCCCTTCTCATAATTGGGTCTTGACCTTATTAGGGAATTCAACCCCCATTCTTCACAATGACACTAATATATCACTACTTATATCAAATATTTGACCAAATGGGTGGAATCCATCCCCCTTATATCCACCAAAGCCAAAAAAAATATTGACTTCATCAATCACCATATCATTTTCCACTTCAGTGTTCCCCATAAGATCATCACTAATAATGGAAAATCTTTTAAGAACCAAAAATTCCAAGGCCTTTATGACACTTTTGGCATCAATTTAAGCTTTTCCTTACCTTATCATCCATAAACCAATGGACAAGTAAAATCCTCAAACAAAAATCTCATCAAGATGATCACCAAAGTAGTAAGTGCTTTAGGTCAGGATTGGCATGTGTATATCCTCTTTGATTTAGGGGCTTATCACACTACCATTCAAAGTTCTATAGGTGCTACCCCTTCTTTCTTGTCTTTGGAACTGAGGTAGTCTTGCCTCTTGAAGTCCAAATTCTATCCCTTCACATATATTTACATGAAATCCTTTTTAAAAGTGACTATCATCAGGAATACCTCACATGTATTGAAATCCTTGATCAACATCACCTCATAGACCTTAATCATCTTCATGCATATCAAGAAAAGATGAAATACACATATAAAAAAACTTGAAAGAGTGAGAGTTCAACATCAGAGACCTCATTCTTAAGGAAAACCAACATGTAACTAAAATGGAGAAAAGAAAAAAGGGAAAGTTTGCTTTTAATTAGCTTGAACCCTACATCATAACCCATAAGTATGGTTCAAGAGCTTATCATTTATCATCTCTTGAGGGAAAACTAGAACTTGAGCCTCTCAATACTTCACATATGTGTCCTTTATATTGTTGAAATAGGGATCAAACTCATTTCTATATCTAACGTAAGCTCATCCCTTGGTTCATGATATTTTCACTACCTTTCACATCCCTAACTCTTTTAGTAATAATTGATTACAACATAGAACCATGTGATTATCCATCACATTTATGGCCTAATCCTAATTATGGGCACCATGGATCTACCCATGACATGATTCTCATGGATACTTTTTATCTTTAATCAGATTGAATCCCATGGTCAATTATCTCTCAAACCACTTTCCCCATTTAACATTAACCTTTTAGGCTCAATATTTACCTCCATAAAGGTCAAAATTTGAATCATAAATAGACTTGTCTATGCATAACATGCATTAAAAATATTAGTTGCATTACAGACTGCTCCCTTGAAGTATGGCTACATAATAATTAAAAGTTGCTTAAAAATAGATTTCTCCCTTAAAGGATAGGTATACAATCCAATCCTAGACCACTCCCTTGAAAGATGGATATGGAATAATCATTTAAATCTTCCCACATAGATCAAATTTAAAAACCTATCAAACTAACAAAAACAACAAATAATCCTATGTAAAATTAAAGAAAGTAAGTCATAATCAGCTCTTATAAGTTCCATTTATAGACTTATTGCATTGATTAGTCTTCATATTATCCTGTTACACTACAATAAGCTCCTATATATGGCATTGGTAGACTTCTCACATTAATAATTCTACATCTCCTATTAAGGCATGGAGTTGTCTATTACATTTATTTGCTCACTTATAGAAGGGGCAAGCTAACCCACATTAGGCTACCATTTTACCTATTTCCCATTTAACTATCTACTTATCACCTACTTTCCTTCCACACCTCTTCTTAAGGGACTACAAGCTTATGTTATACAAAGTGATCAATACCCCCTCTTTCTCAATCAAAGAATGCTTTTGCAAAGTATTCAATAGGTTTATGTTCCCTAAGTCAATCTAACTATGGTTTCTCATTGATACATCCTTGCCAACTAGAAACATCATGCCTTTTTATTTTTCTTTATTTGTTAGTTCATGTGGTCATATGTCTCACATTTAGTTTTTTATCTATACCTACTTTATGTGTTTTCATTCCCATTAACATAATCATGACATTATGCACTAGAAACAAGGAAAATACAAAACAAGCATATATCCTATCCATAAACAAAACATTAGGGACCATAAAATTGTGACCATTCATAACATACCATTATAACATTATCAACATCATCTCTACAAAATATCATCTAATATATGAACAACATTACCACACTATCTATCTAGGTGTAATATTTTTACATGCTCATCATATCTAACAACATTTCCATAATCATCTCATAAATAAATCTATCAAAAATAACAAATATCTTCATCAAACACATCATCATAAATAAAAATAATCACCATCACATCCATCCAAAAATAAGCATGTAACATCATATGTATCATCCCTAATCATATTCATCAAAAATTAATCATCATAAACATAATACATCACTATCTCATCCATGAAACATCATGAACATAATATAATTAACATAATCAAAAAATAATCATCATATACATCAATGCAATAATATATGTCATAATATATCAAATATCTCTCTCATATACATCTCACATCATCAACATGTAGGCTAGTATCAAATTATAAATCATATATACATCATAAAATTTCATCTATCAAGCCCATGGGGCACTAGGACCACTACCACCTACACCACTACTACCTAAACCATCTGGACCTAGACCTACAATACCACCTAGTGGTGGCCCCCCTAGCATCCCTACCTATATAAATATCAAGGCACACTATCCTAGAGTAGCTATAGATGGACCCCCTACCAATATGTACCTATACTCCCCATAACACATCACCTCTAGTAGTTAGGCTAGCACCATCAACTCATAATATCTAAGCTCCTTGATGATGGATAAGTATTGTGTCCTTGGAACTATATTAGGTGGTCCTACAAATGTTTCATCTAACCTTACTCTCTAGCTCAATGAGTCTCTCTCCTGAGTAATTAAACCTAGAGAGATCCACACTTGATCCTGCTCACCAGTCAAAGTAACAACCTACCCCTATAGTGTGACTATATGCACCTATAAAGTAGTAACCTATCCTTGTAATCTAGTCACCTAGGCTTAAGATGCTACAAGTGTTGTTATTTACTATCCATCCTACTCTCCACCCTGAGCCTATGCTATATCCACATCCATGTGATACTAGCCCTAATCACCCCACCCAAAATCTACTGCTACATACCTAGCCTAAAACCATGTTGTATAACCATTAATAATCCCTACATTTTCAATAGCTACCCTCATCAAGAGATCCTCAAAATCAAAGAAAACCTCCTATGGTTGTGGCTCTAGGAGTGGAAATTCCACATCCTCTAATCTATATCATCAAAAATTAGGGGGAATCCCCTGCACTAGCCAAATTGTCTTTGTACTCAATCAAATGGAATTAGCTCAGTCTCCCCTTCTCATCTCCTATATATCCAATGAAACTCTAGAGTGATAATGTGTGTTACCTATGCCTAGGCCAAATATGCCAATCTACATATAGCCTTTATACAACATCTCCCACCACCAAACCCTATAACACATCCCTAAACCATTCAATATCTCTAGCTCCCCTAGCACCTATCAATGCATCAATATATCTCCATCACATGAAACCCACTACAACGACTACCTAAATGAATCCCTACCATGGTACCCCCAATTGTCTCACAATATGAATGTGCTTAAATTCCCATCATTAAAGCACAAAAATGACACTAATACCATACCATTTATGTGAATAAAATTCCCATAGCTCCTTATATATATGGATTAATAGAATTGGGGCCATCCAAATACGATCATCTCGATCAACATCTCCACAAATACACCAAGTAGTATGTATGGAAACCATCCATAGATTAAATATATAAAATTGAAACACATCACTACCATCATCATCATCATCATCATCATCATGCATCTATCTTCTAGGGTCCTTTGGTACATTAGCTTGATCCTAAACCCACGTACATGCCATTGAACATGCTCCTAATCGGCCCTATATATAAGATCCATATAATAGTCTCTATCCTCACTCTTAATATGATAAATGGTCTCCCCATAAATGGGTAGTTGTGTGATCCTCATCACATCCTCCAACAAGATGGTCATTTCACCCATCGACAACATAAAGGTGTTCATCACTAGGTCCCATCTCGCGATGAATATGATGATCATAGCCACATCCCATAGTAGGTGTTGATAATGTATCATATCCCCTAGTCCAACTATCTCCATGTGCCTCCACTCCTTTGTTATCATCCTATCTCAAACCTCAATAAAGATCTATGGGACTTGATCCCTCATCTAAATCTAATCGTGGGCTTGCACAATAATCATATTAGTATACCAAAAACAAATTCACTATCCACCTACAACCTATTCCACTCTAACTTATATTTCACACTCTATACACACCCCTACCTTTTATCTATCCCCATTTTAAAACTTACATCCTTCTCTCTTTAATCCTCACCCTCTTATACATAGCTTTCATTGACCTACATGACACCCTCACATCCTATTTTTATCATTTCAAGCCTTTATGTCTAATATTTTCTAAGAAACTTTACACACTTTTTCAAACACTATCAAACTCCCCCTAACACACTTCAGCCACCAGCAGTTCCTAGAACCATCAATGATCCCTTTAGGACCCTTTTCCTCCTAGGTTTGATTGGTGTTGGTTGGGTTGAACTGCTAGTGATCACTATGTGTAACTATCGATGGTACGAACCTTAAACATGTGACCTCTTGAATCTTTACCCAACCCTATTTTGCTTGCAAACAACTACCTAGACTTATTCTCCTACCCAATCACAACTCAACACATCCTTCCCCTATCACTTTTATCCATAAAAAACCAACAAACCCTAACTCTAGGTCATCATTCTCCCTAAACCCCTAAGGCATTGATCTCCCTAAAACCCTAACCCAAACCTATTCCTATTCAATTCACATGTAACCTTAGTCAAATTTACCTATACTATCAGTTTTAAAACAACCCCAAACTCATTTTTCAATCACTACCATGGTCAAAATCCTTATGCCACCACTCATTCCCACCCTCATCCACCCTCCATCTGGTCAATGTTCTAATTAACTAGACTACTCACCCACTCACAATTATTTACCTTAACACACTCCATGCCAAGTCACCAACATGCAAAAATGCTTAGAGTATAAAATCTATAATCAAAGTCAAAATGGTAAAAATTATTTACCATTTTCTTTTTACATCTTAGATTTTTAGGGTTTTTCTAACCATCACTAGTTTAGAGTAACCATCACTAGTCAATCCTAAGGGCCACCTTGACCATTGCCAGTTGGGTCCCTTAGTCTTTTGGCCCACTTTCTCACCAAGACCCCCAACTTACAAATCTGACCTTTTGAGAACTACATTTGGCTTGTAGCTCTTTTTAGATTCTTATCCATGGAACTATGTAAGTAGTTTCCACTTGCCTAGTGCATCTAAATTTGTCTCGGCCATCCCCTTCTAACCCATACCCAATCAACCCATGCTTTCACCATATCCACCTTGATGTTGGTAGCTTTTGATCCTAATCATTTTCATGTTTTATGATGACTTTTCAATTGTCATTTTCATTGCACTGACCAACTTTACCATGTTAAATTTTTGAACTTTGCACCACCTCATGTGTAACCTGACCTATAGTGATATTTCATAGGATCACTTCCTAGCTTGGATACTTACAACCAACACTAACCTTATCAAGATGGCTTGATAGGCCTAACTTGATCATATTGACCAATGATATGGATCGGTCACCCCTATCATAGGTTCCTCTAAAATCAACCTTATTTTTACCAATATTGGTAACTTTTATCTTTGCATGATCTTGACCATCACTTTTAGTTACCTTTTATGCATATGATCACATCTCACATGCCCAACCCTATCGTGTCACCAACATCATGATTACCCATTCACCATTTATCAAACCTTGACTTGATTTTGTTTTTGCCTCATAAACTCCCAATTTGAGGGGGAACACCTCCTCCCATACTCAGGGAAATTATACCTTGATCGAAAAACCATTCATTTTGTTTTGTGGCTTATTAAACCAAAACTATATAATAAAAAGGGGTAAAATCTAGACACTCAAAAACTACACCTTGGCTAATTATTGATGTTAAACCACCATGGACCCACTTTCAATCCTTAGATTAGCTAATCATCTAACTAACTCATTTCATATCTTTACTATTGACTTAAATTTTTAATCCATTTATCCACTTTTGATCCCTAGACCCTCGATCACCACCAATCAGTCTAAATAGTGATGGTTACCTTGACCATTATCGATCAGGACCACAAGCCTACTTTAAAGCAAATTCTATATTTACGTAAGATAGTCATTGCAAAAATTAGTAACTTCCTTGTGTGAAGTAAATCATCTTTAAAAAATTCTTAATTAACATCTTTATCCCCCTATCAAATTAGTAACTTCCTCCATCCCAAGTAGTAACTTCATCCTACAAAAGGAGAAGAGGAGGAAGTGAAATAGATCCATAAATGAATTCATGTCTAGGCTATTTTATTTTCTTATACAGGTATCTAGCATCCCTTTAATAAGAAATTAGTAGTATTGGAGACCTAAACCTTTATCTGCATCACTTTTGAAGGCCAAAATATTGTCACTCTAGTCAAATTACCTCAACCCTCTACCATCAAGTTACAAGTATCTTGTGATTTTTGTCATTGATTCATCTTATTTCTAACCTCCGTACCCTAACCAAACCCCTTAACATCTTATTCTCCCTCCATTAGACCTATATCAAAACCCCCACCTACTTATTCATCATTTTATAACTCCACTTCAATATCCTCCTAGAGCACATAGGCAATTATTGATAGTTATCCCAACCACTATCGATTACCTCAACTATTTCCAATTACCTAGCCATTAGCAATTACACCAACCATAGCTAGTTAACCTAACCATCATTGGTCACTATGGCTCAAAAATCTAGAAAGCTTTTTTGAGCCCCTTACCTTCAATCAAACCCACTTTTCTCTATTTTTCCTTGATAATAGTAGCCTTTATAATTTTTTAAACTAGACCTTGACCACTTTAGCATAAGCATTGACCCACTTTTACTATTTTTATTTATTTTCTTTAAAAAATCATTTACTTTCTCTTTCTTTCATGTATTTACTTTCATATCATTGAATGTAAGTATCCTTTCTTTTCATTTCTATCAGCTTAATTTTTATAATAGTGGATTAATAGAGTCCTAGTAAGCACTACACTTCTTAGATATAGTTCACACTAGACAATCCACTCAACCATCTATGTAATAAAACCCTTATTTGAGTGTTTTTCTTATTTACAAGTTATTCCTTCCTAACCAAATAGGAGTTCATATTATCATCTAGATTCACATGCACACCTTACCATGTATTCTTCTACACACCTTATTACTAGTTTCATTATTTTAATTTCAAATTAAGAAATGGTCATAAATTAATTGAAACATTGATGTCTACAATCTCATCATGCTTTGAACTTAAATGTCTAATTACTAAGCTTTATTTTGACACTTGTGTGAACATCATACTTATTGAATCAACTTCTTCAGGATAAAACATTCTACTAGAGCTTTTGAATTGGCCCTTTATCTTTATCAGAACTATCAATGTGGATGTTTTATTTAAATGAAATATGTCCTTAGGGAAATTATTTTAAAACAATTTCCCTGAAAGAAATCTACTTTTATCTTCGAGACTTTTGTCTCGACCTTTTACTGCATACCATTCTCCTTGGGCTTTTATTCAATAAATTTGTTATGGGATTTTAACAAGACATTTCCTTTGAAATAATTGGTCTATAGGATTTTAAATTAGATAAAATTTTATAAATAATTGACTTATGTTATGGGTAAAATGCTTGAGAGAATTATGTTATTAGCTTTTTTGTGGACATTTTTTATTCAGACAAAATGTTTAAAAGAATTCATGTTTTTAGTATTTCCTTCTTAGACAAAATGTCTAAATGAAATGACTTAGACTTCATGTAAAATGCTCAAGAGAATTAACAAGGACCCTTTGTTTTTGGTAAAATTATTTGGATGATTTTTCCTAAATAATTATAATACTTAGCTTTTTCCTTGAACAAAATGTTTAAAGGAAATTGGGTCCTCAGGGAATTTATTTTAGACAAAATGTTTGAAATAATTCCCAACACTTAGTCAAAAACCAAAAAAAATTCTCTAAAATAAATAATATACTGAGCCTAAAACATAAATTCCAAAAGAATTAAACTTAACCAAAATAAAAGCCTGAAAGAATTAGTATTTAGCCTTTTAATTCATAGGCTTTTTTGGACTTGTGCAATTTACCTTACTACTAGATCCTTGAGGACTCGAATAAACTATGAATACATAAGCTTATGAAAACTTGTCTCATGGTATATAATTACTCTAAGACCATGAAGACCTATTTCCAAACTATTTATTTTCCCTATAGACTTATCCATCTAGAAATTAGTCCACCTGCTCAAACCATTTCCAAGAAAGATCTATATGTGGGCCAAATATGGCCAACAAGTTCATAACCTTAAAAGAGACCCACATGTACCACCCTTGAGGATCCCCACCTTATCACCTCATACTTAGGAATCTAAAATCCACTTCCCTCAGTCACCTACATTTATTACTAAGGAGGTATTCAAGGCTATTCTTGCTCCTAGAAGAAATATCAAGCCAATAAAATCTTCCAATTTAGAAAGACTCTTTATTAAGACATAAGTTGAATCTTATAAAACTTCTAAACCATCCCCATTATATAAGAAGCCATATATTCCTAAGAAACAAGATAAAGTCTCCATGTTTTACACCCTAGAAAATAGAAAAATTGATAGAAATTTTGAGAAGTGGGTGGCAAGAACTTCCAATCTAACAACACAAAGAGTATTCATAAAGGATCTCTAAGAAAAAAACACTACCAATGAGTCCACTACCTTTGAATTTCCTATCCTTACTCCTAAAAGAAATATACCTATGAATAATATCCCTCACTCTATCCTCCCTACTTTTAGAGGAAAAGCATCTGATGATCCATACATATTTATTTTTGAGTTTGACATCTTATGCCACAGCTATGATTTTAATCAAGATGCTCAGAAACTCAACTTATTTCCATCAACAATCAAATATGTAGTACTTGGATGATTCATGGGACTTAGAAATGAGGCCATTTCTACTTGGAAGGAAATGAAGGAGAGGTTTTTGATAAAATATCAAGATCATTGTAGAGGAAAAAACTACATGAGATATTCAAAATGACACAAGCTAATGATGAGTCATTAGAGGAATACATGGAAATATTTTTGTTCAGCTTACAAAAGTCCAAATAGACTATAATGGAGAATGAATCTATCAAGCTCATATTCCTATAAAGAATTAGACATGATTGTATGGAATCACTAAACTTAATGTTTGGTGGTGATGTTTCTACACTATCCTTTAATGAACTAATAGTTCTATGCACAAACTACTCTAGATTAACCATGAATAAAAGTAGGGGTAGAACCCTTTCTATAGCCTCTGTTGTAGGACTGTCAAAAGATGCAGTTAGTAACCTACTGTAGGACATGAATCAAGACATTATTAGCCATCTAGCCACTTAGTTTGATACATTTCATAGGTGGAGGAAGCAAGAAAAAACTAAAAAATCTTTAGCCACCTATTGCCCTAAATTTAGAAAAAAGAAAGCAGAATGCACATGCCATTCTATGAAATCTCAGTTTGCTAGCATAACTAAGGAGAATCTTGAAATAGTGGATCTACATGCCATAAGAGGAGATGAGAATCAATTATTTTATGTGGCTCAATGGAAACCATGTGTGTAAAGGTCATTAATTCTAAGTATTCCATCAAAATCTATGTTTGTTAATTATTAATTCTCAAATAATCCTCAGTATGGTTCTTGGACAAATATGCCCAATCAAAAGTGGCCCTAAACAAATTAATATCAATCCTAGAATTATTTATGGATTAAATAAAATAGACAACAACCTCAACTTAGGTAATTTAAAAAATTTCAATAGATCTTTCCTTCTAATCCATGGTAACAACTATGGAGAGGTAATCAAGGTTTTCCTTAATAAATCTAGTAAACACAACAATAGGCCTTAATGCCAAGAACCCAAAAACCTACTAGAACCACTCAATTACCTACCTAGTCTATCCCCAGCCCTACCAATAAGTTAGTTCAACCAACATAATCCACTAAAATAATGAAATACCTAACATACACCTTAGATATCAATCAAGTCCATCTTCGCTCAAGCGTATTCTTCCATAAACCACCTCACCCATAATCATAGAATATTTTTAAGAGCCTAATCCAATCCATACTAATCCATAACCACCCATGGCCACTCTTGAGCTCAGTCCACCATGAAACTAAAAAGAACCTAGCAATACTCCTTTTCTAGAGAGATTGAGCATCTCACATTCCCAAACTAGAAATTGAATTCAATATCTTAAGACAACTCAAGAATGTGTGCATAAAAATTCTACTCTTTCAAGAAATAAAAGATGTTCCTATCTATAATAAGGCTATTAGAGAGATATATTTGAAAATTTTGGGAAGAAATAAAAAGGATCCTAAAATATTCTATGTTATTAGCCAACTAGTAGATATTATGTTGGGAAACATAGTTCCCCCAAAATACTCTGATCCTAGAAGTCCTATAGTCAATGTTGGTATCCATAGCTAACCCATATCCAATAGTTTAATTAGCTTGGGTGAATTCATTAACATGATAAACATGGAGACTAGGAAGTAACTAAAACTTACAACTCTCCATCTAACACCCACCATCCTATAGATGGTCAATAGGTCAATTGTGAAGCCTAAAGGGATTGTTGAAGACCTAGTCATTGTAGACATGTAAATTTGGCCAACAATGGCTTCATATGCAAATTTAGATCAATTATTTCCAATCATTGAATACCTAGCCCAATAATTTATTTTATTCTCAGATTTGGCTTTATAACCTTGCATTAAATCAATTTGGCCTATTAAATCAATTAAACTAGGCAAATACACACATTAAATTAATCAAAATCAAACAAATGACCAAATATTTTTAAAAAATTAACTTACACACCCTGATAAAATCAATTAAAAATTTAAATCAATTGAAAATCCTAATTGATTTCACCCATGAGCTAATGAATCAATTAAATTAATTATTAAAAAGGAAATTCAAGAGCATCTTAGAACATTCTAGAACACACTCATTACCTTTGTGAGTTGTCACTTTTGGAAAATATCTAAAAGAATATTCTAAAAATATGCCAAAATCAACCAAAATTAATAAACTCAACTATGGTAAGATTTAACCCATTCCATGGGATTTAAAAGCCTATAAAATCAAGCCTAGAGCTCTTCATTTAGAGATCTCAATCGAAGTAAAGTTACAATGTAGGGTTAGATTTATGAAGCTAAAAGCCTAGTGTTATAATGTTGAAATTGAGTCAAGTCATATCAATCAATCTAAGAATTCAATAAGGTTCATAGAGGAGATGATTTTATCCTTATGTCATTGATGAAGACTTATTATTCATAAATAGAGAAAGCCAATGAAGAAATCATTTGTAACTCTCAAGGAAGATAAATATTTTTATTCTTTGCATTTTAGTTGAGTTTTCAATTGTTGTTTGTTCATTAATCTCCCCTTAAGATATAATATTATAGATGTTATTGTGTTACTATGTTTATTTCATATTTTTATTTACTAACACTTGATATAACCTCCTCTCTTTGTCAAATTCTTTGATCACAAATGGCATACCCAGTGGGTCCTGATTGTGCACCCCACATCTTTAAGCAAAAATGGTTGTTAAAATAGATCTAATTTTTAATATATTTATTATTTTCTTCTTAATTTTTCATAGGAATTTTTTAATGGTTTCATATTAATTCTTTAAAATTTTCATTTAAATATGATTTATATTTTAAAAGTTATGACTATTTCAGTGACTATCACTTTTTATTTATTAATTTTATTGTAAAAATGGTTAGTACATAATTAATAACTTTTTTGTTACTCTCTAGTTTGACCTTAATTTTTTCATAGAGTTAAATCCTAGACCTATAAATAATATCCAATTTTTTGTGACAAACAGAGCTAAATTATTGACTGCATATTTTTATGATTTTTTGTGTTTAATTTTCTTGTTTTTAACCTTCTAACTTGTTGTTTGCATGTTTCATAAGTTTATTATTTTTTTTTGATATTTATTGAGTTTTTATTGAGATTATTATAATATTTTCCTAACCTAACATGTTTAAATTTTGGGGGTTTTACCTTTAGGTCAATAGATTTTACCCTTAAAAGTTGCTTGTCTCATTTGACAAATAAGCTTCAAGACTAAACGAAGTTCTAACCTTTTCTTTGCAAGACCTATTTGGAAAAAACTATTCCAATCTAAATTAGTCTTTTCATAATTCATTTGGATGTCTAAAATGAAAAATTAATCTTTCATTTTTCTATTTAAAGAAACTTTTTAGGGTGTTTTATTGGTTATGTTTTTGTGGTCTCTTTCAAAGTTCACAACTTAAAGCCAAGGGGATAAAAGAACACCACCACACATTTCGTTTAGTGTTATAAAATTGAATACACTTCAAAGTTTTTTTAAGTTGTTTTCATTATATTTTTAGTCTAATATTTTTTAAGTAAATATGTAGTTATGTGTGTATTCTCTCCCATCTATTCCCTTTAGGTAACTTTTAGGATAAAACACACCAACTTATTTTTGGGTGGTTTGCAATTATTTCTATTGGCACTTATTAAAGGCAAGGGAATAGTAATTAATATGATCAAACACTTTCAATTTGGTGAAATTAAATTAACTTTACTTTAATTATTTACAAATTTGATTGTTGATTGTGTGTTCTAGCGAAAAGAGATGTGCATGTATGCTCTCCCATTTGTCCCCTTTAGGAAAATTTTGGGATCAAAATCACTACCTCATCAAACTTTGAGACTAATCCAAGGCATAGAAATAATGTCATTTAAATCCCTCCCCAAAAAATCATAATAGTATTGGGTGATCTTGAGGCAACCATAAAGTCTTTCTATTGTGTCATTTATTTTATGAATCTTGGCTTATGAGGGAGACTTCATTACCTCCCACAAGTTATTTAGGGAAGCTTTAACCTGGGGTTTCATCTCCCAACATCAACTTCATCACCCCAACTAGGATTAGAGGTTGGCATAGTTAAACCACCTTTAAGTGTTGGGTTTAAGCATCGGGGTGTATCTTCACATTGGACATCACATTACACTAAGCAAGTGAAATATGTAGTGGTTGAAAAAAGGGAAAGACCTTTTTACAACAAGCCAAGTGCCACAGACACTGAATTAAATTTTGCTTATTTTGTATGATGATGTTAAAATTGTATGCATTTTATCCATTTAGAAATGTTTGAAAAATAATTAGTTTATTCAACCCCACATTATCATACCCTTGCTAGGATTTAGATGAATATACTTAGTGTATTTTGGTCATTTTTTCTTGGTGTGTTAGATTAAAAATTATATTTTTCAAACCATGTCCTTTGATGAGTCATGATTCCACATCGCTCCACTATTTTAGGAGGAATTATGTCATCCATATGAAATTTTGATTTAACTTAGGAAATATTACCTTTTTATGTCAAAATATTAGGAGTATCACTTGATTGATGAGGGAACTATTACGTTTCCCAAATCATTTAAAAATCTTGTGCCTTTGAATTCTTCAAACATAAACCATTTGTCACATCATTTTTTGAGAGTGATAACACTATTAGACTACCCATTTTGTTTCAAAAGACTTGTCTTGTTTCATCTTGTGTCTCTATTATCATTTGTTTGTAACCAATCATTGAGCCTTGTTGAATCTTGGATTAGTCTGGTCACATTATTCAGATATTTCTAGCTCCTTATCATAAAATTCATAGTTTACCTTAGTTGAGTCATTGATTAACTATTACAATTTCAAATTCAAATATTGGTTGATTTTGGTTTAGACCTCAATTCATGGGGTTGATACCCAGATATTCCTCTTTTGGATTATGTAACTTTGGTTAACTCATCACTCAAATTTGGAAAATTATATTTTTTTATGCTTCTATTTTGGTCAAATTAGTTTATCTTCAAATGTCTCTTGTTTAGCATCTTATACCAATCAAATCATGTTTTATGCTTAGAGTCATATACCTTGTCTATGTTAAACTATTCCAAGTTTGTTATATTAATCAATCATCCTTTTTAAGTTGAGATTTTACCATTGTTTGGCCATTGGTCCTTGCATATCTTGTTTGAGCCTATCTTTTAACTCTACATTTTGACAAAAGACCTAGAAACTTTTCCATTTAGTAGTTTAGACCTACTTGGAACATGTTTTAACATTAGAGTTTGGTAGTTTGATTCTTAATCCATTTTGTGTGACCTTTTCATGTATCAAAAACTTAGAATTTGTCCTTTGACACTACACTACTTTTATCAAGTCTTTACATAGACTTTTTGGAGATTCAACTCCACTTTTGACCAAGCTTGATCACATTTAAACCCTTTGTGTTTCTAAAAGGCATACCTTTTCTAGAGTTTATAAAACCCTAATCCCTTATTTTATTATGAAATATTTGTAATTTAAATTGAACATGTCTCACTATCCATGTAGTGGAACTATGTACAATTCAAGATATAAAAATCCTTTCACACAAAGGGACTTTATGAAAAACCCTACTGAAGACAATTTCATTTGGGAAACAAATTATTATCCACACCAAAACACTCAACTATGGGGACAAATTCAAGATCCTTTGGCCAAATATTTGGTTAGTACACCTCCATATATAGAACAAGATGAAGAGATAATGGCCCAATACTTATCTAGCATACCATCAGTTGTAAAAATTATTGAAAAATAACTTTATCACATCATAATGCCATAAATTTATGATACTAATAGAACCATAGAGGTAGGGTATGGAAACTTACAAAATTTAAAAAGAGAGCCTTCTAACATGTTTTACAATCAGACTCATGAACAATTCTCTTCTAGCAATCCTAATGACATTGTACCAATACCTTATCTAAACCCCATGTGTTTATCCTATAAAGATGTCCCATGGATGAAAACTTTGATAAAATTAATCAAGCATACTATACATATCTCTATTTAGCACATAACTTCACTAATATGGCCTTATCAAATGCACCTATTATTAATCTAGCTCCTCAAATAGAAGTTTTAATAGAGTTGATAGGTCAACACAATTAGGGTTTAGACCCATTTATTCAAAACACTTCAGTAGAAACCATGTTCAATACATCAATTATAGAGGAAATATCTTTGAATTTTATGCAATATACTAATCAAAACATAGGGGATAATACGCAAGCAACATCCAATTTAAACCAAAGTGGTGTTGGCACACAAATAATCAATCAACAACAAAATGTGCCTTTAGCTATCACCATTAGTGGTTTTTAAAATCAATGAGTATGAGTTTCTACATCCCAACCTCAACCAACTAATTCTAATCTTCAACCAATAATTTCTTTAAGCACACAACCAATAGGATTAAGTAGCTAGCCAATAAGCAATATCATACCACAACAAAATGTGTCAAATCCTACTCCTCTCCAAAATGTGATGAATATTATTTTACAATAGCAGGCATAATAAAGTATCCCAATAAAATATAGGCCAAGCCACCTAAATAAGAGGTAACTAATGTTCCACCTCACTAGGTAGTAGCAAACATACCTCTTCTTTCATAGGCCAATATACCAATCCAAAATCAAATGATGTCTAATCAATAGTGTGTTCATATTGGACAATGATAGGTACCAAATATCCAACATGCATCCACTTCCCAATATGTATTCATGCAAAAAAGAGGTTCCAATGTTCCTTAAGTATCTTCTAGGAAATAATTACCTTTTATGTAGAACATACCACAGATTTAGAGATAGAGTCTTGGCTCACAAATTCCCACTCAATAGCAAGTTTTGAATAGTCAAAAATAAGTTCCTATTGAACCATGACAAGCATAGTATGATTATATCCCTCTATCCCATCCTTAATATCCATAAAATCAATTGTACATATCTAACCCCAACCAAAATGCCACAACACCATAGGTACAATTTCAATAATTGTACCCTAATTTGTGTATGTGCATTCTTAGACCATTCCCTATCCAATATAAGTTACCCTAAGAAATCCTTCCATCATACCCTAGTCTAAGTAATCCACTTGTGACCACCCAACCATCCATCTAGGCCAATATTTCAATAGGTTTCCTTGAGCAAGAATTACAACAAATGAATGATGCAATTGCTACCATCCAAGTTGGGAAATAGGTTTAAAATTTTAAATTAGATGATGTGTATTCATATAATTTTAACATGGAGTACTTACATATTCCATTCCCTTCAAGATATGAGCTACCCAAGTTTGACAAATACAAGGGGAAAGGTGACCCCAAAACACATCTAATAGAGTTCTTTATTGCATGCCAGCTAGTGGCACATAGTGAAATTTAGCAGTTATTGTTATTTTCAAGGAGTTTAGCTAGATAATCCTTAGAATGGTTTTTTAAACTACCAAAGATCTCAATTTATGACTTTGATGATCTATCAGATAAGTTTATGCAACACTTCTCATATGATCTTGAGCATGAGATTTCACTAGTCGACTTAACACAAGTAAAGAAAAAACTAGGTGAATGCTTTGCAATTTATATATAATGATGGAGAGCCCTTAATGGCCACTTTACCCATAGTCTACAAGCAAATAGTAGTTATATTTACCAAAAATATACATAGTGAAATATCCTACTATCTAGAGTTGCAATGTGTGCATACGTTCAAGGAGATCATCGACAAAGGTTTAGTGATTAAAAGAGCCCTTATTAATAAAAGGATCATAAAACTAAACTCAACTAATCAAAAAAATGGCCAAAACCAAAATTAGATTGATAATTAACATCAAAATCCAAACCAAGTGCAAACATCATAATCATCACAGGCCAATAATAATGATAGGCCAAAATAGTTTAACCACAATAAAAATGTTATTGGGAATGGAGTAATAGAGTCACACCATGTCCAAATGGTGCAAACACTTTCTGCTCAACCAATGTCACCTTTTCATCTTACTCTTACCTAACAACCTCTTCAATAGCTACAACACACACAACAAGCATAACCTAGGCTAGTTCAATAATTATAGTAGTCTTTGACTTTGCAAAACCCTCCTCATCCAAGGAAAAACCCACCTACTCATTGTCATTTTACCAAACTTGGAGAACCTATTCAAGTAGTCTTTTGAAATATCATAGCATCTAACTTAATTAGATACCCTATTCTAAAAGAGAAATATCATGAGGGTACAGACATGCCAAATTGGTACAAGCTAAAATAATTTTGAGTTTTATGGGGTTAAAGGCCATAATTTACAACATTGTGTGAAAATCAAACATGTCATTCCAAATATGTTGGATAATGGTGAGATCACATTGGATAATGGAGCTTCCACATCTAATCAGAACCTTGGCATCTATCAAAACCAATTTCCTCAACATAACAATCAGTCTTTATAACATCAAAAACAACATCAACAACAAAGGCTGAATTAGCATAACTAACAAAGCCAAAATAATGGAAAAAACCAAGGCTAAAATAATGGCTACAACCAAAAAACCTACCATTCAGTTGCACATGATTATAACTCAATTGTAGGTCATATATTTATAGCTAGCATTAACACCATTTCCATCAATCCTAAACCAAATTTCAACTAGACTAGACCATTACTAGTCATACCAAACCAATCCAATCATTCTAATAACCCTTCTTTGACCTAGGACCACACATAGTCAAACTAGAAAGCAGGGATTTCCTCTTTAGGAACTTATAATGATAACTCATCATTCACCTATGACCAGACTTAAATGCATCAATAATTGAGACTTATCTTATCTAGCCCCCCTCAACCATTATCAATTAGCAATAATAGTCCTATATATAACCTTAATTGTGTTATCTTAACTTGGTGGTATCAAATTACCATACTAGGCCCAAAACCACCTACCACTTCACCCATCATCTAACCCATTGTTTAACCTTAGAATAATCCATTTAACATTGTTTAAGAAAAGACATTTGATATAGTGGAACAATTGCAAAAGATGTCAGCACAAATATCCATTTTAGATTTGTTGTGTACATCAACAATTGATAATAAATTATTAAATGAATACCTTAACCAATCCACTAGTTTGAATGACATATCCCATGACCAATTTCAATCTTTGGTTAGACACCTAGCTCCAACCTAACAAGTCATATTCAACCAAAGTGATATGTCACCTCTTGGCCCACTACATGATAATACATTATACATTGAATTATATATAATGTGGTACAAAGTAAAACATGCCCTTATAAATAACGGGTCAGGTCTGAATATAGTGTCTCTCAAGCTCATCAAGATTCTTGGGTACACAAAGTAGATCTCCAATAAAAAAATAATCACCATCAAAGCATATGATAATCAAGAGCATGAATCATAGGGCACCATTATCTTTCTAGTTATCATTGGACCCTTGACTCATGATACCCTTTTCCATGCATTGAATCTTAATTTGTCATAAAATATTCTTTTGGGTAGGCTTTGGTTACGTGAGATTCATGTAGTCCCATCAACATTGCACCAATGTATCAAGTTTTCCCATTTAGAGATGGAGGTTAACATTCCAAGAGATTTTCATCCATATTATAATTATAAACATCTAGAGGTTGAGTTCTAAAGTTATAACTACCATTTCAGCATGAATCCATCTAATCAATAGGATAATGGGAAGGTAATACTCCTCAAATTATCAAAAGATAATTACATCAATCCTAATACCCTTGATTCTCTCAGTCACATGCCACCTCTTGAAGTATCCAATCATTTTACCATCTCACCCAATGGCCCAAGAGAGTACTTGACTCATGATACATTTCATATTTCAAAGCTTCCTCAAAACCCAAAAGCCTTTGGAAGACCTAAAGCTATGCCATGCATGTACTGGCAAATAAAGTGCAAAGGCCACATTCATAATCTAGGACTAGTCATTTTCATACCAAATTCTAGCCTAAAATAAGACCCTCTTAAAGGAGATGAGTCATGGTTGTATAATGATAATTTGGCCGATTGTTACAAGAAACCCAAGTATCCCATTTCCAATCACATCATGGAAAATCAAGATTATGAAAGAAGGGGCCTCAAGCCAAATCCATAGGGAACATTGGAACCTATTTCTATGACCAAGTATGAAGGACCCTATGGACTTGGATTTAAACCACCTGTGGGTGACCCCATATACCTTACTCATGTTCCATCACCATTGACTAGTGATGAGGATGTTGGCAGTGAAGTAGAGTCTGATCATATCTTATTCAATGGCTTAGCCTAGACCAACCTATTTGATATCATACCATTTTAACTCTTCACCCAATCATTCATAACAATCCCCTACCATTATATTATCCCCAAATAATAGATTGGGACCAACAAGAGAAACACATACCAATTGATGAGTTTCAAAATGATGAATCATTCTATGATTTTCTAGGCCTTCAGGATAATGTTCCATTGGGAGATCATAAATCAAGATTTTCAATCAAATTAGATCCTAAAGACTATTTTGGAGAATGGTTGAACACCCTTAGCCAAAATAAAATAAATAAAACATTGAGGTATCAAAGTGAAAACCTATTTGAGGTGTGTTTTAACCAGGGAAATAGTAAAGATAAAGGCTAGTCTAGTAGTGAAAACTTGTTTTAGGAGTCACTAGATGGGGTGTTCAACCTTATTCATGTATAAAATAGGAGACATCAAATGATGAAATTATCTATGGGTCTTCATTTAATATTTAAGAGCATCAAGATTTTGAGAAAACCATTCAAGAAACTAATAATGATGAAGTTCACTATGGATATGAGTTCATCACTAAAGAGCAATAGGATTTTGATTGAATCATTCAAGAGGATGCTAATAAAAAAATGATAATGGGTCCAAATTTAATCTTGAAAGGTTGGAAGCCTTTGATCAATTCATACATGAATTTTTGACTATCTTTGTCACATGGCCTAATCTCCCATTAGGAGATTATGAGTCATCATGTCTTGGAGAGCTTGTCAAAGAATCAATCCTAACAAAGGACTCTAATGTTACCAATCAATTCAAATCATTACCAACTATCCTTGATGATGTTCCCAAACTTCTAATCTAAGATATAATAGAGGTTAACATCAGGTCCTTTAACGACCCAAAGTAGATCAAGCTAGGTACATCCCTTATTGAGAAGGAACGTGAAGTCTTCACAACCTTATTTAGAAAGTTTATAGATATATTTTCTTGGGAATATTCTGGCATGCCTGGTTTGGACCCCACCTTAGTTCTGTACCACCTTGTGGTTAATCCTAATTCCAAACTATTAAAATAAAATTTATATAAGATGCATCCTCATATTATTGTATTAGTGAAGAAAGAGTTGGAGAAACTCTTAGAAGTAGGATGTATTAGACTAATTGACTACTCTGAGTGGCATTCCAACATAGTACCTATCAACAAGAAACCAAAGGGAATTAGAATCTATACTAATTTTCATGACATTAACAAAGCATGCCCTAAGGATGGCTTTCCACTACCTAACATTGACATGATATTCAACTCCACAGTGGGTTATGAAATGCTTTCATTGATGGATGGTTTCTCAAGTTATGATCAAATTAGAATAAGACTAGAAGACCAATACAAAATAACATTCTCCACTCCATGGGGAACATTTTGTTATCAAGTCATGCTATTTGGCCTTAAGAATGTAGGGGATACTTATTAAATAAGTATGATAGTCATATTTCATGATATGATGCATGACACTGTCAGAGACTATGTCGACGACATACTAGGCAAATCCAAAACTAAGGCCAACCATCTAGTAGTATTAAGGAGGATATTTGAATGACTATGAGAATAAAAAGTTATACTCAACCCCAAGAAGTGTGTGTTTGGAGTTACATCAATAAAATTATTGGGCTTCATCATCTCTCATAGGGGCATTAAATTTGATCTAGCTAAAGTAAGAGTCATAATAAAGATGTTTCCACTAACCAATCTAAAGTATCTCCATAGTTTACAAGGCAAGATCCAGTCCATCTAATACTTCATATCTCAATTATCATACAAGCACCATCCATTTACACACCTACTAAATAAAGGTGTCACATTTCATTGGGATAACAATTGTCAAAAGGCTTTTCAACAACTAAAGGACTATCTCATGAATCCCCCAGTTATATTGCCTCTAACTCTAGGGAAACCATTTTTATTATATATTTATACTACTGATAATGCCTTAGGGGCACTTCTAGCTCAACACGATAATAAGGGAAAAAACATGCAGTATACTATCTAAGTTGTACACTAAGGTGTCACATTTCATTGGGATAACAATTGTCAAAAGGCTTTTCAACAACTAAAGGACTATCTCATGAATCCCCCAGTTATATTGCCTCTAACTCTAGGGAAACCATTTTTGTTATATATTTATACTACTGATAATGCTTTAGGGGCACTTCTAGCTCAACACGATAATAAGGGAAAAAAACATGCAGTATACTATCTAAGTTGTACACTAGTTACATATGAGCACAACTATACTCCCATTAAAAAAGCTTGTCTTGTTATGGTTTTTGCAGTTCAAAAACTATGCCACTACATGTTGAAAAATAAGACCATGGTTATTTCCAAAGTATATCCACTTAAGTATCTACTATCAAAAATAGTTTTTCAAGGTCGTATAGCCAAATGGATCATGCTACTCAGTGAGTTTGAGATAGACTATGTAAACTAGAAATCAATTAAGGAGCAAATTCTCATAGATCAACTTACTAAAGCACCTCTTGAAGATACAAATCCATTAAAATTCCAATTTCTTGATGAATCCATCATGACCATCATTTAAAAACCTATTAAGGAGCAGCCTTAGAAGTTGTATTTTGATGGATCATTCACTACACATAGATCAGGGGTAGGCCTTTTATTCATAACACCTCAGAGGGATCTAATCCCCAAGTCATTTAGAATCATCTTTCTTTCTACTTATAACATGGCCAAATATGAAGCACTCATCGTAAGGCTTTGACAAGTGGTACAATGGAACATATGTCATCTACTAATTTATGTTGATTCTCAATTAATCATCAATCAGGTTATAGACCACTTCTAAACTAAATATGATAAGTTGGTTCCATATAAGGCAATGGTTGACACTCTCAAAAAACACATTATCAACATTCAATTTGAGTATATACCAAGAGTGAGCAACAAAATAACAAATTCCATGTCTACCATTAGATCATTGATTCATCATGTAGACATAGCTATCAAGTATCAATTTCTTATAGAAAATCTAAAAGCACCAACTCATGAACCTTCAATTATTGTAATAATATGTGATATTGTTGGTCCTAGCTCTAATTGTTACTCAAACCTATATTCCTATCTACATGAGCAAATCCTCCCACTAGACTTATCTTAGAAACAAGCCAAATATTTCATTCACAATGTCCAATGGTATACCCTACTTGGACCAACCCTATACCACTGTAGTTTTGATAGAACTCTATTTCATTATTTACCTTCATTATAATCTATACTAGCATTATAGGAAGTTCATGAAGGAGTATGTGGATCCCAAATTATTGAGGTAGTCCTATCCAAAAATCTATTACATACTAGCTACTATTGGTCGATAATGGATGCAGATGTAGCTATATATGTCAAGAAATGTGACAAGTGTCAATGGCATGCTAATTTGATTCATGCATCTACCAAGACCTTAAAACCAATGCTAACACCATGAATATTTTCTACATGGGGCCTTGACCTCATTGGGAAGATAAACCCCACCTCATTATATGCCCATAAACATATTCTCACCACCACCAAATATTTCACTAAGTGGGTCAAAGTTATACCCCTCACTTACGAGACTGGAAAGTAAATTTCTAAATTCATCTTTAACCATCTCATCTATTGCTATGGTATCCCTTTCAACATTATATCTGATAATGGAGGATCATTTAAGAACAACAATGTTGAAAAGATATGTTTTGAATACAAGATCATGCAACACTTTTTAATGGTGTATTACCCTTAAGGTAATGGCCAAGCTGAAGCATCAAACAAAACCATTCTCAACATTCTCAAAAATATTGTTAATGATGTTGGCCACAATTGGCACCTTCAGATATTCCATGCCCTTTGGGCATATTGTATAAATCATCTCACACCCATAGGAGCCACTTCATACTCACTTGTTTATGGCATTGAATCCATACTCCTATTGAGGTTGAGTTGCCTTCATTATGCATATATTTAAAGCATGTTATCGATGATAATGACTATCAAGTAGCTTGCCTTTAATAGCTATATTTACTTGATGAGAAGTGTATGGATGTTATGAATAATATGCAAGCCTATCAGAATTAACTTTGGGGTCAATAAAATTGGCATGTAAAATATAAAACATTTGAAATTGGTGATCTTGTCCTAAAAGATAACTAAAAGAATACCAAGACTAAAAAGAAACATAAAGGAAAGTTCAAACCCAATAGGGTGGGTTCTTTCATCATCACTGCAAACTATGGTGCTAGAGCATACAAGCTTGCCACACCAAACAACAATGAACTTGATGAGCCAATGAACATTATTCACCTCAAGTGATACTATGCTTGAGTAACTTGATGTATTATCTATGAGGACCATTTCAAGTTGTACCATATTATTCCTTATACCATTACCAAACTATATGTTCTACCATCCTCTCATTTTGACATTCCAACCAAACCATCCAACCATTTCATTCCTACTCAACCAAATATGTTTTAAATCCTATCAACCTAGCCTGTTTGACCTTGGATCATCCATTGGTTTCACATTTTTATCATAAGAATTAGATTAGTTTTAGTAGTTATTTCAAGCATTTTAGATAGAGACAGTATTTTAGATTAGTATGATAGAAGTTTTGGTAGTTACATCATTTGTTTCTTATTCCCTTCTTATCAAGTTTTTTTATATGAGCCTAATTATATCACATGTTGGGGCAAATCCATGTTCACTGGTCTTGATACTAATTATATTTCCTGCTAGGGTAAATTGGTATCATCGATCTATCATTTGTATCCTAGTTATAACCACCTATAGGCAAACTAGGGGCAACTTTTATTTATTGTGCCTTGACATATCACCTAGCCATTCCTATGTCATCATACCAACTATGCCTATTTTGTTTGAATTGGCTACTACACTAGTTATATTCCTCTACTTTGAGGTGAACTACTATGAACTAAAACAATTTAGGGACTATGTGGGTCATGTTTGATTCACATTGAGGCTAGCTTAGTCCCCCTTCTACCATGCTCTCACCATTTTATGAGCAACTTTATCCATGCTCTCATTGTTTTGCAAGCATCCTTCAAGTTCTCATGCTCTCACAATTTTGTGAACATCATTTCAAGTTATAACACTCTCATCATTTTATGAGCTTAGACCATTTTAGTGTCTCATCATTCTTGATTGAGTTGAGATGCTTTGAAATTTCCAAAAACATTTGAAAATCATTTAGAAAAAACAAAAACATTAACCACTTCTTTACCTTAAGGATTTTGGGAACCCTCACTAAGTCACAAACAAACCACTTGTTCCTTACTTTCCCCATCTTTTTTGGCCTTTTATCTTACACTATCCCCATTTTGTGATTTCATCCCTATTTTTATACCACATCCATCATGTCTTCTATCAATCATCATTTTCTTCCCATTTCCTGGGAGAACTACATTTGGCCTAATGTTTTGTTAGATCATCATATCCATGGAACTATGTAGGAAACATTCACTTGCCTAGCACATATGGAGACAACTTAACCACCCCCTTTATTTTCTTCTATTCCCCCATCTCATTTGTTTGTTCAGTTGTCACCTCGTTTCTAGGGGTAATGTTTATCATGTTGTTTATACTAACATAGGGACTAACACTTGTTTATTTATTTTTTTGTCTTATTTATTTATTTATCTCTTTTATTTTCTTATTTGTGTGTTTATTTGTTTGCTTTCATCACTGTGGCCTTGATTCAGTCTATGTGTGTTCATTAGGTGATTCCTTGCACACTATTATTTAATATATTCATATTCAAACATATACATTGTCATCATGGTTTTTATCATTGGTGCAATTGTTTTCCATTGAGTTTGGATATCAAGAGTCAGTCATTATGCATATTTATTCCAAGCTCCCATGGTGTTCTATCATGAGGCCTAGCATAAAATGCTACAAAAAAATTAGAATTGAGAGGTCTATAACATCAATGTAGCATCACCATCTCCTCATCACTAACATCAGTAATGATCCCAATCCAATACCTAATCATATCCCAAATAGATTAATTAAGTAACAAAATAATTTCAACCCTTGTTAGTTTAGATGAGCATCTCCCTAATAACAGGTTATCCTTTTGTATTTATATCCTCTATATCAACTTATCAATCATCAACCATCAATCATATTTTTCATAATCAGGGTATATTATATCATCACTGTACACCATCCCACTTGCATTCTCAATGATTATATCACCTATTGGGGAAAATAATTATGTTATCACCAATTTTCCTTTCTTGTTTGTCTGTCATAACTAGGGTAGCTCCATATTATTAATGATTATATCACCTACTAGGGAAAATCATTGTGTTATCATACCACATTGCCACTATCAAGGTACAATGATTATAACCACCTTCAGGTAAACCATTGTACACCATCCTAATTAAATTTCTCAATGATTTTACCCAAATTTGTGTAAATCACTATGTTGTTACCCCATCATCTTCATTTTTTTGGTCCCTTCATTTTGCTTCTTTCTTTCAAGGGACCATTTACTGACCCACTTGCCAATCACTCCCTCAAGGGGACAGCGACAGTACAAACATTACCATTATAGTCATAAGCATAAAGAACTATTTTATTCTTTGAAAAGATGTTACTATGCTTACATCTTACAACATCTTCCCAAATAGGTATAAACTATAGGCATGTAAATTTGGCCACCAATGGCTTCATATCTAACTTTAGACCAATTTTCGCCAATCATTGAATATCTAGCCTAAAAATTTCTATTAGTCTTGAATTTGGATTTATAACCTTGAATTAAATCAATTTAGCCTATTAAATCAATTAAACAAGGCAAATACGCACATTGAATTAATCAATATCAAACAAATGACCAAATTCATAAAAATAATTAATTAACTTGCACACCCTAATCAAAATCAATTAGCAAGTTAAATAAATTGTAAATCCTAATTGAGTTCACCCGTGATCTAATAAATTAATTAATAAAAAGGAAATTAAAGAGCATCTTAGAACATTCTAGAACACACTCATTACCTTTATGAGTTGTCACTTTTGGATAATATCTAAAAGAATATTCCAAGAATATTCCAAACTCAACCAAAGTTAATAAACTCAAACATGGTCAAATTTAACCCATTCTAAGGGATTTAAAAGCCTATAAAAGCAAGCCTAGAGCTCTTCATTTAGAGAGCTCAATAAAAATAGAGTTATAATGTATGAATAGATTCATGAAGTTAAAATCCTAGTGATATAATTTTGAAATTGATCCAAGCCATATCAATCAAGACAAGCAATCAATAATGGTGGATAGATGAGATGATGTTAGCCATATGTCAATGATGAAGACTTCTTATGCATAAACTAAGCAAGCCAACAAATAAATCATTTAGAGCTCTCAAGGAAGGTAAAGATTGTTGTTATTTGAATTTTAGTTGGGTTTTCAATTGTTGTTTATTCATTAATATCCCCTTAAGATCTAGGCTTAGAGATGTTAGTGTGTTTATTTCATAGTGTTATGTAATGACACTTGATCTAACCTCCTCTATTTATCAAATTCCTTGATCACAATTATCAATATGGAATCCTAGAAATATCTAGTAGAATTTATTATCCTATATCTTAAAATTAAATTGGAGGTTATCTTCTCATCCTTGGCCACCCATGGTTGGTCACCGTTGATGCTTTTATTGGTTGTAGGTTGAGAAAAAATGTTAATTTTCAATGGAAATGACACCAAAAAATTAGTTATTTATCCTCTAGCCAGACATTCCTAGAATGATGGCCCAAATCCTTGGATTGATGACTTTGAGGAAGTTATATCCTTTTAAACTCTGTACATAATTGATTGGAGTCTAGCTTTGCATGCACAAAAAGAAGACACTATCTTTTTTGGTATCCTAAAAAACACTTATTGGCAAGATCCTGTAGCCACAAATATGTTAGAATATAGACCATGACCACTTTAGAATAATTTTATTGAAAATGACCTTGCTAAAAATGCAAGAGATATTTGGACATTCCATTAGTTTCTTCCACATCAATGTAGCTATGCTCCTTTAATTGCCAATGTGGAAACCATTTTCTTTTTAATGAGGCAATTAGACATACTAATAAATAAACCTCTCAACATCATCACTTTTTTAACACCCCAACAAGAAATATAGTTACTTACAATGCTAAGAAATCACACAACAACATTTGCTTGGGACTACCATGACATGAGAGGAATACCCTCTGATTTATGCACACATCACATTTACATTAAATAAGAATGCAAGCCTATTTTCTAACCCTAAAGATGAATGAACCCTATAAATAAAGACTTTGTCAAAATTGATTTATAAAAAATCTTGGATGTAAGATTTTTTAAACCCATTGCAAATAGCTAGTGGGTCTCTCCCTTTGTTATGATACCTAAGAAAGGGGGAAATGGCATATTTGTGTTGACTACTGAGAGTTGAATGTTACAACCAGGAAGGATCACTTTCCCCTTCCATTTATTAATTGAGTGCTAGATACATTAGCAAGGAAAAAGTACTTTTCTTTCCTAGATGGCTATAGTAGTTATAATCAGATATGAATAGCTCCACAAGACCAAGACAAAACCACTTTTACTTTCCCTTAGGGAACCTACGCCTATGCCATATTACTATTTGGTCTTTACAATACCATAGCTACTTTTCAAAGGGTTAGTTTTATCATATTTTATGATCTCTCCTATGACTATGTTGAAATCTACATGGATGATTTCACTATCTATGGGCAGACATTGAAGAAACTCTTACCAACCTAGAGAAATTTCTTCAATGCTGCCAGGACCACCAATTATCTTTGAGAAATGAAAAGTTTTATATGCTTATGACTAAAGGGATTATTTTGGGTCATCACATCTCCCTTACTTAAATTCAAGTTGATCTAGTAAAGATAAGTATCATTAAGGATATACCCATACCAAAGAAGAAGAAATATGTTAGAAGCTTTTTAGGACATGCTAGTTATTATAGATGATTCATCAAGGACTTTAGTAAAATTGATACCTCATTATTTAGATTGCTTGCTAAGGATGCTAAATTTACATGAACTAATGATTATTAAACTACCTTTCAACAACTCAAGGATCTTATAATAACAACTCCTATTTTTAGAGGGCCTAATTGGAAGAAGCCTTTTCACATCCACATAGATGCATCTGAGATTACATTAGGAGCTATCCTTGGCCAAAAAGATAAATCTTTGAGTTATGCAATATATTTTATCAACAAGAATATTCAAGGGTCTAAACTCAACTACACTATAACAAAGAAGGAATTTACTATATTCATCTATGCTATCAATAAATTTTGACACTACATTATAGGTTAGCAAGTATTCATCAATATAGATCATGAAATAATCAGGTATTTGATGAATAAACTTTTTGTAATAGGAAAGATAATTAGATGGTTTTTTTTGTTACAAGAATTTGATATTATCATTGTGGATAGACTAGGTAAGGATAATGTAGTATCATATTTTCTATCTCAACTACAAAATGATGAGTGAAGTCCTATTGTTGATGATTCATTTCTTGATGAGTATTTTTTTGTAGTAACTATTCATTCTCCTTAGTTCATATATTTACTAACTATCTTGTTGCAAGATCAATACCACAACATTTTTCACGTAGATAAAGACAACATCTAATGCAAAAGAGTACACATTATTATTATATTATATGATATCTCTTTGTTACTAAATCAGATTTAGTTATGAGATGTATCCAAGAAGATGAAGTCTACTACATTCTCAGAGCCTACCATGGTGAAACTTATGGGGGTCATTTTATTGCCAAATATACTACTATGAAAATACTTACTACAAGTTATTATTATCCTTCCTTACATAAGGATGCCATGATGTATAATCATAGATGTGATCAATGTCAGTGCATGGGGAAACCCACCCACTCTGATGAAATTCCATTACATCCACAGTTGGTTTTGGAACCTTTTAACAAATAGGGACTTAATTTTATAGGTCCCATTAATATTAAATCCAAAAATAAGGAATATATACTAGTGTGCACTGATTATGTCATAAAATGGGTCGAGGTCAAGGCCTTAATCCATGCCCAAGATGATAAAGTAGTTGATTTCTTGTATTAATAAATCTTTACCCATTATGGAGTGCTAAGAAAACTAGTCATAAACCAAGGACCATAGTTCACATTAGATCTCATAGCTACCTTGGTAAAGGAATATGAAATTAGAGACAAAAATTCCACCCCTTACCATCCTTAGTTGAATAGTTAGGTGGAAGTTATAAATATAAAATTGGAAAATATACTCACTAAGATTGTCAGCGTACATAGAAAATATTTGTCAACTCATCTTTTGGAAGTAGTCTAGGCTTATAGAATCACCTAGAAAACCATATTTGGTTTCACTCTATATGAACTATTTTATGGTACAAATCATGTTCTACCCATTGCGTTTGATCATAAAATATTAAGGATAACACTTGATTTGGGCTTGGACCTTTCCAAAGCTCAACAAGATAGTATCATGTAGCTGAATGCACTTGATGAACTTAGAAAGGAAGCACTTCATCACATTGAAGTAATACAAAGACAATGAGTGGGTTGGTATGATAGGAACATCAAGATTAAGAATTTTTAACCTAGTGATTAGGAACTCCTCTTTTAGTCTAAATACAAGGATCATGAAGGAAAGCTTCAGTCTGTATGGCTTGGGCCTTATGTGATTGAGCAATTTTTTTGATAATGGAGTTGTAAATCTCATGACCATCAACTCTATTTAGTTCTAACTGCTTATTAATGGACATAGGATCAAGTTATATAAGAAACAATTTTCTAAGGACACTCTCACTTTCTAACTTCTTGAAGAACAACATCCATTTCTTTTTCATGAAGCAAATAAACTTGTTCCTGCATATGAAGTTTATTTTGTAAACCTTTATCCAACATTTTCCAAGAAAAATAAATATTATTTTAGCCAACCATAAGCCATTCATAATGGATTGATCAGGATAAATAAAATCCTAACTCTTGGGCTTCTCAAATTCTAGTTGATTTGGGACCAAAAAAATTTTAAAAATGCAAAAAATTTAGTAATGAAAGCCTTCGAGCATTGCAAATTGTTATTGCATTATAACTAGGTCACTGGTTGACCAACATTCATTAAAAAATATACATTAATAAAACTTTTATTTTTTGTATATTTCCTTATAGATTTATAAAAACAATTTCCTTTTACTATAGAATGAAAATATTTTTGCTACAAGACACTTTTTATTTCCACATGACACATTTCTTGTTATCGAATGAATTTTTACCAATCCATCATACATTGCATTTTTTTTAAAGCATTTTTTCTTTTGCTCAAAGGATGACACATGTTAGTAAACCTCACATCCACCACTTTGACTCATCATTAATACATTAATGGAAAGGTACTCTTAAAATTATTAAGGTAACTATTTGTACTTATTTCATTTCATAAGTTTTAATTATTCTTTAGATTATGGGTCTTAATATTATTAAACACTACCATATCTCCACTTTCTCTCACCATCCTAATAAATCTTATTTTTCATTGATTGATGTGACCATTGAATTTTAACAACACCACCTCTTATTTTTTTTCAAGCCCTTTGCACATATCAACTACATCCCTTGAGGACAAGTGACTATCTTAAGTTGGGGGGATTTTCCATAATTCAAATCGATTATCTCTCTTCTAAATCAAATCTAAAATATTATTCCCAAAGATATAGAACCCTTACTATAAGATCAAAAACCCTACAACCAAAATTCCATCCTATACTATGGGATGTGACCTACTCAAGCACGAGCCACTTGACTCGCTCCCCTAACTAGTAACCCAAAAATCTTGGTCTTATTTTAGAATGTAGGATGGGCTCAATATTTTGAGAGGATAAATGCTCTTGACCAAGGAAATATTTAAGAATTTATTGAATCATTGTATAACAATCTATAAATAGTCAAAGGAAAGGAGATAAATTTAACTAAATCTATCATTAGTAGAGTAACTAGATTACCCAAAATAAGAAATTATGGTAGGAAAAGTTTAACGTTGAAGCAGAGAGGTAAAAATTCAATAGAAGAGATGAAATATTGGAGACTTGAAAGAAAATAACTATATGTTTATCATTACCAATAATATGGATAAGAGAAATCATATTCATCTTCAGATATTTTACCTATGAAGGAAGATATTACATGTTGCATGGAGTTCATTTCAAAATTATGAACCATCTACGACATGGTATTGAGATAATTGTTCCCAATTTCCTATTTGGCATGATCACAAAAATGAAAAAATAATTTTAAAAGGTAATCCCAAATTTTTCTCTCATCATTATTTAATTTAGTTAATTATTCAATATTACCTACATAAGACTACGGCCTAATGTAAGTTGAGAATATTTTCTTCAAATACCTAGAAATGTAGAAAGTGATATTGAGGAAGATGAAAAAGAAGAGATAGAGGTAGAAGAGGACCCTCCTATAGCTACATAATAACCTATATAATATGACCCTCCTACAGTCACATAAGAACCTATAGCAAGGATAAACCTCATAGAGGATGCTTCAACAAGCAAAGAACCCAGAAGAAGGAAGAGGAAACTCATCCTCCAACTTGACTATAAGGAAACTAAAGAAGATCTTCCACCTTCCATTAAAAATTATAATTTCACATATACTCCTCAAATTTCCCATAGACTAATAGGAAATATGAGAGTAAAACCAAGAACTAAACCTTCTTCTATTATATAAATCAGTGAGGAGTTTGAAGAAGAACAAATTATTAGCAGTTATGAAACTCTTGAGGCATCTAGTTTTGATGAAATAGAGACTGATAATGAAGAGTGTTATAAATAAATAAATAAATAAATAAATTAGAATAAAACCATAAAAAATTATAATAATAACTAATTCAGAGACATACATAGGTAGAACAAATGGATCAAATCTTTATACAAACAGAATTTCCTAATTTGGAACAAGCACTATTAGAAATAGAATGACTAAAAAAAGTTATAAGACCAATTAGAAGGTGGACTAGATGCACTTATTTTATTATATTATTAGTTTTATCCATCAGTAGATAACCATCTTTTAATTGTTATTTCATAGCTTCTTGTAGTAGAAAATGAGCAGGCAAAGCCCATAACTACCTAAGCAGTCAGGTATAATCCCTCATCTAGTATGTCTTATGAATTTATGAGATGGATAGATATCTAATGTAAAAGTTTTAGAGAATTAAAAAATGGAAATAATAAATTAAAGGAAGAGGTTATGATTAAATAAGAAAGGATCTCCAAACTATATCAAAAATTTGAAGATCGGCCTAATCTCACTCAAGCGATCCTTGACTGTAGGCCTCCTGCAAGGGTATATTCAATTTATATTGAAGAAAAGTGGCATAAGTTTAAGTTCATGTGAATTTATTATGATATTCCATGTGAATTAATTTATATTCTCTCTTTATTTTAATTATATAAAGTAAGATCACAAGAGGAACAAGCATAATTGTGTGAGTTATATCTTCATAATTATGTTGTGCCACATGACAGGGAATGGAATCCTAATCTATATGTTAGAGATGTTATTTTTAAGGAATTTTTAGCATATATTTTGAATGAAAATAGGAGAGGATGAGATATTAATAAGTAAAATAAAAAATAAAGGGAGAGTCAATTGGTTATCAGATTGAGAATCAACAACACTTGAGATTGTGTCGGCAGAATCGGATAACATTATGTTGTGAAAGGAAGTAAGGGCTTGGTTTACCAAAAATAGTGATGAATCTCAAGATTTATATTTGGGGTTGAGAAATTATATTGGACCTTTAAAAATATAATATTGCATATAAAAATGGAATGATCTCACTCCTAAACTAAAGAGGAAAAATCCATACTCCCCTTTCAATTTAAAAGCAACATTTGATAGAGTAACAAGATATATTCTACTTGAAAGAGACCTAAGAGCATAGTTGTTGAGCATAAGAATCTAGTCTCATCTATTTTGATACCCCATTCTAGATTGGTAGGGGAAAACTCCATTAGATGTATCCAAGGAATTCAAAAACTAATAGTTGTATGAACAGACTTTTATTTTATGCTCATCTTCCCAGTGGTGTCATTGAGCCTATAGATTTCAGAGCTATTTACAATTTTGAAATGAACAAGCTTGTTGCTAGAGGATGATCAAAGTCTTAAGTTGGGGGTGTGATGAGCCCCAAAATTTTAATTCTTTTATCCTCATGTGTATGAACTATTTTTCCATATTTTTTATCCTTGGATAACCATGTTTTGTAAATAGAATTATGATCTCATATATCTTTGAATAGTTAGAACTTTGTCTTGGAATCAAGTATATAATATTTATCTTTTACTATAAGATGATTTATCTATAATGTGTTTTAAATATGTTTTGAATTAATAAGTTATCTCATAGACTATCTTGCAGTAAAAGGATTTCATCACAAGAACACATCTTGTAGCCTCTACATGACTAAAGTTGTGAACAAATAGAGTTTTATTCCTAATTCAATCGACTCATATAAATTATAAAAACTTTCATGTAACATATTAAATATTTGGTTGAAGACTAAAAAAAGTTTTTTTGTCCTAAAGTAGTGTTGCAAGATTCATATGAATGACAACCTTAATAGGATGAACTAATTTATGTTATCCTATAGTCGAATGTTTCTTAGTTTGGAATGTATTTTGTTTTGTATAAAATAATCTCCCTTATTTTATATGTGTATTTATCAATAGGGTTGATAAATGAGTAGAGATTAATTATAGAAATATAGTATAAGCACATTTTATAAGATAGTTGTTATTGTAATTTCCCTACAGTAATTATTTGTTGCATTTGATTAATATGAACAATTATTTTTGAGTCAATTTCATTATTGTAAGAGTAAGGATTGAAGATAGAGTTATAAGGAGGAAGATCTCTCTTTGTAATCCTTGTAGTAACAATCCAACTCATTAATTAGCTAAGCATGCTATTTATTTCATTTATGTGGTTTGTTTATTTCTCAATTATGTGATTTTTAGATTTGCATATAATTATTTTAAGGAAGCTTCTGAATATAAAATAGTGTAATCATTTAATTCATGGTTTTGTATGAGTGTTCAATTTTAGCATTTCATTTCTTGCATAATTTACAACATCCTAAATTATAATTAGTAGAATGTCAAATTAGAGGATTAAGTGTGCACATATAGTGATGTCATCCTATCAAGTTTGTGTCCTTGGGTTGACATTTAAATGAAGTATAAGATACAAGTATTCGGTAACTCTCCTTGTTCATTTAAGATCAAGAGAAGGATATTAGATTGTGAATCTACTGTTAGTCACATACCATGTACATTGGTTATCTGCATTCCTTAATGGAGAACTAATTATGATATAAGACCCCTAACATTAGGGTTAATCTAGGTAGTGGATAGGATAATAGGGTTTCTACTCCATGTGATCATAATATCCCAAAACCCAATTTTTCCCTTTCTTTTACATTTGATCTGATTGTTGTTTCATGTGTGTAGGTATTCATTAAGGTTTTGGAAAATTTTAAGTGAAAACAATGACATGGGTGAGCTTCCATAAGACACCTAACCACCTATAGGTCCCCCAAAACCTCCCAATGCTTCCCTAAATTTTGTATACAACTCTTCCAAGAGGGACACTTTCACCATAATTGGACACTAGCACCACATAAGGGCATTACTATCTGAAGCCTAATTTTAGGCTAGTCATAGAATGAAAGGTCTCTAACTAGTTCTCAAGCCTATTTTAACCTCTTGAGTCATAAAAATACCTATTTTACTCCAAATAAGTACTCTTTCTTTACATCTTTGTTATTTTTGGAAAGGCTTATCAAATCAATTATTTCCTATTTTCATTCCAAGTTATTGTTATACTCAACACTTTAACAACATAAGATTTATATACACTAAGTCCTAAAAGGTTAAAAAATGATTCATGAAGGGAACCATTTTTTGAATTATTACAGGTCAAATTTCACTATAGCATAGGTAACATTTACCAGATAATACATCATGTGTAAGTTTTTCTCTTACCCTTACCCCTATTACTTGTTGCCTCAAATTAAGTGAGATGATTTTTCCTAAGGTAGGGACCCATTTGACATTTATAATCATAAAAATGAGAGGGACCAAATCTTGTTGACATGAATAATAGAAATGACTCCATATAGTTTATTCGTCAATTCCATTCAAATATTGGTATTGGGTTTAAACATCCTTATAGGGAAAGCGTTAACATCTTCCCTATTATTCAAAATATTTGGGTCTTTACCCCATTCATTTAGAACTCCTTTTAAATCATGATTGTTCAATCAATTCAAAGGCATTTCTTGATTATAGATAAATGTATGGGATGCCAAATTATAATACCTTTCAAATTCCATTCTTGCTAGGAAAGTTATTTTATTTTTTTAATGGGTGACCAAACCATATCATCTTTATATAAACCTAGTGAACAAATTGAAAAATACATCCATAAATGGGAATATCTCTGGCTTAGTAATTTATTGATGGAGACTTTAATCTAAAATGAAAATAAGGTCTTCTTAATATTATAAATCAACTAGATAGAAATCTTTATCATTTTAAATTACTCTCACTCCTTCCACTTAAAAATAACATTGTAATGCTTAAATCTAATGACATATTCAACAAAATCATTTTTTGTGTATATCTTATATGTGATAGAAGACATTATAGATGAATCCATTGTAGTGTATTTATTTTTTCTCTAATAATAAGTTCCAATACTTAACATCTTTACAGTATTTCAATTTAAAATATACATAATTCAGGAGTAATGTGTTTTAAAAAAATATGAACTTTTTTCATTTGATAGTGATTAATATAAAAACAATTATGAGAAATAAATTTTAAAGTTATTTTAATTCTTTTCTTAAACCTTGAATGATGGATTCAGTCATATTTTTTGATGTATATTTATTAAAATGATGGATTTCATAACTTAATTATACATTTTTCTATTGAAAATTGATTTTATTTTTTATTCATATCCTTTAATGAAAATAAATCTAGGACATCCATGTGTCACCATAATGAAAATTCAAAGTTATGAGGGACAAATAACTTAATTACTATGTGCCATGTGGAATTCTAGAGGATTTTAAATAGTCCATTGAAATTTTGAGTACCTGTGCCTTCGATGCTTATCTTCCACTTATAAGTAAACTTATATAACTCATATTTTAAATATGAAATAACTCATTGTATTTTATTTTTAATGGAAATTGTTATATGGTATCATATTATGTGATCATTCTCATGGAGTTTTTTATATTATAATTTTTTTTTGATTATCACTACAAGAATACAAAGCTTTGGGAGTGTGATGCATGGCATCATCCAACTAAATTGAAGTCTTAGAGTTGTTAGGGTCTCATGAATTTATTTTTAAATATGTTTGATTACATGATGAACCATAATGTGATAGGTGGCTTAATATGATGGATTTAGAGTCACAAAATATAGTTAAACTACATGAATCCCTTTCCAATTTATATGAAAATGTGAGATTGTGAGGCTTCACAAATGTCGCACATGGCATCCCATAATTGACTCATAGTCTTATATTTTCAAATCTTGATTTGAGAAATTTTGAGAGCTGTGAGGTCTGTGGTGAATGATTTTATGACACACTATAATTTTTATTGACTCATAATATCATGGCATATAAAATTCATCTATGTACATAAAATTAAAATATAAGAATCTCATTTTATACACACAAATTTTGATAAATAAATAAATATATATAGTGTTGAGCATCAAAATAAAATTATAAGATTGCATAAAAGTGAAGTGAATGGAGGAAGTACATGGAGGCCAAGTCCATGGAGACCTACATACATAGTACAAAAAATTCCTGTGAATTTCATAAAATAAAGTTGAAGTGTATTTTCAAATATCTAGACCTTTTAAAATAAATCATGAAAACCCTATAAATATCTAGATCAAATCTTAACATGAAGGGCTCATATAGGTATTTAGAGACTAAAATTATAATAACAAATTAAATTAATTTATGATATGTAGTGTGAAGGTTTGACATGGGAAATTTCATTTTCAAAGAAATGGGTCTCCATGTCTCAAAAGAAATGGGGGCATGTTGGTCAAAACACAACCCAAGTTCTTTCCAAATAACTTGGGACCACTCATTTTGAGCCAAAACAATAATGAAAATATTATTAAGATATGAGATATAAAATCCAACATTGAACTCATCCTTTAGATAGAACCCTCTAGCTATGTAATATATCCATGTGATTTAATTTTAGATATTTAATTATATTCTAACCCTCATGTGTCTTTAAATTGAATTATTATAAATAAGTAACGTAAAAATGAATAAGTGAGTCTTAGGTTATGTATATATATATCAACTTTGGTCTCAAGTTTATTTTTGCATTGTCAGTTTAACAAAGTTTATATAATTTTATTCAACCATGTCTTACTTTCACACTCTAAAACCCTTGATGTTCACTTATATCCAATGCATCCTAGACAATGTCTCTATTTTCCTTTGTGCAATGGGAAAAGAGCCATGCGAATCCTTCCATCTCAATGTTTTCATGTATAACTTCCCAAGGGTTTAACTAAACAAAAAAACATTGAACACCCATAAAATTACATGAGTGTGTCTTCATCCTATGCACCTATAACAGAAGAGGATAATAATTCCCCTATTATGTTACTAATTTTTATCTATCAAAATGTAAGCATGCCATGCATAGTCAATGTTATATTAAATATCATATCCTTTTTGTTTTGTAATTTCCTCAATGATTTGTGACTAGTTATTTGTTATTGTGATTAATTGATTATTTTATCCAAGTGAAATAAGAGGTAATTAAGATATAAATCCATGATATAGTTGTTTCAAATTTTGAAAGGTCATCTAAATAAATGAGCATTGGAATAAGATCTCTATTTTTAAATATTGAATGATTATTGTGAGTTGGGTATGGAAATGGAAATAGAATTACCTAAAAAACTTTCAAGGAAATGGTAAACAAGATGTTAAATGTAGATAAAGTTGAAGTCACTATGTGGTAGGAAGTCCAAGATTACTAGAATGAAGGTTATGTCATTTTCACTACTAAAAAAAGTGGAAACACATGTGTGCTAATAGAAGGCATTACAAATTCAATCCTTGAGATTAAATTGGGCTTTATGGAAGTGAATAAAATAATTGGAAAGTGTTTGGTAATAGGCATAGCTTACATACAAGAATGTCATCAAAGAAGTGGAAATTCATTAGTTGAAAATTTATTGGTAGAAGGATCATAGGACTCCAGTTGCTAGAAATTAGTGACCTAAATATCAGGATTAACAAAGATGTATAAGGATTAAAACACTTTGGTTATAAAAGGCCTAGTTTTTTCCTTATTATTAATTATGGATAGATATAAGATCAGACAAGAAAGGTTTTTTATATTAAATTACTTTTTATTTTAAGACAATTTTAATTATCCAAATCCTTATGAGATTTACTCTCGTTATGTTCATGTAATGACAATGTTGATGAGAAATAGATAAAAGACAAGCTTTTCCTCCAAATAGTAATTATGGTTTGAATTTGGTATATGTATTTATAGTTAAATTGGATTTTAAAATATATTTCATTGATTTATATCAAATTTGAGAAAATGTTATTTTTTATTATTGAATGAGTAGATTTTGGAGAGTGAATTTTATTCTAGTAATTGGATATCATTTAAAATATTGATGTTTGATTAGTGGTTGGTAAATCTTTATGACAACTAAGATACAGTCTTTAGGCCAAAAAATAACATGAAGATCCACCTAGGGAAAAATCCCTACAAGCCAAGAAAAGTCAAAAGCCAATTTAAAAGTATCAGAGATAGTTATCAAGATGTTATCCATTTGAAAAGGATAAAAACACAAACCAAGAATGGAATCCCAAAAAGGAGATCTAGAATGAGCCAACCAAAGAGATTGAACCAACTACCATTCCACACTAAATCCTACTAAAGGAATTCCACTTAATTTCTAATCCAAAAATACACTAAACCACCAACAACCATACCCCTTATGGCCTTTCATCCCTCATTACATAATTTGAATGAAGTGTCATGGATGAAACTTTACGGTTTCTATGCCCTTTCTTCCTCCTCCCCATAATTTAATAATCACTAGGATCACACACCCTATCAAAAACCTCCCCATTAAGAGAGTGGTTGATAAGAGATGAACAACCAACTTTAGTGACCCTAACATCTAGGATTTACAATCCCACCTAATTTGATACATATGACTCATATTCCTACTTATAAATTAAATCCACTTCTTCCCTTATGGAAAAGATTCACCAAAATCATCACTAATTATTGGCTCTAAATTAGGTGTCAAAGAAATCCCTTCAAGAGTCTCCTGGGTAGGACATGAAACTGTAGTGTTGTATTTAACACACCCCACCTTGAATTATTGAGGGAAAAGTGGGGACCACATGCATGTTTAGAATATCTTATTATATATGGAAACTTTTTTTTTTTTTTTGGGTGGGGGGGTAGGGTTGTCCTTAAATTACCTTTTTTACTTCTATTTTCCTCTTGTAACCCATTTTCATTGGAATGACTTATTGGAACTATTATATTAATGAAAATTTTGGAATATTACTATGTATGATAGGTCTTTAGAATTATTAGTATTCAGATTTACTTATTTGGAATCTTTGGAATTTTTTTCTTAGGGGTCTTTTGTTTAGCATTTTGGACTTTGGATTTTTTTATCTTTGGGAACTTTTAATTTGGTAATTTTTGGCCAAAATCTTTTCTTTGGGATTTTATATTCAATAATTTTTGTGTCAAGAAAATATTTTTTGGATCCTCTTGTTCGGTAGCTTTCATTTAGTGACTTTATTTTGGGAACTTTTATTTAGGAACTTTCCCTTAGATAACTTTCCCATCACTATTTTTGTCTCTGAAAACTTTACCTTTAGAAGTTATCATTTGATAGGTTTCATTTGGTAACTTTTGTTCAAAAATTTAATCTTTGGTAACTTCCTCTGATAAATATTCTTGAATGATAATTTGGATTTCAAGAACAGTTTCATAAATCTCCCCAAAGAACATTTTGGTCTTTGAAATCTTTTGTTTGGAACTCTTATCTCACAAAAATTAAATGATTTGGATTGAATGTAAGTGATGATGCTTGACTATATGACATAATGATAGGTGTCAAAAAGAGTAACACCATGGTACCCTATGAATGAGTAAGCATCATACATGGAATGTCCACTAGGCCAAGGTGGTCAAGTTCAAATTAAATGAAGGTGAAAAACATGGAGATGTTGGTGATTAATGGCACATGAACTGAACTTAAATGCTAAAAATATATAACCTCAATCTAGTAACCAACTTCACATCCATTGATTATCAATGAGCTCATGTGTATACTTCCTTCTAAGAATTCAATTCATAGTTACATTCAAAAAATATGTAAGTTACATGGGAGAACACCAAACCACCATTACAAGGAGTTTAAATTCTACCATCACTAAGAAATAACAATGGTATCTTTATCTTGATTATACAGGGGAGCCTAGGCACCATCTAGATTTTTTATCAACAATTCAATAGAGTATATGAATAAAATTTTGGATGACTCCATATTTGATGGTACCTATGCCAATTACTCAACTCTGTGTGAGGATGTAAAAAGTGTCAACCCATTCACTTGAGAGGAATATGTCTCTAGCAGAATGACAAATATTAAGTGACCTATTTCCCTTTAAGTACGAAGTAATTCACTGTGTTGTTACCAAACCTAAGGTCATGCCATACCTTGACCTGCTACATGATTTTTTCTTCAAAAGGAGGATTGAAAAGGGTAGTTTCATTTACTACATCAACAACAACACCATCATCACATAAATTTTAGGGGAATAATTTGAAAGGTATTTATGTTTACCAATCCCATATGCCACATTATATTTAAATAGTGTATCATTTTGGAGAAAGAACAACAATGTATAATAAAAAGTGAGCAAATGGTTTCTCCTTGGAGAGACATTTTCACTCAAAGATAATAATCATTCACCCATCACCAAACTATGGATGGGAATCCACATTGGTATGTCACTAATAAACCATATATATGGTCACATGAGCATCCAATTATTTCACTTTGAAATGGGTACCATTACTTGACATACTGCTCAACTTGGAATTCACCTTCGTATTACAGGAGATTATCATCACCCACTTGCATGAACTAATATTTCATAAAGATAAGAGACCCCAAGAGGGAAACTTTTACATCATGTCTTACCTTCTAGATGCATTCATGAATACCATCTATAAACACAATAGGTCTCTTTGGGATCTAAATCTTGAATATATCAAAAATAGAATCTGTGATGTTTATTCATTTGTTTATATATATATATATATGCATACACAAGGAATATATTAAGAATTGCACAAGATTTGTATCTCCAGGTTAGGAGGGAAAGTCATGAAGAACCACTACCCAGAATATATAAAAATATCACCAAAACACTCATATCTTTGGGTTACTATTGGTTATATTTAAATTATACTATGATAATGGTCAGTGGGCATTGGGTTGATCTTTTATACCTACCAAATTACATCCCTGACAAGGTGGCTGAGCAAGAAATTGCTTATCAGTTATGAAAGGGGATTGATGAAGACTTAATCAAAAGTAAGAAGAGCACCTTTCATGGCTCCCATATCATAATTGGGAGGACGTTTTATACCTTATATATACACTTAAGAGAGGTTAGTAGTGCCAATAAAGCCTATGCCTTATCTACCTTTCACCATAGGGATTAGGACCCCCATGGTAGAGTGCAAAAACATGTTCAAAACTTGGGTATTCACTAAAATCATGAGATCTATAACCATGACTTCCTATTTCTTAATGTGAAAGACAATGTTGAAGTCTTGTAAAGGGATAGGAAATCTAGAATTAGTGAGTAATTTCTCAAGGTAATTTAAGAATATCCTTCCATCACACTTGATTAAGTAAATTACAAAATCTCACCACTAGGGGGATGGACCTCTCCAAATTTTTAGAATAATAGACCTTTCAATAAATCATAGGATCAAAGTCAAGACCCCAAAAATCCACCCACTATGATGGTAGCTATAGAGAAAGAGCAAGGTGAAGGGGAAGATTTAGTTGCTACAACACAAATAAAAGAATATCCTCAAGTTCAAGTGCCCACAGTTGAATTGAGTTAAATATAACAGGAACATATAGAAGAAATAGATCATGTAAAAGACAACTCTATTGTGAAAGAAAAGGATCTTATTTATATAAAATCCTCTAATCTATAAGACCTCACACCCACTATGGTAACTCTATAAACCACAACATCCAATGTAAGAATCTCTCTTCTTACCCAACAAGTGGTTGTTTCTCAAGTTGATAAGGGAAAAATATGTTATAAGAGAAATTCCAAGCTAGGAAAGCCTTAGGTGCATTCCATAGAGGTACCAAATGAGTAAGCAAAACCTTCAATTTAAGGTAATCCAATGGATGAACTGGATGAAGAATAAATATGACAAGCTAAGGTTTTGAACTTGTGAGGGATGAAAGGAAAGGCACCCCAATCAAGTAAGGGTTTGCTACCTACTTTTCCCTTAGGAAACTCTCTTTTTATTAAATTTCCATCTCTCACTTCTTTTCCTTTTGTGTCATTACCTCCATCAGGACCTATCTCCACATCCATTACTACTGTAATTACTCCTTTTATTGCTACCACTATTACTATTACTACTAGCCATCCCAATGCTCAATTTCTAGCATATTCAACTCATTTGGTTACTCCCATACCTTCTTTAGGATAAATGGATTGCAATAATGGTGGCCACTAAGAATAATCCAAGTAAGAATACAAGCTACATTTTACACCTAATACCACATTTGGGGAATGTAGACAGGTCAAAAATAATATTGCCTTCCATGCCCAAGCTAGCTCCTAAGACTAAGCCTATAAAGGACACCCAAATAGAAGCACAATAATTAGATCCACCAAAATTGAAATTTCAAGATTAGGCTAAGGAACTAGGAGCATCAACTTCTAAGAGGCTTGATATGAAGATAATGTAGCTACTCATAGTGATTTCATTGTTTGATAAGTCTACTAGCTCTATACAAAGGGTGAGGAAAAGAAAGATATAGGACAATACTAGGTAGAGCTTGATTTTAGAAGAAAAAAAGAGGTATATTATATTTATAAAATATAAGACAAAATAATGAGTAAGTCCCCTTTCATTGAGGATTTTAAGTCCTATATGGAGACCCATTTTAGAGCCCTAATAGCAATCCATGAGGGTATTGAATAGGCAAGGAAAGAGATGGAATAATAATAAGAGAACAAAAGCAGGTAATTCATATTCCCTCTGAGATTGAGTAAGACATTCATAACACAACCTTAAGGTTGTATGAAATATTAGACACTATTTTTTCTTTGAGGTAATAATTATACCCTCAAGCTACTCTAATAACCAAATTATTTAAGACTCTAAAAGAAGATAAGACCAAGTTGAATTTTTTGGTTTTGTATACCCCAAATAAGGATTTCATCCATCTAAATTTGATGTCACCCATGGAAATAGAAAATTATTTGAATTTATTTATTATCAATACCTAAGAAGTAATGTAATCGATAACATTTGCTAACACTTTGGTCTCAAAGATAATTAAACACGAGAAGTAGGCAGTACAAATTTTGAATGAACTAGAGTTGATGCATGCATGGGATGGCATAGGGAAGCTAGTGGTGAGATATATTTTCTATAAAATGTTTTTAGCAAGCCTCAATTAAATTTAATTAGATTCTAAAAGGGTTATCTTTATAATACATTGAGGCTAATTTAAGTTCATCGATGAAGAAGGCCATAAAAGTAAAGATATTTCAATTAGGCATCAATGCCATAAAATCCAATCATACAAGGTTGATAGCACAATTATATAGGGTGAATAGAGAATCTCTTATTTATATGAACATAATAAGGGTACAACACACTCTTATATATAAACACTATCAAGAATTGGAGGCCAAGAAGAAGTCTAGCTTCAGTCCATATACCAATTCAGCAAGTGAGCTAGCTTCAACTTCTAGTTCAACTCAAGCTACCACTTCAGTGCCTCCCAAGACAACAAGTAGTGCCACGTAGTCACTAAGAAAGCCTTAGATAAAGGCTAATTTTATATACAATTTTTCATATAGTATTTATTCAAACTAACTACAGTTGGTTAAGATTCATTACATTCATAATATAATTAATTGAAATGTTTTTCCCAGCTACACACATTGCATGTCTATTGTAGTCTATAAATTATAACATGAATTTTTTTAAATTAAAACCTAACTTAGGTTTTATTTATTTAAAAATGTAATCTAAAACCTTACTACACTTTGACGATGAGGCATCCCCTTCTCTAAGTCCTTAAATACATGTAAAACCCTCTTTCAAAGGGTTGGAGTTTTGATCAATATAAGAATAAATCGAGTCACTAATTATCATATGTTGGTTCTCTCTTCTCCCTATCCTATGTTATTGAGATTTTAGATACTTTATCTATGTGTATTTATTGATTTTGAAGTGTTCAAAATCTATGGATGATCTTGGTTGTTTTCATTGATATATTAATCATAGATGTGTAATAGCTACTGAAAGTTAGTAAATTTCATTAAATTTAAGAAATAAGTTTAGATTGTGTTGATATTCTAAGGTGTGTTGGATTATTTCCTTTCAATATAGTTTTCTAGGTGTGTTTTGTGGCTAAAAATGGAAAACATTGGTTTTGGAGATACTCATCCACCAAAAAAACAACATTGGAAGCTACCCTTTGAGAACACAGGACCTTCTTCTCTTCCTTACCTTTCCCTCCTTTTTCTAAGTTTCTTTTGAGATCTAACCATCATAGATTAATTTTACACCTATCCAACTCACTTAGTATTTACTTTATTTTATATTTCACACATCCATCCATATACTTGGTTAAACTACTTGTAATTTTAACCTTTTATCCCACCAACTGGTTATTTTAACTACATACCTATAACTCATGCCCTGGAGTGGAACTTTATTTCCATAGAGATATTAAAATTTTATAGGTTACCTCATTAAATTTATGTCATGTGCATAAAACCCACATTAATAGAAAAAAAAATTATCACTATAATGAGGGCACACTTTTGTGTTTTCTCAATAGTAGAGGTTAGTCACTACATAGAGTTATACTGGAGACACCTAAGAGACTAACAAGGTATAGGGCCCAAGCTAGCCTTTTAGTTTCACCTTTGTCACATCATAAGGGGAATAGACTAGTATTTATCATCCCTAAGGTACACCTAGCCAAGACACCTTCCCCAATGACAAACATCCCACCCATCAACAATCCTATGGCTCAACTTTAGTTAGTCATATCTATTATTGTCATCCTACATATCAACATAACTTACCAAGGAACTTGGACAAATATTTTCCTACAATTTCACCCTCAAGTGGGAGGATGGTAGATGATAATATTAAATCTTTCAAGGTTGATATGAGATTAATGAATGTCATAGATGAGGATGTTGTATGTAGACTTTTCCCATTTAGTATAAAGGATTATTCTTATGATTGGTATCTTAACTTGTAATTAAATTCCATCACCTCATGGAATGCATGCCAAAATACTTTCATTTCAAAATTTTGGCAAGTTACTAATCCAAGTTTGGTATATCATCATTTCATTAGTATGAAAAAGGATCCCAATGATTCAATTAGATCCTTTAATGCAAAATTTAAGATGTATACTTAGTTGAATACTACATTCAAGCAAGAATCAGCTCTAGCACTCAAGATGTGTAGGAACACTTTAGATCCCATCACTACAATGTTTATAAGTATATCTACCTCTACCAATACTTTAACCTTGGTACATGAATAACCTATCAACATTGACAAATAACTCAATCCTCAAGCATGAGGGGGCCAAATGTTCAATAATGGTTTTCCATATTTGAGTCCAATTCTGCATGCTAATCTAAATGTCCCTACTTCAATAAAAATTATTTGTACACTCTATCTCCCATGACATAGCAATAAACAAATTAAAATTATGGTTTCCTAAATAATAAACCACAAAGGACTATCCTTCAGTAGAACTAGCAAAATCAACATCTGACTCACTCCAACATAGCAGTCGCTCAGGGTGCAAACTCTACCAAAGTTGAATTAGATTCTATACAAAGAATGGTCCAAAATTTGAGAAATGACTTCTTGAATATTTATAAAAGGATGGGTAATACCACAAATCAAAACCATAACCAAATTTTTGGCTTTCCAAGATATAATAGGCCCTTCAATAGACCCACCAATAATGTATAACAATAACACTCCACTAAGCTATCAAAAATCAATATCATGGAGATAGATTTGTCTAATTGGTGTAGATTTCATAACACATCATAGCATGGGGAGTTATACTATGTGTATTTTTTTGAAGCATTCAAAATTTTCCAAAAGGAAATGGTTAGACAAGATCAAATGATGATTCCCCTAAATCTCCCATATGAGTCTATCCTATCAAGTTAGACTATGGTCTTTGAAACTTATGAGTTTCCCTTCCTTATTGAAGATGAAACTATTCTATAGGATAATTCTAATGAAGTACAATAATTTTATTAGTTTAATAGGAAAAATTATAATCTAAAGAATAAAAAATCCCTCATAACTTCTACTCCTAATAATATAGTTATTCCCTCGAATCATAAAGCTTATAATAATCCTCCTCCCCCAAAATGGAATGATAAACCTTAGCATAAATAAAAATATATTAATGGAGGATATAATATTGTTGAGGACATGAAAAGGATCAATTATAATATTACTCTTCATGAACTAGCATAAATCACCAAACATAAGGATCTCTTATGAAAGTCTGTCATAGGGAAGTTTATTATAAAAAAAGGCCAAAATGACCAACACAAATGTCTTATATAAAAGAAAACCTGAGGTTCCCCCTTTCTTATTAACCATTTAGGCATTTTGAAAAAATATAAATGACTATTTAGTGGATTTTGGAACTTTAGCTACTGTGATGCCAATCTCCATTTTCCAGAAGCTTAGTTTAACCCCAATTACATACAAGAGGATTGTTTCAAATATGATTAAAATAGTGGTACTTATGATAGGATAACTTAACAATGTACACAACTAGGTTGCATCAAAACCTCAATTTTAGATGACTATCAATATACTAGTAGTAGATATTCCTGAAGGGTATGGGATACTATTGAGTAGAGATTAGTCAAAGATGCTCAATGGATATCTTTCTATAGAATTATCTCATATTTGGTTGCCATGGAGAGGCATTTCCAACTAAATTAGAATCAACTAGGAACCAAGGATGAAGCACACTATTATGGAGTATAATGCTATTAATGAATAATTAAGTTATAAATCCCATAGTCTTAGAATTTATACATTTACTATAAAGTTTGAAGTACAGGAAGAAGTATAGGGCCCTTTTCAATTATGAACCCTTCATTTAAATGGAGCAAGATCCAAAAAAGTATCACGTGTTGGTATTGAGTTGTTCAATCCATGAGTGAATACGTAACTAGTGGAATATAGGCTCTAGTTTATATGCACCAATAACAAAGTAGATTATGAATCCCTAATTTTGGGATTATAGTTTACCCTCAAGAACAAAATCAAGGAATTGCTATTATATGGAGACTTAGAACTAGTGATCAACCAAGTTATAAATAAGTATCAATAATATCTATCATAATTAAAGATATACAAACATAAACCCTAAGATTTAATCAATTCATTTGAATCTTTTAACATAATTGATCTAAGAGGATCTATATTTCACTCAAAAAAATGAAGTTTATAAACTATAGGTATATCATTTCCATGGTGAAGGGCTCATCAAGAGATTTATGATGCATTTTATGGTTTTCAAAATGGATCCCTTATGCCTGAGTTATGGCACCTGGAAGATAATTTTAGGCAAATATAAAAAAATAGGTTTTGTCGACATAATGAGAGGTCAACAATCAACAAATATTGACAAGTGAAGAATGGAGATTAGACCATGTGATGGGTCCTCAAGCCACCACGTGGTTTTCCACTATTTGATATGATCTAATTTTATATTTTAATTAAATTTCATGCCAATCCCCTCAAAATTCTAGATCCTTTTTCTATGTGGCATTCATACTCTACATGTTTCATGCCGCATTTCATTCAAACATTCCACATAATTCCCATGGTCTCCACACACTTTACCCACCACATGCCATATTACTCCATAAACCCACAAAATTCATTCCATATGCCAAATACTTGACACATTAAACCCATAATTTTATGGTATTTTAAAACCAATATATGTATCCATTTCCCGAATGTGGGATAAAATGATATGCCTCAAGCCCAAAAATGATGGAGTGGGATTGGAACTTGACCCTTTTGGGTAAAATGATAAGGACTTGACTGATACACCCATGGGTTGAAGAATTATAAATTGAGCTTGAAATTGTATTTGAATCCATTTTTTGGTCATGGAGATTAATTCTAAGGCATGTAAAGAGTGTAGAGAGATTTGGATATTATTTGAAGGCCTCGAACAAAATATTATTGTTACAAGAGAATCTCTAGGATAGATTTAAAGACTGTAAGACAATTTTTTAAGACTTATTAGTATTATTATTATAAAGAAATTTTGATACAATTAATGAGTGATCCCCCATTGGAGTGGATATGGATACGTATAATTTTTATCCAAACTTTGTTATCAAATCATGTTCAATATTTTTTATCGATTATTGTCTCTTATTTTATTGCACTCTTAAATTATGACCATTTTGGATATTTAAAAAATGATTTTAATTTTGTAATCAATTAAAATGTCAATTTTGAGTAAATCATTAAATAATGTTTTGATCCATTATAAGTGTGATTTCTACTATTATGACACTTGAATATTATCGATTATAGATCAAATTTTTGGTACCAAAGTAGAATTTATATTTAATTGTGGATTGCTAGTGTATGTTGATAAGGTTAAGATCTAGGTGGGGTGAAGGAGAATTAGCAGAATATGATCCAGAGATTGGATCAAGATGTACTACAAAAATGGGAGATTACTTTAAATCTAAATGAGATTTCCAATAATCCTTCTTAGAAATGAAGGGCATGGTTGAGGAGATTTATCAAGAATAATGAATTTAGATGGAGCATGATGGAGGTGGTAAAAACTTTGAGAAACCTTTCTCCTCTTTGAGTGATAGTAAAGATAAAAAAGTTCTTGAATTTCTTCCTTCACTAAATCTAGATATTAAGTTTGAATTACTGATGTTTAATGGTGAGATTAATGCAGTAAAGCTAGATAGATGGATAAATAAAATTGAAGTATATTACAGGGTCTAAAAGATTGTAGATGATGAGGTTAAAAAACACCTGGCTACTCTTCGAATGGGAGGCATAGCTCTCATTTGGTGGGAGATTAAGTTGAAGGAAAATGAGATTAACATAGGTAACTCAATTTCCACTTGGATTGAATTTGGTGATGCACTCATAAAGCAATTTTATTCTTTAGCCTATATGCAGCAAGCCATGATGGATTGTCAATCTTTTAGATAAACTAAGGGCCAAAGTGTTCAAGATTATACACAAGAATTTAGGAAAAAGGCTTTACTTTTAAATATTCCTCTTTATACATAGGAAACACTACTTAAATATATAGGTGGGTTGCATAGTTACTTGAAACACATGATTCTGGTTCTCAATTCCACTAGTTTAGATGAAGCATGTGTTAAAGCCATTCATTTAGAGGCTAGAGGAAAATAGATAAAATAATATTTTCCTAAAGTTAAAAGTAAGCAATTTGAAGTTAATCATTCTAAAGGGTAAAGTTATAGAAAGGGTAAACAAAAATCCATTGTTACTATTCATAAGGAAGAGGGTAAGCCATTTTGTAATCATTGCAAGAAAAATCATGATGAGTCTAAGTGTTGGAAATTACATCTTGAGTTAAGTCCTTTTAACAGGTTTAAGAAGAAAGATAAGAAAGCTAATACTGTAGTTTAGGATTTGGGTTTAGATTCTAGGGATGAAACTAAGATCACAGCTATGAGTATGTAGAATTGTTCTTCTCTTTTTATCACTAAGTCATCTAATGTTGCTTCCTCTTCAAAATAGAAATTTATACATGAAAATAAGAAAATAAATGATTTGTTTTATATTAGGGTTGTTGTAAAACATACTAAGATTGACACCCTATTTGATCATGGATCATAGGAAATTTTGATTTCTAAAGAGATTGTTAAAAATTTATGCTTAAAAATAACTCCCCATCTAAAACTCTATCCACTTGGTTGGGTGTGTAATGATACAAAACTGCAAGTAGCCAAAAATTGTAGATTAAATTTATCATCACATCCAAATTCATGGATGAAGTTGATTTAGATGTAGTCCCACTGGACATATGTGGGATTATTTTAGGAAGCCTTTATATTTATGATATTAAAGTAATCTTTTATAGGGAAGAGAATAATTACTTGCTTGTTAAGGATGGTATTAAATATATAGTCAGAGCACATCATGTTAAGATGAGTATTTCCTTGGTTATAGTAGGGCAAATGAAAAGACTAGTCAATTCAAGAAAGAATTTTTATCTCGTGTTGATTAAGTCTAAGGAAAAGAAATATTCCCAGGCTATGGAAAATTGTGATCCAAAACATAAGAAAGAATTGGTTGAAATCATTTCTAGTTATGATGATGTGTTTTAGGATCCCAAAGGGTTACCCCCTAAGAGGGGAGTTCAACATGAAATTTAGTTGTTATAGGATTATCCTCTCCCTAACATTGGCATGTATAGGTTATCAGTGGTGGAAAATGAGGAAATTAAGAAGTAAGTAATGGAACTTTTGAAAAAGGGAGTTATTCATCCTAGTACATCTCCTATTGGTTTACCTATCATTCTGATGCTAAAGAAAGATGGCACATGGAAAATGTTTTTTGATTTCTATGCTTTGAACAAAATTACTATTTAGAATCATTACCCTTTTCCTCATATTGATGATTTGCCAGATCAATTAAGAAATGCTATTTATTTCACTAAGTTAGACTTGAAAAGTGGTAATCATCAGGTTAGGATTAATGATGGTGATATTTGGAAAATTGTTTTTAAGACAAAACAAGGATTATTTGAGTGGATTGTCATGCCTTTTGGGTTGTGCAATGCACTGGCCACATTCATACAATTGATGAATGATGTTTTCAATCCATTCCTTGATGAATTTGTTATAGTCTACTTAGATGATGTTTTGATCTTCAGTCAGTCTTAAGAAGATCATGTGATTCATATTAGGAAAGTCATGGATGCATTAATAAGGGAGAAACTTTATTTGAAATTGTTTAAATTTGAATTAAAAAAGACCTCTTTTATTTACTTAGGTTATATTGTAGGACATGGTGAATTGAAAATTGATCCAACAAAGGTGGAGGTTATAGTTAAATGGCCTAAACCCAATAATGTAACTAAGGTTAAAAGTTTTCTTAGTGTAGTACAATATTGGAGAAAATTCATTACTAATTTCTCACTTATTACATCACCCTTACATTCTTTGACTAGTACAAAATAGGTTTTTCAGTGGGGAGGCAAGAAAAAAAGCCTTCAATGCTTTGAAGACAAAGATTAGTACTACTCCTATCTTGGCAATTCCTAATTTGTAGCAGCTATTTGAGATTGAGATAGATGCAAGTGATTATACTATGGGAGTTGTTCTCATTCAGGGAAAAAAACTAGTATGCTATCATTCTGAGACCTTTATAGGTGTGATAAGAAACTATCTAACATATGATAAGGAATTGTATGCATTGGTTCAGAGTGTTAAGAAATGGAAACATTACTTGATGGGAAAGGAGACAGTGATACATGCATATCATCAACCCCACTAGTATTTTCAATCATATGCCAAGCTATAATAGTCCAGGCATTTTTGTTGGATGGGTTTCCTATAGAAGTATCATCTTGTGATTAGGTATAAGAAAGGTATTCAGAATAAAGTTATTGACATGCTTTCTAGGCCTCCTATAGTAGTTACATCTATTCTTTTATAGCATAGTTCTTTGACTCATGAAAGTTATAAAGGAATAGTATGTTGATGATGCTAACTTTAAGAATATGTAAAAATACTTGATGAGTGGTAAATAGGTAGAAGAGTCAGACTATCATGTGCATAATGGAATTTTGTATCATTTGGGTAAAATTTGCATTCCTCAAAATGAAAGTGTGCACATGATTAGGGAAGCACATACTTCTCTTATTTTTTTTCATTTTGGAGTTGGTAAAATGGTTGAACATTTAAAAATGTATTGTTATTGGCCTCATATGCATGAAAATATTGCCAAATATATCAAGGGATGTGTTCTTTGTGCCACAAGCAAACCTAGTAATAGGAAACTAGGACTTTGTAGTCCCTTACCTATTCCTACTCATCCCTAGGAATGTATTGACATGGACTTTGTAGGGGGTTTTCCTATGTCATGGAGGAAACATGATTACTTGTATGTGGTAGTGGATAGATTTAGCAAGATGTGTGTTTTGATTCCTTACACTAAATAGATTACAAGGGAATGTATAACACACTTGTTCTTTCAGCATGTATGGGTTCATTTTGGTTTGCCCACTTCTATTAATTCTGATCAAGATTCTTGATTTCTTGGGGAATTTTGGTCAACACTATGGGAATTGATGGACACTAAGTTGAATAAGAACACTGAATTTCATCCACAAACCAATGGGTAGATAGAGGTTGTAAACCACACAATGGTACATTTGTTTAGGGGTTATTTTAGTAAACATCCCAAGTCATGGGATGAGAATTTATGTTATATACAACATGCTTACAACCATGCACTTCATTCTTCTACTATGAAATCTCCTTTTGAAGTTTTTTATGGATATTTGCCTAAATATCCTCTAGATGTTTTTTATGGATAGGATGTAGATATTGATGAACGTAAAGATGTTATTAAAGACAAGAAGTTCATTTAAAAGGTACAATAGGTAAACCAAACTATTCAATATCAATTAGAGAAAATTCAAGCAAAGTAAAAAGCAAGACATGACAAACATCATGTTGATCACCAGTTTATTTTAGGTGATTTGGTATGGCTTCACATCAGTAAGGAAAGATTGATAGGTGAAGGTAAAAAGTTGAAACCAATCTGGTATGGCCCTTTCTAGATTATGGAAAAGACTAGTAAAAATGTTTTTCAGTTAGATTTTCCATCTTATATGTAGATTAATTAAGTTGTGAATGTGGAAAATCTGAAATTGTATGAGCCTCCAATGATTTTAGATCATGATGAGAGTATATCCATTCTTTTTATTGATGATTGTGCTCCTAAGTATCTAATATAACTGTAAGAAGATACAATACTTGATAAGAAGGTTTAGAATTTATGAAGGGGAAATATTAAATATCTTCATGTTTGTCTCAAAGAGATGCACCTACACAAGGACAAATGGATGGAATCTATAAGAATGAGGGAGTAATACCCTCACCTCTTTACCAATTAATCAACTTTTGGAGGTCCAATAGCTCTTAGTGGTGAGGATTGATCCAAGAGGATCTATATTTCTCTATAAAAAAAATGAAGTCTTCAAATTGAAAGTATATCATTACCATGGTAAAGGGATCATTTAGATATTTTTGATGCATTTTTTGGTTTACAAAATGGATCTTGTATGCATTAGTTATGGTACCTAGAAGATCATTTTAGGTAAATAAAAAAATTGGGTTTTGTCTACAAGTGATAAGAGGTCAATAATCGACAAATGTCGATAAGTGGTGAATAGAGATCAGACCATATGGTAGGTCCTAAAACAACCACATGGATTTCCACCATTTTATATGATCTAATTTTATATTTCAATTAAATTTCATGCCAAGCCCCTCAAAATTATAGACCCTTTTTCCATGTGACATCCATACTCTACATGTTTCATGCCATGTCTCATTCAAACATTCCACATGTTTTCCACATAATTCCCATGGTCCCCACACACTTTACCCACCACATGCCATATACCTCCACAAACCCATGAAATTCATTCCATATGCTAAGTACTTAGCATGTTAAACCCACAATTTCATGGTATTTTAAAACCAACATACATATCCATTTCCCAAATGTGGGATAAAATGATATGCCTCAAGCCCAAAACTAATGGAGTGGGATTCAAACTTGACCCTTTTGGGTAAAATGATAAGGAATTTACTGATATACCTATGGTTTCAAGCATTATAAATTGATCTTGAAATTTTGTTTGAAGCCATCTTTTGGTCATGGAGATTAATTTTAAGGCATGTAAAGAGTGTAGAGAGATTTGGAGATTATTTCAAGGCCTTGAACAAAATATTATTATTTTGAGAGAATATTTGGGATAGATTTAAAGATAGTATGATGATTTTTATAGAATTATTATTATTGTAAAGTTATTTTTCTATAACTAATAAGGAGTGATCCCCCATTGGAGCAGATCTGGAGACGTAGGCTTTTTCACTGAACTCTATTATCAAATCACGTTCAATATTTTTTGTTGATTGTTGTCTCTTAATTTATTTCACTATTAAAATTATGTTTATTTTGGATATTTAAAAATTTATTTTAATGCTACAATCAATTAAAATGTCAATTTTGAGTAAATCATTGAATTAAGGTTTTGATCCATTACAAGTGTGATTTTTGTTGTTACGACACTTGAACATTGTCGATTACAGATTAATAATGGCCATTCCAAGAGAACAAAATCAAAGTTTTGATTTACTGGATACTTTAGTAGTAAATTTGACACCCCTACAGGAGTTAAAAGTGTAAACTTTATCTATCATGTTCGCACCTTGTCCATCAGTACTAGATAAAATTGAGAATTTTTAGGTGTTTAATGATGATTAGGAAATCATCTAATTTTTGACCAATTTAGGATAATTCGAGTCCTAAATAATTAATGATGAGGAAAGATGACATTTGTGCCATGATAAATTGGATGAAGAGGATGTCATCCAACTGAAATAAAATTATCTCCCATTGGGGATGGTTTCCTTGGAAATAGCCTTTGATACAGATCCTCAAACCCAACAACAAAGGTCTTTCAAGGTTAATGAGTCTAATTTCATCTCAAAGAATTTGGGTGATAAAATAAACTTACATCTTGTTAATATTGGTTTGAGTTACACTCTAGACAAGAGATAAAAGGTCAAAGACCTGATCATTAGATATAAATACATGATTACATGGAAATATGATGATTTGAGGATTTTTAATCCTAGGCTCATTACCCATATAATTCTACTCAAGCTAGACCATAAGCCATTCAAGCAGAGATAGAGAACGGTTAATCCTATCCTAGTCCCTTTGATCTAGAAGGAGATAGATATGTTGTTAAGTGCCAAGATAGTATTTCCTATTAGGCATTAAACTTGGGTGGCTAATCTAGTTTTAGTCAAAAAAAATGGTGAAATTAGGCTATGTGTCAATTTTAGGAATTTTAACAAAGATTATGTGAAAGATAACTATCATCTACCCATGTTAGATGAGGTAATTTAGAGTATGATTGATTCTAGAATAATGTCTTTCTTAGATGTATTTTTAAGATATAATCAAGTGTTGGTTGAATTAGACGATAAAATGAAAACTACGTTTATCATAAAGTGGGGAAATTATGTATATAAGTGGATGCCATTAAGCCTGATCAATGTAGGAGATAGTTTTCAAAGAGCCATAGATCATGCATTATAATGGCTAATAGGAAAATGCATAATCATATATATAGATGACCTCACTATTTTCTCAAAAAAATAGGGATGATCACATAGACCATCTTTAGTCCATATTTGAAAGATGCAAGAAATTTGGCATCTCATTGAACCCTAAAAAGAGCATATTTAGTGTTATTGAAGGCAATTTGCTAGGCTATATTATCACCAAGGATGGGATCACCATTGACCCAGATAGAATTTAGAGAATTTCCAAAATAATGTTCCCAAACAATAGAAATGAGCTTAAGTCCTTCTTTGGAAAGATTAATTTTGTAAGAAAATTTATATTAGGATTTGTATAAATTATTATACCTCTGAATAGAATGCTTAAACAAGATGCCAAAGTGGAATAGACACTTAAATCTAAGAAGTCTTTCCAATACATAAAAATTCTATATCATAGACCCCAATATTGGTAAGCTTGGATTTCACTAAGGACTTCTTCTTGTACTCATTTGCTTTGGAATGTACAATCATTGATGTATTCACACAAAAGGAGAGATAAAATCCTATTGCTTTCATGAGCATGAATTCAAAATACATTGAGCTTAAATATTCCCTAATTAACAAATAGATATTTTCCCTTTATCAAAGTGGTAAAGAAGTTCTGACACTAAATTCTCAAGAAAAAGACCATTTTTATTGTACTATATCCTATTGTTAAGCTTACATTAAGACAAAATAAGTTTGGAGAGCGTAGGGGAAAATGGATGGTGAAAATTCAAGAGTTTGACATTGAGACTAAACCTACAAATATTGTTAGAGGATAAAGTATTATTTAGCTGATGATTGAACTAGACCCACATATTACCATTGAATAAATCTTCCAAATAAAGGTTTCCCAATAATAATGGTATTCAGATATCATTCAATTCCTACTCACTAGAACATGTCCCCAAGAACCCAAAAGAAAGCAAAAAAGAGCCTTCAAGATCAAAACTGCTCATTATATGATTAGGGAGGGAATTATATATATATATATATGAAGAACTATGAAGGAATTTATTTGATATTTGTATCACATGATGAATCCCAAGATATTATGGAGAACCTACACTAAAAACTTTGTAGTGGCCATCCATCTAGTAATACTACAGCCCATAGAATCCTCAAAATGAATTATTATGGGCCAACAGTCTTCAAAGATGCTCACTCCCATGTAAGGACATGCCATGAATGCCAAGTTTTTGAAAAAAAGAGGTGCACTCATCAATGCCATTACAATATGTGATCAAGGGTAAGTCATTTTCCTAATGGGTCTTAGATTTCATTGGTGATATCAATGTGAACTCTTCACCTGGGTATAAATTTATGCTCACCACTACATATTATTATACCAGATGGACTTATGAAAAAACCACCAAGAATTCAAGAGCACAATAAGTGATCAATTTCCATGAGAAACATATTATGACTAGGTTTGGTACCCTTATTTCATTGGTTTGTGATAATGGGTCAACATTCTAATCAGCTAAATTCATCGAATAGGCCCATGGAAATCATATCACCATTCAATCATCCTCTAATCACTACCTACAAGGGAACGTATTGGCTAAGTTAACTAAAAATAACCTCATTGATGTTATTAATAAATCCACTATGGATAAACCTAGAGAGTGTCATTTCTTATTAAAATATGCACAATGGGTAGATCAAACTTAGTACATATAGGAACTTAAAGCCTCACCATATTTGGTAGTCTATAGGAGGTAATTAGTATTACCAATCACACTTAAGTTGCCAACATATCAATCCATGTAGGAATACATGGAACCCAATGAGAGGATAGGGTCTAGGTTACTAGATATCATAGAAATAGAAGACTCTAACACTAAATCCCTAAAAACTTCATTAGGCATAAAGATATCATCAAAAGATGGTTTAATAAAAGAGTAAAATCTAAATCATTCAACATATCTAACCTGGTAATCCTAATGGAAAAAGCCCATGAAAATAAAGGATGGAATGACAAATTTACCCCACTATGAATAGGGCCTTATCATATCTCCAAGATCCTCGATAACAATGTTTTCCATTTGAAGGACCTCTAAGGTAAAAAATTGACACATAATTAATGGATAGTTTTTGAAGTGTTAATTCATGGTTCATCCATCCAAATAAGTCTTTGAGTAATAACAGGTGTCATAGTATAGGTAGGGTTAGGTTAGATTTTCTTTATTATTTAGTTTCCTACATTCAATCATTTTTTTATTAGAATAGTTTTCACTTTCTAGATTAGTCATTCTTGATTTTTGCATGTTACTTTTCTTATTCTAGTTTATTGTTTATTTTAGGTAGTTTCTTGCTTTATAGAATAGTTTTATTTTTTATTTTCATAGAAGTATGACTAATTAATCTTGGTATAACCAAGCAATAACTTATTTGAGTAGTGTCCTAGATCTGTGTTTTGAATTCAAATTGAATCAATGGGTGTTACACCTAGTACATTAAAATTCCTAATCCAAGTAAGCAATGAGAGAGTTAACCATGATAATATTATGAATTGAATGATTCTATCAGGTATATAAAATTTGGTCCCATAGCACTATGCAATTTTTAAAATATTTTATTATCTTCTTGGATCAAATGCACATTAAATGTTAATACTTATTTGAGGTAATAACCATTGATATGAGTGAAGTTGACAGGGACATTATGATGAACCAAATCTTACCTAACACTAGCTCATGGTAGTCACCTTCTCCTTTGTTCCATTCCAAAACAAAAAAAAGGGAAAAGGGGAATAATCCAAAGGTCTAAAATAAAATCAAAAAGGATTAAAAGCCTACATGATGAAATAAGATATATGTATCATGCATCATGAAAAAGTATGATGAAAGGGATGAAGGGTGATCAAAGTTATCTCCATCAAGGATATGAACACTTGGCTAGTAATAAAGCAATGCCTGAGCTCCCCAAAATTTTACTAACTTAATACCCAATGAGAATGAAACCTACATCTCATCCCATGTATTTTTTAAACCCCTTTGATAAAGATTAAAGGATATCATTTTAACACACACTAGTCTTATGTATGAGCAAATAAAGTGTGTTGCATTGCATTACTAAGATCCTCTTTCATGTTTCTAATCTAATCATTTATTTTATAACATGGTTCATGGTTGATATTAGGATTATAGGTTCTTTAAAACTCAAGAGTATTCACCATTATGAGTTTTCATTTTTTATATTCAACACACCCCACATTGCATTATTCATGGATAAGTAAGAACCATATGCATATTTGTCCTATATTATTATCTGTTGAAAATTGTGGGGTTTTTTGGCCTTAAATTACCTTTGTTGCATCTATTTCCTCTTGTAACCCATATTAATTGGAGTGAATTATTAGAACTAATCTATTAATGAAAATTTTGGAAGCTTACTATTCATGATAGGTCTTCAAAAATTATTAGTATTCAGATTTACTTATTTAGAATATTTGGCATTTTGGTCTTTGACATTTTGGTCTTCAGTAATTTTGGCTTTAAGAACTTTTCATTTGGGAAATTTTGGTCAGAATATTTTATTTGAGATTTTTTTTTGGTAAATTTTATGTTAGTAAAATATTCTTTGATTCCTATTGTTTGGCAGATTTCATTTGGTGACTTTATTTTAGGAACTTTTATTCAAGAACTTTTACTTTGTGATTTTTGTCTCTCAAAACTTTCCCTTAGACAACTATCATTTGGAAACTTTTTTTTTAAACTTTCATTTTTGGAAACTTCCTCTGATAAATCTTCCTGAATGACAATTTGGATTTTGAGAAAAGTTTTATGAATCTCCCCAAAGAAAATTTTAGTCTTCAGAGTCTTTCATTTAGAACTCTTGGTTCACAAAAATCAATTGATTTGGCCTAAACACAAGCATCAATGCCTAGCTAAACCACATAATTATATATTTCAAAAAGAGTAGCATTGTGGCACCTCTCCAAATGAGTAATCATCCTACATGGCATAGCCACGAGGTTAAGGTGGTCAATTTCAAATTAAATGAAGGTGACAAGTTTGGAGATGTTGGCTATTAATGATGCACAACATAAAAATAAACTCTAAAAGGATATAACCTTGAGTTGGTAGCCAAATTCACATCCATTTATTGTCAATGAGATCAATTTTAGACTACCCTATAAGAATTTAAGCCCTATTTATGTTTAAATAAGCTATAATTTGCATGGGAGATTGATAGACTACCATTACAAGGAGCTCAATTCTACTAATACTAGGAGCTAATGATGGCATCTTCATCTAAATCATATAAGGGAACCTATGTTTCATCCATATTTTCTATCAAGGATTTAATAGATTATATGGATAAAAATTTTGATGCTTCTGTATCTGATGGTATTAACAATAACTATTCAGCTCTATGGGAGGCTATAAAAAGTATCAACCCATTCACATGAGAGGAATATGCATCTCTAAAATAATGAAAAATAGAAGGTGACCTAATTTCATTCAAGTGATAATCACTTCAATATGCTACCAAAAAATTTGAGGCCATGCCATGCATTGACCTACTATGTGATTTATTCTTTGAAGGGAGGATTACAAATGGTAGTTTCTTTCACTACATCAACAACAAGATTATCATTGCCTACATTTTAAGGGAAGAATTTCAAAGGGTTTTATACTTACCAAACTAGGATGCCACAATCAATTTGCATATTGTATCCCTTGGAGAAAGAGAAATAATGTAGAACAAATAATGAATAAATGGCCTCTCCATAGAGAGACCTTTTCACTCAAAGGAAAGAGTCATGTGCCCATCACCAAATTCCATATGGGAATCAACATTTGTATTATATAATTAAACTATTGATATGGTCACTCAATCATCCCATTCCTTTACTTATAATGGGTACCATTGCTCGACCTTCTACTCACCTCGAAATGTACCTTTGCATTGGGAAAGATTTTCAATGCCTACTTTCATGAACTAATATTGCATAAAGATAAGAGGCCCCAAGGTGGAAATTTTACATAATATCTTACCTTATATATGTAGTCATGGGTACCATCTATAAACATAATGGGTCTCTCTAGATTCTAAATATTGAATATGTCAAAAATAGAATCTGTGATGTTTATTCATTTTTTCATATCTAAGCATACATAAGGAATATATTGAGAATTGTAGAATATTTATATCCCCAAGTTTAGAGGGCAATTCATGAGTAACCTTTACCTAAAATATCTAAGAATATCACCAACACACTCATTTCTTTGGGTAACTACTGGTTATATCTAAATAATATCGTGATAATGGTAATTGGGCACTAGGTGGATCCTCTATGCCTCATAAAGTATGTCCTTGATAATTTGGATGAGTGAGAAATTGCTTATCAGTCATGAAAAGGGACTGATGAAGACTTAACTAGAAGTAATAATATCAAATTTTATGGATCCCATATTACAATTATGAGGATGTGTTCTACCTTCTATAGACACTTCAAAGAGGCTAGAGGTGCCAGGAAAAACTATGCCTTGGCTACCTTACCCCATAGGGATTAGGACCCCCATGGTAGAGTGCAACAATGTGTTTACAACCTAGGTATTCACTACAATCATGAAACCTATGACCATAACTTCTTATTTATTAATGTTAAATATGACATCAAAGTCTTAGAAAGGGATAGGAAATCTAGAATTAGTGAGGACTTGCTCAAGATAATTGAAGCAGATCCTTCTATCACACTTGAGCAAGTAAATTACAAAATACCACCACTATGGGAATGGAACCTTTAAATATTTGGAACATCAAACCTTTCCAACAATCATGAGATCAAATTCAAGACCCTAAAAATCCACCCAATATGATGAAACTATAAAGAAAGAGCAAGGTGAAGGGGAAGATTTAATTGCTACAACACAAATCTAAGAAGAAGCTCCCCAAGTTAAAGTGCCCACAATTGAACTGAGGAAAATAAAATATGAACATATAGAATAAATAGTTAATTCAAAGGAAAACTTTATTAGGAAATAATAGGAGCTTATTTTTATAGAATCCTCTAATTTATAAGACCTCACACCCACTATGGCAAATATGGAAACCATAATATATGGTTTAAGAGTCCCTCTTCCTACCCAACAATGGTTACTCTTCTAGCTAAGAAGGAAACAATATATTATAGGAAAAAGTCCAAGGTAGGAAAGCCTTAGGTGCATTCCACATAGGGACCAAGTAAGTAGGTATAACCTTCAATTGAAGGCAAGCCAATGGATGAAGTGGATGAATAACTATAGAAAGCTAAAGTTTTAATATTTCAAGGGATGAAAGGAAAGACACCCCTTAGGGGTGACCAATTAGGTAAGGGTTTGATACCCACTCTTCCATTAAGACACTCTCCTCTTATTACATTGTCAATTGTCATGTTTTTTATTGATGTATCATTACCTCCATTAGGACTATCTCCACATCCATGACTGCTAAAATTATTCCTTTGGTTTATACCACTATTACTATTATTACCAACCATCCCAACGCTCAATTACTAACATCCCCAAACAAATTGTTTACACCCATGCCTTCCTCAAGAGTAATACAAACTATGATAGTGGTGGATACTAAGAAGAATCCAAGGAATAATTTAGTCTATATTGTCTACCCAATTCCACATTTGGGGAATGGAGACTGGTAAAAAATAATATGGCCTTCCATGCCCAAGCCAACTCCTGAGACTAAGCTTGTAAAGGACACCTAGATAGAATCACAACCATTAGACCCATCATAATTGACACTTCTAGATTAGTCCAAGGAATTAGGAGCATTAACTTCTAATAAGATAGATATAAAAATAAAGAAGCTACCCATAGTGAATTCATTATTGTATAAGTCTACTAGCTTTGTGCAAAGGTTGAGGAAAAGAAAGATAGAGGACAACATCAGTCAGATCTTTATTTTAGAAGAAAGAGCAAAGGTATATTCTCTTTCCAAGAGAAAATATAGAAGAATATATTGGTCCCCCTTTATTGAGGACTTTAAGTCCTATATGGATACCCATACTAGATCCCTAATGGCAATCCATGAAGGTATTGAACATGTAAAGAAATAATTGGAACAAGAATTGGATAAACTCATAAAAAATAAAAGATAATTCATGTTCCCTTTGAGATTAAGTAAGATGTTTAGAATCTAGCCTTAAGGTTGAATTAAATATTAGACACCATTATTATTTGAGGGCATAATTAGACCCTCAACCTACTCTAATAACCATATTGTTTAAGGATTTAAAAAAATATGAGATCAAGTTGAATTTTTTGGTTTTGTATACCCCAAATAAGAATTTTATCCATATGAGTTTGATGTTACCCCTAGAAGTGGAAAACACATTAAATTTAGTGGTTATCAGGTCCCAATAAGCAAGATAATGGATAACATCTATTGACATTTTGATCTAAAATATAATTGAACAGGATAATCAAGCAGTATAAATTTTAAATGAACTAGAGTTGACACATGCATGGAATGGCACAAAGAAGTTGGTGGTGAGAACTATTTTTGATCAAATTATGTATCAAGCCTCAGTTAACTTTAAGAAGAGTATGAAAGGGTTAACTTTATAAGACATTAATGCTAAGTTAATCTTGGTGAGGAAGAAGGCCACAGAAGTAGAGATATTTTGGGTAAGCTTTAGATCCACAAAATCTAAGCATACAGGGTTGATAACACAAGTGAAAAAAAGTGAATATGCCATCTCTTATTGATATGAGTATAATAAGAGAACAACACACTTTTGGATATAAAAAATATCAATAACTAGAGGCCAAGAAGAAGTCTATCTTCATTCCATCTACCAGTTTAGTAAGTGCACCAATAAGAACTTCCAATTTAGCTTAAGCTACCACTTTAGTACCTCCCATGACAACAAGAAGTGTCATGCAGTCATTAATAAAGCATTAGTTAAAGGATAATTTCTAATACATTTTTTCATATAGTATTTATTCAAACTAACTACAGGTGGTTATGATTAATCAAATTCATGTTATAATAAACTAAAATGTTTTTGCCAACATGCACACATTACATGACTATTGTAATCTATAACTTATAACTTGCAATTTTTCAAAGTAGAACCAAAATTAGGTTCTATTTATCAAAAAATGTAATATAAAATTTTTATTACACTTGGAGGATGAGGAGACCCCTTACCCAAGTATTTAAATACATGTAAACTCCTCTTTCAAAGGATTGAATTTTTTATCAATATAGGAAGAAATCGAGTCATTGTTGTCATGTAATTGTGTTGATTTTCTCTTCTCCCTTTTCTATATTATTGAGATTTTATATTCTTTGTCTATGTCAATTTAGTAATTTTGAAGTGTGAAAAATCTATGGATGATCCTAGTTTATCTCATTGATATACTAATCATAGATGTGTAATGGTTATTGAAAGTTAGTAAATTTCATTGAATTTAAGTAATTAGTTTAGACTATGTTGATATTATAAGGTGTATAGAAGTATTTACTTTTGGTATAGTATTCTAGGTGTGTGTTTTGGCTACTCTTGATACCTTACTAATTTGAGCTATAATCTCTCAACTAAGGGTGTGCAACAGTAACTCTATAAATAATAACCTTCAACTGAGACCACTAAGTTTTCTATAGCCACTTCCCTAGATTACTTGACCATGTTTGTTCATAAGTGTGTAATAGCTACAAATGGAAAATAATGGTTTTGGAGATACTCATCCACCAAATAAATAGTCTTAGAAGGTACCCTTTGATAACACATGACCTTATTCTTTTCCTTAATTTTCCCTCTTTTTTATAAGTTTATGTTTAGATATACCCATCATAGAGTAATTTTCCATCCAACCAAATCACTTAGTATTTGATTTTTTTAAATTTTGTACATCTATCCATATACCTAGTTAAATGACTTGTAAGCTCAACCCACTATCCCACCAATTAGTTTTTTTAGCCGCATACTTCCAATTGTGCCCTGGAGTGTAACTTCATTTCCATAGATATCCTAAAGTGTTAGAGGCTACCTCATTAAAGTTGTGTGGTGTGCATAAAACCCACATCAATATGTAATATTTTACACCTCTTTACCCAAGGAAGAAGAGGGAAAACACAAAAAAAAATACTAAATGGTTAGTCAGAACATCCTTACACCATGATGCCTCCAACTTCCTATTATAATAGTGATAATTTATAGCTAGATGACCCACATCAAAACACTTATGGTAGTAAAATGGCAATCCCTCATAGTTGAGGGATTGGGACCAACAACGGTCCCTATCTTTTAGCTTAATGGATGCTAGTAAATATTTATAAGAATATAAACACACTAAGATGCAAGCATAGGTAGAGTGATAAAAATACCTAGTAGCCTCATCAACCACTGACATCTCACCAATACCATCTCCTAAAGACTCTGATCAGACTAGAACTATAGGGGAGGTGTAGTAGTTACACATAAATAAGCATAGAGATGATAAATTCTATAAGAGGATTAAAAGAAGAGAATCATGATTTCATGAAAATGGGATGTTACTCAAAAATACAAGTCTTATTCTAAAAAATATTAATTATATCTCTAAGTAAATAAAAAACCATAATAAAAAACCTTTCATACATGGATAAATGTCAAAGGTGTCTTCAATTAGACCTTTACACTCCTTAAAAATTCATTTATGAAGCACCATAATATTAATATATAAACACTCAAACTTGTAAATCACTCCTTTTGACTCAAACCATTCCTCATCTTTTAAATTTTCAATAAGGGACTCATCCTTGAAGGTCATAGAAAGAGAGGGATTTTCCACACCCAAAGGTTTTACCACCCTCCCCCATAATTTATTTGACTGGGAAACCACCTTAGTAAAGGAATTACACATTCCATATACTACAATCCCAAATGTATCTCCCATTCTTAGGGATGCACATGGAAGCACAAAACACTAAGTAGGGGTGGGAAGATTGGAATAAGCCCCACTTAACCCTACCAATAGTCTTGAGAACCTAGGTAATTCATTCTTCTCACCTTCTATCATATTTCAATGCCTTAGTCCATAATGTTTTAATGGATTCCCTTAGCCAATATCACCATTAAAAATTCCTATGAATCCACCTAATGCCAAAGTCTTTTTAAAAGATAATAAACATACCCTAGTTTTGACTAGCAATAAATGCATTGCAAAAAAAATCATCTATATAATATATTATATTATAATGTTGCATATGTTATTAACTAAAAATGGGTATAATTTAGAATGGAATTTATTTTAATAAGCTTGATTTTTTTTTAGGATTATAAAATCTTAGTTTATTTTCAAGGAGGTATACAAGTTAAAATATAAATATGATTTGTAGAAACCACTTATCATATTTCTAAAATATAAGATTTAAAATAATGGTTTGTATTGAACATAATATGGTTGACATTTTATAATGTATAGGTAATGATTATGATTTTATTTCATTTTTTTTTTTAGACAATCATAATTAATTTTAAATATTATGAGTAACATATTGACTATAGGATAGGTAGTTACCAACTTAGATCTTGAGTACCTCTTCCAAGGCTAAGTTAACCCATACATTGGTATTCCCTATATAAAGACTAAAATGGGAGGGTTTCTTACTAAATTCATTAATAACCTATGTTATTTATAAAACAATAACTAACAATACTCACTAAAATTCTCATTAGATCAATCCTATCAGGACCTCAAGTCCCCATAATTTGCATGGTAGGATCATTTATGAGGCAATAATTATTTGGATAAGGAGAATATATATACCTTGAATATCCTATGTTATTTAATATCAAGATTGAAGAGAGAGATGGAATTCTAATTGAACTAATAATCACTCACTTGTAGCCATAATTAGGTTTAGCTTTGGTGTCAATCAAAACAAGGTTTTGGGCTTATTTCCTAACCAGATCAAGGGTGTCACCAAATCTAAGAGGAGGATTTTTTTAGATAGATAAATAATGGGTGGGGATATCCTATGAGTGAAGCACACATATTTCATTGGTATTAAAAGGAATAACACATTTTTAATATTTTTAAAAGATGAGGTATGCCTTGATATATAAAAAGGATACATGAATATGATCTATGTTTGTATGTAAACTTCATAAAATCCTGGAAGACAAATTTTTTAATTTGAGATGGTTCATATTGGAAGAATCTAAAGATAATGTATCAAAATTAACTAGAATGGCCATGAAAGGTTTAAAATTCTTTAAAGATACAAGATGGAAAAATGAAGTAGTTCATAGTTTTTCAAATAAAGTGAGATAATTAATGAAGTATAAGATGAAATTTTTTGTACCACTCTACCTATTACATGGGGGGGATGTGTGTATACAAATAATGAAGTCAATTTCACTCAAATGAAGGTTTCAAAATCTCTACTCATACCACTTTCTCATGCTTAATCATTTCAAACAAAATAAGGTAATTATCATTCTTTTATACATTTTTATGTCACTTGGAAATCCTATGATAGAGTACCAAATCAAAGAAAATGATATGGCTATCCATTAGGTCATGATTTTCCTCCTTGTCTAATTAGGTCTTCCTACCCTAGCTCTTCATGTTGGGGATTATGTGACCTCTAATTTGAATCCTTCAAATTGGAGAAAGTAATCCCTCATAGTCCTAAAGAGAAAAATATGAACATGAATGATGATGACGAAGAAACCTTGGCTTAGATGTCCATGCTTTTTTATAATAAAAAGGTTACGGTTTTTTATAGTTATAATAATGACTTATAATCCCCAAAAGCTAGTTATAGCCTTGAAAGTGTTAAAAGTAAGGGTATGATGGTCCCCTTTAATTTAGTGGATGATAAACCCTTAATCAACAAGGATGATCTAAAATTTCATTGGATTAACCTTGAATATACTCCCAATATTTATATTCTAACTAAGATTAATACCCAACTCTTGATGATTATATATGTGTTAAAGTTAGAAAAATACATAAACACGTAGTTAAGTATCTTAAAGGATCTCTTTATTAAGTTTAATAAAGTGTATAAGGACATTATGGATGTGAAAACCTAGTTGGATAAACAAGGTAAGGAAGATATTAAATATAAATAATCTAAAAAGGATCAAGTGCATGATACATATTAGTTGAATTAGGAGATACATAAAAAAAAGAATCAATATGAATAATATGGATGAAAACATATAATTTATGAAGGAAAAATTTTAAGAGACTAGTATGATAAAAAAGAGGAATGCCATCAACATCACTTAATCTAAAGGGGATGATAAGAAGAGGAAGGACATGAAAAATCAATATGGTCCTAGTTGGAGGATAAGAGAAAAATAAGAAGAAATAGGTTAGTGAAGTGGAAATAAATAAAAATTCCTTGGACATTAAGATCCAAGCCTTGTTATAAAAAATGGAAGGGACTAAGGATATTGAAGATATGAATTTTCAATAATGTTTGGTGGTTTTTATGTATTTTTTATATTGAGTGGTTGAACTTTTTTTGATATATAACTAATGGTTTCTTTGTTGTTGTATGGCTTTCTTAGGTAGTAGGCCAATTTTTATTGGTTTTTATTTAGGGCTTCTATAATTTATCTTTATTTGGTTATGTAAAAGGTTTAGGGAACCTTTTAAAACCATATTATTTACCCTTATAAAAAAAAATCTCATTAGGTACTTGTTTAAGTTTGGAAATATCTTTAAATGTGAACTTCATGTTATTTTTGTTGTAATAATGAGCTAAGAAATTATCATCTAAATAATTGAAATAATTTATGGATCTATATGGAAAATCATAAAACTGATCAATATCATACTATTCCTTAAATATTCCAAGAAAAATATTTTTCATTAGTTTATAATAATGTTTAAAGTTAAATATATGAATTATAAAATGAATTGATATATGGTGACAAGGATAACCTTTAATTTTGAAAATTAAAATGTAGGAACCACAAATCTAATAGGAAAAGGATAGGCAAGGATCTCATGAGCCAAAATATTAGGTAATATATCATGTGAAATGACCATATGACTTGGTTTTTGAGACACTTAGGAATGTATTTTAATCTATTATTTCATAGCATACATGATTTTAATTTTTTATGGGAGTGTGGTTTTATGAGTTGGAATAAAATGATTAGTAATAGCATAAGTAAGAATAAGTAAATTAAACACTTGAGAAGCATTATGAATGATGAGATAAGGTTAAACACAATTTTGAGATTGTTGAGTAACATGAGGAGGAATAAAAGAAGCGTTAAGACAAATTTGAGAAGGAAAATATATAGTAAACTAAGTAGAAGATATATGATGAGTAAAAATAGTAGAAGAAATTCAAGGAACATGCACACTATTTGGCATAAGGTTTCTACCTATATAAGGTGGAATATTAGAAGCATTCAAATATATATTATTGTTTGTAACATGTATATCTTTAGGTGTACTCTATTTAGGTAGGGTTTCCTTTTATGTATTTTTTAACATATATAAGTTTGAATTCATTTCATTTGGATGTTATTTGTTATGATTTAAAAATAGCATGACAAGTGAATGTTACCACCTAGTGAATCAAACTTCCCATGATCAACTTTCATATGTTTAATCTTGAACCCTATAGTAATTCATTCTAGCCACTCTGTATCTACATCTAAATGCTTAATATTATGATATCCACTAGCACCATTATCATTCAAATCTTGTGCATTTTCATCATTCATATCATTTACATATTTATCCATTTATCAAAAAAATGAGAATTAACCTAATTAACATGTATTTTTCCACATATGTATCATTTGTATATTTGAAATTAACACAAGTACTAGTAAAAGGAAGCTCAACAAAATAACCTTGTTTAAAATCTAATTTATCACTTCACCTAATAGAGGAATTAAATACAACATCATTAGATGGAATAACATGTGAACATATATAATACATTAATAAGCGGTTGGAATAACACACAATGATTTATGACTAATGATGTAAGATAAAGTAAGCATAACCCTATACAAATCAAATATGTACTAGGAAGGACTAATCTTAAAAGGGAAGAAAGGTCACAAAGAAATATGAGCTTATGGAAATCCTAAAAAAAAAAGGATTAAATATGCAATATAATAAAAAAATTAACCCTAGCTGGCATAAAATGGAAAGGAGAAATTAAAATATGAAACACTAAGGTTAGGTACAATAAAGCATGTGTTTAAAAAAAATTAATAAAATTTGATTTTAGGTTAGGGACACTAAATTAATCATCAAAATAGAGCTTATACAAGAAAAATTTAATTTAATATAAATATATGAATAAAAATAAATATGAAATGTGTAAGAGTTTAGAATTGACAAAGGGAGATATAGAAAAATATTTAGATTTTAACTTGAGCACTTTCAGATAAAACTCATAAATTTGGTGTAGATTATAGAAATGCATGAAAAAACCAAAAATAGAACCAATGAATTTTTGTCATGGAAAAAATTAGTAGGTCGTAAAGGCTAAGTTTTCAAAGGATAAGGTTTGATTTCAATTACAAGATTCAATCTTGGCATATGATGTCAGATACTCCTAAAATGTTGTAAGCACCTTCATCTATGTCTGATGATTAAAAAACTTTCTTGGATTATAATTGAATATGAGTTTGGATCTTATATAATTATTTATCCTTCTATTTTTAACCCTTTTTAATGAAACCAAATAATTTGTATCTAGTTATATAGGTGTAAAACTATAGAATATCAGAATGCTAAAGATATACAATATTTAACTATTCTAATTCTAAAAAATTATTAAATATGGAAAAATTATATCCTTGTAAATAATGAGAAGTGATATACTTATATTTCAGATGGATATTTGTTGAATTTTATAATATTTAAAACCATAGAAAATATGATTATGCAATAACATGGTCATGAATATAATCATAAAAAAATATGGATAGGTTCACT